>CM052806.1:50416152-50469687 GCA_028533885.1 Nasua narica | reverse complement strand
GTTGTTCCACATTAGGTCCTCAGAAGTCAGGCCTCATCCTCTGATTTCCCATTCTGTTGTTTTACCAGCTGGGACATTTTAATGGACCGAGTTTTGTTTGGCAATTGCCATACCCCAGGCTCCACTGCATCGAGCTGACATGGTAGGCGTTCAATAAATATTTGTGAAATGGATAATGAATCCTGAATCATCATAATAAACCACCCCAAACAGCGTGCCTTTTCTCCACTCCAAAGGCAGTGGTTCTCAAGCTTTTTGGCCCAGAATCAAGTTTTCAGCAAGGCAAGAGGTTGTGCAGACCACTTACGCCCCCCACTCTCCATTAGGACATTAGGACCAGAGAAGAAATTTTACCAGAGTTTGTGGGGAAAAAAAAAAAGTTGAAATGGCTTTTGGTGAAAACAACAAGATGAAGCTAGTTTTCATTAAATATCACATGGAAATGTATTCATTCATTATAAATTTAGTCTGTTAATATTGCTATAGACAGTGAAGCCACTGTCTTCACTTATTATTAGTGTCCGTTTATATGTACAACTTCAGTTCGTAGCTTTGAAGTTCCCATAACTTTCCGTGTTGATAAAAGTCCACTAGGATTTTCAGGTGAAAACAACATTGTTAGCCATGGGTTGGCTCCTTATGATCCCCACAGAGCACCCACTGAGAAATACTGAATGACCCCATAAATTTGATTAGATATAGTCATAATTGTGGCAGACACTGTCTAATCATTTAAGAGTTTCTAAATAGTTCTATTTTTTGTTCCTCTTCTTCAAAGTTCAGAATCAATGCTCACTTAGACAAAATGCCTTATGAGTCTAATTTCCCTTCAAATTTTTGGAAAACAACACAAAACCCTAATAACAAACCCTAATAGTACATAAAGTGAGTAGAGGTTTTTCCTAGTTGACAAGGAGATGACAGGCTTGATTTACGATTCAAACCCTCAACTGCCACTGGATTCCTCAGCCTTGAAATGAGCAAGAAACTCTTTCATTGTTCAGTGTTTGACCCCACAAATTCCTCCTGGTCTAAAATGGGAAATCTTCCACAATGGCTGATGCAATCCATTCAAATGCTTTGCCAGGCCTTTAGAGATATATTTGGAATTACCATTTCATGAAAGGCAAATATTGCAAAAAACAAATGTTACTAAAAACTTGGAGAGTCTGCACAAAATACTGTAAATATGTATTTTAAATAAGGGCAACAACGGAGCTCAAAAGGAAAAAATCTCCATCATCTCAGTTTGTTGAAATCAGCCAAGAGTGTTGCTTCCCTGTCTACATCATAGGAAGCCGTTGCTGATCCTTAGTTACCATCAAACTCCAATCTTTGATCTCCAATCTTAGAATAGCACAAATTTCTTCTGAAAGCAGCAGATACAGTCACACGGTGATGCAGGATTTGGAATATTAAGACCCTAACAATGTTGTTTGCACCTGAAAATCCTAGTGCACTTTTATGAACACAGAAAGCTATGGGAACTTCAAAGCTACAGACTGAAGTTGTACATGTAAGCGAACACCAATAATAACATTGACACGTCCCCATCAGCTTTGCCATTGTTAATCTGACCACCAATGCATGATAGATCTGAAGGGAGTAGCTCAAATTTTAAGAATGACATTAACAACATCTGTCAGCATTTATTGGCCTACAATGAGTATGGAAAGAGCCTCCCTGTCAGGACTCGTGTGAAAGAGACCTCGCTACCTTGACGAGGTTAGGAGTCTGCGGAAAGGGTTCTAGAGGGGGAAACGTGTCCTTCCTAAAGTGCCAAGGACAGCTAACAAACGGGAGCATCTTGAGTTACTCACGCTATGTGAGAGTCCAAATCAGTCTTCTTTTCTGGAAACAGAAGTTGCTTATTAACTAAATTAGTTAACTGTACAGCAAGTTTGTACTTTGTGTTTCTGGGAGGGGTGAGGGGAACAAATATTTCTCTCAGTGTTTTGGCCAGAAAGGCAAACAGGCTCACGCGATAATAACAAATGCACCAAAACACATTCTAAATTATTTTATCCTAAGATGTCTGATTCTACCTTAACGGCAAAGAGGCAAGAGGGTTCTGCCAATGCCTGGCTAGCTCCTGGAAGGGAATTATATATTCAGTTTGGGGCTAAGACTGTCTTTCTTTGTGAGGAATATTGTATATCTCACTACCTCATTCACTTATCTGTAAAACAGGACCATTTCAGTAAAACCCTATAAAATTAGACCATTCAAAGACCTATCATTTGAAAAAGTAATCCATGGAAGCTAACTGCAAAAGGACAGGAAAGTAAATCCTTTTCTTTCAAATATATTTCTAGTTTTCTAACCTTAATATCATAACTTCAAATAGAAAAATAAACACCCTTGAATTTAAGTCCAAGAAAAACAATTATTTTTCTATGTGTCTTAGTGTCTCTCTCCGCATATCTGTGTGTATCTCTCTTTTCTTCTGTATCTTCGTTCTCTAAAACTCTCTTTTTGTGCCTCTTGCTCTGTGTCTCTATTTGTCTTGTTATGTACGTCTTTCTCTGTCTCTTCATGTGTCTGTCGCACACACACACACACACGAACACGCGTGCACGCACATTTTATCAGATGTGTTCTTACATAGCCTCACTGGTAAAAAGATCTAGTATGCTTGTTTCCTGTCCCAGTGTTATTCTTGAAGTGGGCTGCAGCTAGAATCTGAATTTCATTGGGCTATTATTATTTGCAGCTGTGTGACCTTTTTAACCCCCCCCCACCCCCCCACCCCCGCTTCTAAAGTGACATTTCAGCCCTCAAGCTTGAAACGCCTTGAATGCTGCAAAGTTTTCGAACCCGAGATTTACACCAGGAACAAGAGTGACAGTGGGACTGTACCTCCTACGTGAAAATTTCAACAGGTCTTGGCGAGACTGGGGTGTGTTGCTGGGCCGTTCACAGCCAGAAGCCCTCCCCGGAAGTCCTAAACTTTACACATACCGCCCCGGGTACATATTACCCTTCTGTTGAAACCAGAAAATCCCCGCCCTTAAAAGACGTTCACCATCCACCGGTCCCCCCAAAGTTCGGAGTCTTACAACCTGAATCAGAAACTTCGTTAGGATTATTTCACAGAACGGCATCATGCTCTGCTAAGGGGTTGTCCAAAGTCCCCTTTGAACTAGGCCCACTGTTCCTAGGAGGAAGGATTTCCAAACAGCTTTTGTCCCTGGAAACTCACCCAGGCTTTACTTCCCAAAGGAGGCCCTACGGGGCGGGGGGGGCTTGCGTCCTCTCATGTACTTCTGCAGAGGTTTGTGGTTTTATTTATGTGGCGTTTATACTGTGTATGAAAAAACATTCCAGTGGGATTGGGTTTTCATATGTTAGATTCCTCTTTCTTTTTTTTCTTTTTTTTTTTTTCTCAAGTCTTCCATATGTTTCTTTGGATATGAGGCCTCTTTTCCAAGTTGCTGGCTAATTTCTACTTATGTTTTGCACAATCCTGTCTTACGGCTTTCCTATCTCCGGGTTCAATAGTTCAGGATGTATTTGCAAAGCATCGGTGTTGGGCATTAGACATGCAGAGCTGAATGAGCCACTGTAGTGTATGTGTCTGTCCCCGAGAGTGGGTATTTAGGTCCTATTCCTCTTCTTGCTCCCACAGGGCACAGCTTTTGTGGGGGGGGGGGGGGATTGGGGGCTTGTTGTTGTTGTTTGCTTTTGTTTTTGTTTTTTTGTTTTTGCAGGACATATTCCATCTCTTAAAAAAAAAAAAAGTTTATTTGGCATGCACCATGGTTAACAAAACACTAGGATAGACACTCTCAGGAAATATTAAATGTAACCAAATCACTTGACTTGTTTCTAACTGAGGACAACCTCGGAAGACATGCTGAAGGCAGCAAACTCTTCCTTTTTACCTGCTCGCAGCATGAACACACTAAAAGCAAGGAAAAGGAAAAAAGTTAAACTGGAATAAGAGGTGACCCGGGGTTTAGCTGACATTGTCACCTTTAACCTTTCCAGAAAGTCTGCCACTGCAGTTTAAAACAGTTGCCCCCTGAAATCCTGAAAGGCAAAACTCTAACAGCAAAGAGATTAAATGCAAAACTGGATCTATTTTTTCTACGAGTCAAAAGCGGCTTCCCTGTAGAAAATCAGGAAAAATCAGCGGTATAGTTTTTTCAGCTCCTTTCTTGCTCTACTGTAGTAAAATCTGCCTTTTTGGAATTACAACACATCCCAAGTAATTCTGCTCTGCCTCAGGATAATTTTTAAGACAGTTTGGGTACATTGGTTTTTAAACTTTTTATAAGCAATGAATATTTTTAAATAGTCTGGAAAATCACAAATTTCTAGTTGGTTTTCTTTGCTCACATTCAAGTGATTTTTGTGGAGTAGAATGGTTTCCTTTTGTATCTCTGTTCTATGTAAGTACCCTTGCATCTCCGAGCAGCACTATATGTTTAGTCCACCTGAGGGATGAGCTGAAGTAATACTTAAAACCTTGAGCTTCCTTTTTGTGCATGAATCTGAACTACAAAATGTGAGACTGTATATAAACACAGTGGTGGTCACGCCGGACCTCTCTACTTTCTGTAGGGCCTGGCAAGAGGCCATTTCATCCTAAGGCTATGATTACTGACACTTACTATTAAAAGACATGAATGATCATACAGAACAAGGTACTTTTGCCCTTGACTCCAACAGAAGGCTGGGCATCCCCCAGGTCGGTAGTTGTGCTCGGGACCTGCCACATCTCACGGTGTCATATACAAGGTCAAACTACACTCCAGAGACTTGCTTCAGATTCCTAAGACACTATGTTTCAAATGTCAAGCCTGTGAACATTTGACAGTACTAGCGGGTCACTTAAAGGCCATGTGAAGGCAAAACCCTTATGTCATCTGAAGATGCTGCCACCCCTCTAACAGAGGTCCCTTTCTGAATACTAGCAAAAGACACGTTTTCATCCGTGTTCCCAGAGAAGGCATAATTTCTTTGCATGGTCTGGCAAGAGGATGTAGAAATATGTGAGGACGATTGTTAGTTGCCACCATCCCTGGGGGTCCCCACTGTCCCTGAGAGTCCCCACGGGCATTTAATGGGTAGAGGGCAGGGCCGGGAGATATTCTGCAATGTGCAGGTCCAAAAGCACAGTGCAGCACTCTAGTCTCCCGACCTTCCGCTGACGGTGCAATCTCTACGAGAGTAATAACAGTATGAGCACCACGCCCCCAGTTCACAGATAAAAAGCAGGTAAGAGAATAGTGAAGAGTGAATGATAAAAACAAAGCCAGCACACACTAGAGGAAATGAACACGAAGGACTAAATGCACATCCACCTCTCTATACTTTCCAAAGAGCTCTTAAGTCCTCGAACACAGTTACGCTTAGGATGGGGCTAAATTCGATGCCAATGAAAACGTTATGAATATTCAAAAAAGTGTGTGAAATTCTCATTCCCTCTCAGAGTGAAGCAGGGGTGGGGACCTCTGCTGAAATCTGAACAAATCATAAGCAATAAGCATACCCTTTCGGGTTCAATCCACAGGGGAGTCAGACGAGTAAGCGAGTAGAAGCCACCCAGATTTTTTTTTTTTTAATAAATTACCTGCTTTGGCTCCCTACAGTCCCCACTCTCCAGTTAACTTACCACACCGTTTTAAGCAGTGTTGACTCAACAGAAGCAAAATAAAGCATTGGCCTGAGGTGGAAATAGGGCTCTTGCTCAGATGCCTTTTCACTCCTGATAATTGCCTGCTGATTTTATATTACGGCTGAGGAGAGACCCATCCAAAAGAGCGTGTTTTTCTTTTCTTTTTAAAATTTAAGTGCAGAACACCACAAGCTTCTAAATTCTGTTTTCACGTTGCTGAATACCATCAGCATCAGCTCACAACAAACTTACTAGGGAACACTGGCCTCCTAACTAACTTCCAATTACGAAAATGTATTAATAAGCCTAATACACATACACGCTTAATTTTTTTTTTCTCTTGGCCTATTTTCTTCCTAAGAAGTTGGGGTGTGTGTTTATAGGGATATATTCATACACACATTACAGAGATGATTTCATCCCCATAAACTACTTCAACCCTCAAAACCGATGCCTAGTCCCTAATGTAATCCAGAGGAGCATACTGAGCTAGCAAGGAGCAGAGTAAGAAAATCTGAGTCCGCCTCTCAGCACAAGGCCACCATAGTTAAGGATCATTAAACTTGTATTTTAGAAGTACAGAAATAAGCTGTATTTTTGAGGATCACTAAATCATTTCCATGGGCTAGAAAAGTCCTTAATGCCTTTCTCAACTTCCTATAAACAAAAGAGTCACTCACTAAAGCCTACAAATCCACTAAAACTCCCTGGAAAAAGGACACGGAAAGAAAAGGCCTTTTCCTTGAACCACCACCCACGAGAGGTTACGCTGCACCAGACTCCCAATTCATCAAAAGGTCCGAGCCATTCACAAACAAACACAGGGGCCAACTCTTTCTATCCCCCAGAGCTCGGCCCCCAGACAACGGCAGCATTTTTCAGTCAACACTCCAAATCAGCACAGAAAGAGAAAGAGGATTTCTTTTAATGCCCCTGCTCTCCAAAACTGAGGACCCCTCCCGAAGCATGAATGTGGTCTCTTCACTCAGGGGGGTGTAGGTCAGGCCCTGGGAAATACCCTGAACCTGACTCTTCCAAGAGAAAAAGTAAAAAGGGGAAAGGGTGCAGGCACCACCCAGAGGGGGTTTGGAGGGTGGCCTATCAGACATTTGCACTAAAAGCCTGGATAAAGGGAAATGGAAGTGGCAAGTCCCCAAATCCATGAGGGTAAACTACAGTGGCTCAGGAGGGAATCCGGGGATCTTCTCGGAGCATTGTTCACAGGTTGCTTCAGGGAAAGTGGCCTGTGGACAGTGATTGATCACCTGTCATGGAGAGCTGGTTCAAAAGTGATTCAATCTTGGCATGCATTGCGGGTAGGATCAGAATCTGAGGACACTGGTCTCATTCATTCATTCTTTCTTCGCACAGCCGCTGAGCGCCTACCATGTGTTAAGCCCCAAGCTAGGAGCACCAGAGCTCTGCCAAAATAACCTGTTTGCTGAGCCCTGACCACCCAATAGGGAGGAGAGGCCTGCCCGCACGTCTACAGGGGAAGGTAGAATTCGAGGCCAAAAAGTCATTTTAGCAAAGTTCAATGAGAGTAAGAAAGCAAGGATATTTCATTAATCACATCAAACACCGTATCATCTTTCACAGCTAAATATTTCTCATAATAGAATGCCAATTAAAGGTGCATGTGCGTTCACACACACACACACACACACACAGACACACACACACACACGCACGCACCCGCTATGGAGCAATCTCTTTACTGGAAATAAGGTTCTTTACTGTTTTTTTAAACTTGGGCTTTCTTTGGCTTTTAGTCTTGATAAGTAAGATTGTATTATTTGCAGTAAACCTAACAACGTGGCCAGGGGACCAGATTTCACATGAGAAAATTGATCACGGAATCTCAGTTCGGTGGCTCACTAGCTGTGCGATCTTGGGCAACTTAATGCGCGGTACAAGACCAGCGTTCTGAGCCCGGAGCGACGAAGCCAGCCAAGTCATTTCACAGTCCTCTGAATATCAGACTGATAGCTGAACATTATTTCCTCCCTAGCGAAAGAGATCACAGACAACATCAGCGTGCTCTGCCTCAGAGGGACGCCGGGAGAATCCAAAGGATGCTATCCGGGGAAGCAGGCGGCGAACCGTAAATCACGGTGCCGTGTCAGTTACTGTTTCTATTATTTCCCACCGTGCAGGAAGCTCGAGGTGCCGCTGGGGTGCCGGTCGGTGCAAAGTTACATTGACACTTGACAGCAAGTGTCGAGTGTCCAACTTGACATAAGTTTGCAAACTGTGCAAAAAGATTAAGGATTCTGAAGGGTGTTGAAGGTGATGATTAAAGGCAGCCCGATCTTCTACGATTCTCTGATAATCTAGCAGTTATCAAGCGAAACATTATCTACGAGACTTTTACTGCAAGGCCCCCAGGTAGAATGATTTTCTTTGTCTTCTAACAGCAGACGTGATGCTGAGAAACGCTTTGGAGTCTGGTCTGTGTTCAAACCCTAGTTCTGTGACACACCCGCTGACCTATGAGCTTGGGCAATGGGTCACTTGAGCCCGGGATAAATTTGGCTATTGCTGGCTGGGCAAACCACCGGACACCTTGCCCTGGCCAGAGCCGGACTGCGTGTGAATTCGTTTATCTCCCCGGAACGTTGCTCCTGACCACAGAAAGGCAGGTAAAGGCCTTTGCTGGGCAAGTCCACCCCTTCATCTGTGCCTGGCTATGCTGTTTTTTGCAGTGCAGACTCCATTCACACTGAAGGTAGGAGAGAGTGGAGTTCGGAAGGCGCCCGGGGTAAGCCAGGAAACTCAGCACCTTCTTGTCAGTAGGTGCTCATAAGCTTAGCCAGAGTCGTTACGAATAAGACCAGGAGAGATTATGGTATCGTCCCCTCTCCCATTGGGCTATCAAAAAAGAAACTGAATCTTCCTTTTGTTATTAAATTTTCTTTCGCAGATTATAACTTTTTTTTATCACCTTACTGCTTATTCTTAGTTCCTTTCTTCCTTACTTTTTTCTCTTTTCTTTCCTTTTCCTTCCCCAAATACTCCACATAGTTTTTAATAGAAATACTCTGACTAAGGCATGAAGCTGTGCAAGCTGGCTGTGGAAAAAATATCTGGTCATTTCATCCAGTTGGAAATGTGGAGACACGATATTTCAGTAACAGCAACATTTCCTATCCTTAGGACGCGGGGGAGTTCAGTATGAACAGTCTGAGACCTCTGTCCCTGAAAGCATGTGGTCACCTCCCAATGTGGAAGGGTCTAACAAATTTTGAGTTGTTTAATGCTTGGGAATAGTCACAATTTTATTTAATGAAAATCTCTCTTCTGTGTACCACTACATACGATGGGTCAGGCAATTTTAACCTCAAAAAAGCATTTCCCACTGAGGTTGAAAGAAAGCCTTGATTAGATATAGCTTTGATTTACCTTCTCCACTGAGTACTTCTGTAGGAAACACGGCCGGGTAAAGCAGTTCGAATATGCGTCAGGATGGCAAAAGTCCCAGTTATTTCCCAAACCCTGTTTTCCCATCCGTGTTTGCGATGCCTACATCAAAGGACTTCCGGTCTTCTCTTAAGTAAAGGCATTATTTAAATAGTGACATCAAGCTAACGTTTGTAAGATGCCTCCAAGACCGTGAACACAAGTTGAAAGTAACAGTATCATCATTATTTCTTTATCTGTCCTCTACTGTTGCCAAAGAAACAGGAACAGCCACTTATACAAACACGCACACACACAAAATCCCCTGGACACCCAAGTTAACCAACGTCTCCCTCCTTTCCCAAACCACTCATCAGCCAGTCACCAGGCGAAGAGCTCAAGCAGCAGGCAAGGAAAACATGTTATTTTTCTGGGCATGCCTTAACTTCACTGCCTACAAAACACAGCCCCACGGGGCACATCCCACACATCGTGAGATTCAGGCTCTCCTCTCTCATTGGAAACCAATAGTTACCCGTCAACGCCTGCGGACACTGAGGTCAGGATTTGCCGGCATGTGCCCCCAAGTCCAAGCTCATCGATTCTCGAGTTTTCCTACCCAAACCAGTACACACAGCCAAGCCCTCTCTGCAAGGCGTCTCCTACTAATACCATACGCAAAGAAAGCTCAGAGAGGAGTAGCGTAAGCGAGGAAGCTCTTCAGAGAGGCTCCAACCCCCTAGCCACGGACAGCCAGTGTGGACTTTGCAGGACTAGAGAATGTGCTCAATGTCAGCGTGAGGCAGTGAGTCAACCTGGATGTCTACGTGTCCCTGAAACAAGGCATTCAGTGAGCGAAGGCAGGGAAAGGAAAGCAAAAACAAACAGCAAAAGTAGGCTCCAGATAGCCCCTTACAAATGAGGCTGTTGGGAGCCAAATCTCATAGTACACACGAGCTACTCAGAAGCACACCCCAAAGCACTCGTCAGGAATCTTCGAAGTGCAAGAGAGGCTTCCCTGCCACGGACCAGGGTCATGGACCCAAAGGTGACAATGAGACACTCCCAAGAACATCTGGCCTAATAAACCAGCGCTGGGCCCTTCTAGACAATGGACAGCAGCCTCTGTCTTCCCTCTTCGGATGACCCCAGATTCCTGTCCCGGCTCTGGCTGCTTCACGCAGACCGAGGAGCACAAGCCTCGTCCTCCCAAGCCCAGGGCAGGGTTAGGGTTTTAAGGCAGCTGCAAGAGCCAACCTCTTCCCTTATTTCCCATCTTCCTGCAGGAGACTTGTCAGTCTTCCAGCAAATGCCTCAGCAGGACCTCGGGAGGTGTGTGGGTGGGGGAGGAGAGGAAAAGTAAGCAAAAACCACAAGCACACAAATCAAGTAAGTGGACAAGAAAAACAGCTGCACATTTTGGGAAGTCCACTGAAAGAGACCGAGAGAGCGATCTGATACCAAAAGGTGGACAGAGAAAGTCTTCCAGGGAGAGGGAATCAGTCCATCTCTCAGAGCAGGTCACCTGGGGACTGAAGAATGTCACGCAACAGCCTGAAGAGAAGCAGAGAGGAGTTCCAGGTAGAGGGGACTGCAAAAGCAAAGAGCTTGGCGAGTCTGGGGGACTGGAAGAAGGCCCATGACGCTGCAGGGTGACGGGTGAGGGACAGAGGGACCCAGAGTCACTGACAAGCAGACGGGCCTCAAATCATCCAAGGGTAGGATTTATAGGATTTACTCTAAGAGTTAAAGAAAACCACCGAAGAATTCCAGGCTGTAGAGAGAGGGACTCTAAACAGTTAACTTGGGGCGGCTGGGTGGCTCAGTGGCTTAAAGCCTCTGCCTTCCGCTCAGGTCATGATCTCAGGGTCCTGGGATCGAGCCCCACATGGTCTCTCTGCTCAGCGGGGAGCCTGCTTCCCTCTCTCTCTCTGCCTGTCTCTCTGCCTACTTGTGATCTCTCTCTCTATCTCTCTGTTAAATAAATAATAAATAAAATAAAAAATAAAAATAATAAACAGTTCACTTTTCAGCTCCTCAATCCTCATGTGAAACATGAGAACCCTAATAACTTACTTTGGGGCTGTGGCAGGGGTTAAAGGCATCCCAGGATAAGACAGGAGCTGAAACAGACAGTGTAGATGCTCAGCTTCTCATAAATTAACAACACAGCCTCCCTCCTGCATCAAGGAAGATGTAGATGCCCCTCCCCCCCAGCAAGAATGCTCTCTTAGCAGGAAGAGGTAGAGAGAACACAAGAAAAATTAAAAAGCCCCACCCTAGGATTACTTCTTTCAATTCCACTGTAGTTGCAGCTTGAGAGTACACCGTCTGGTTTCAAACCATGGCTCTGTGACCTTGAGGAAGTAACTTAACTTCTCTGTGCATGTTTCCTCACCTATACGTGGAGATATTACCTCCATCATAGGCTTGTTTTAAAGATATAAGATAATAAATACAAAATAAATAAAGATGATAGATACAACCTAAATACATAATAGTTCATTTATCCTATATAAAACAGAGAATAATTTCTGGTATGTACTGAATATAATTATTAGCTGTAATAATAATAATTAATTTTTTCTGTCAGAAGGGACTCTGATTTGTCTTTTTTTTAATTATTTTTATTTATTTATTTTGATGTATCTTTCAAACAAGACAATGAGGCCTTTTCAGTCCCATATAGCCAAATTTAGGAGAATCTCAACTACTTTATCTATTTACTTTTTTGTTTTAACTACTAAATACCATACTTTGGATTTAGTGGTTAGAAGAACATTTTCACTGGTGTGGAGAAAGGGCATCAAATGTGATTTTTATCTCTCAGTAGGTTAGATTTGTTTTGGTTGGGTTCAACTTTTACAGAGCTGAGTAATTATTTTAAATGTAAAAACTAGGTTTACCCATTGGAAGTTGGGTCAAGAAAACTATGGCAATTGACAAATCATGTTTTATCTTAAGCTGTGATTTTATACATAAAGGCTATCTTGAAGGATAGATGGTAAAACAATAACAGATTAACAGTAGTTGCATTTGGCAATGAGGTTATGCATTTCTTCTATTTTTTTCAAAGATTATTTATTTTAGAGAGAGAGTACGAACCTAGGGGAGGGGGAGGTGGGGAAGAGAGAGAGGAGAGAGAGAATCCCAAGCAGACTTTGCACTGAGCGCAAAGCCTGGCATAGGGCTCCCTCTCACTACCCTGAGATCACCATCTCAGCAGAAATCAAGAGTTGGCAACTTAACCGACTGAGCCACCCAGGTGCCCCCATGTTTTGTATTTCTCTATATATTTTCTATCATGAATGTCGGTTGTGAACAAAATAAATCAAAAACTCAGTGTAAGGGGCACCTGGGGGGCTCATTTGGTTAAGCATCTGCTTTCGTCTCAAGTCGGGGCTCCCTGCTCAGCAGGGAGTCTGCTTCTCTCTCTGCTCCTCCCCCTGCCCATGCTCCCTCTCCCTCTCTCTCAAATACATAAATAAAAACAAAAACTTAGCGTAAGACAATATATCCGGAAGCAGGTGAGGATGGCAAAGATACTGTTAAAAGAGTCCGCGAGTCTGCCTTGCCCTTTGCAGCTACCTGTTCCATAGTGGGCAAATTTCTACACCTCTCTGGATTTTAGTGTCCTCATTTGTGAAAGGGACAACGCAGTCCTTTTTACTCAGGGTTGTGGTAAAGATTGAATGAAGCATATAGTGAAGATTCGGTAAATCACAACTCATAGCAGGATGTAGTCTTTAAGAGTATCTGCGTTCAGATCTTGGTTCTTTCATTAGTTAGCTGTGTGGCCTTAAGTAAGTCACTTAACCCCTCTGTGCCTCAGTTTCTTCATACCGAACAATAATGGCACTTAGCTCATAAGGGTATAAGAGTCTACGAGGATTAAAGGAGTTAACATATGTAAACAATTCAGAACAGTGCCTGGCACATGGGAAGTGCTATGTAACTGCCAATTCTTATTACTGTTATGAAATCTGAATCTAAAACTTCTGAAAAGCATATGGTTACACAATCATGTAAATATGGTCCATTTTATGGTGACAAAAACAACAAGGAAGAATAGCTTGGTATTTTAGTATTGGCATTGGCAGAGACACTAATTTTTACTCAAGTATAAACTTGTTAGGTTTATGTGTCCAAAAAAATCAAGGTCCTAATTTTTTGTTTGTTTCCATATATTTATACACAAGCCATAATTTCAGGAGTGCTCAGCACACTCTTAATTGCCTGAGCTAATTTCTCCAATGAGCATTTTCTTTGCCATCGTTCTGTCTTTATTTTGTTCCTCCAGTGCAGAGTGGGACTCAGAAAGTCTCCACGCGTCCTTCTTAGAGTGTGTAATCACACAGTATGGCAAGCATACAAGGGGGGCTCAGGTCGCCCTCTTAATTCATCAAACACAATTTTTATTGGAAGCCTGTCTTGCCTGGAGCCATGTTAGGTCCTGGAGAGACCTAGATGAAAAAGAGCAGTCCCCAGGCAATAACGTAGTGGTCAGAGTTCAGAGTAACACAGCACTGAGTCGGATCCTCCCCCTGCCCTTCTACTCTCTACCACTGATAGCTCTAAGTCCTTGGACACATGGGTAATTTCTCTGAACTTCAGTTCCTTCACCTGCAGAATAAGGAATAAGGAATAATGACTACCTTGTATGTTTGTGGTGAAGATTAAATGAGAGAAGCTGCCTATAAATCATTCAGCCCGTGGTAAGTTCTCCACAAAGTAAACTTGCTGTATGGTCTCAAAGGAGACAGACACAAGCCGGTAACTCTGTGTCTATTTAAAAGTGAGATCAAGCTTCAAGGAAGACTGAGAGCACAGAACAGGCAGCGATTCAATTTACCTGTAAGAGTCAGAGTTTGGGAAAATGGAATCAAGCTAGTCTTCTTAGCTCCCTCTGTTCCTCACCCTGGAGTCTGTCCAACCCACTGCCCATGATACTCCGCTGAGCGGATGTGCTCCTGTCTCAGGGTCCTGGCTCCAGGCCTCCAGACCCAGACCCAATCACAGCTTACTCGAGCTTCACTGAATGAGATGCTCGTGATCTTGTCTGATGCTGGAGTCTATTCAACAACACCCCGGAGACCTCGGCATCCCGATGCGGCCAGAGGACCTGCAGTAATGGGGACCTTGCCCTCTGCGGGACGGGGCACAGCCTTTACGAAGCCCGGCAGCATTAGCAGACAGGCGCTGGCCCAGGCCTCTAGAGCAGACATGAGTCCAGACATGGGCTTCCAATCCCAGAAATGAGCCCAGCACCTCATGCCCACCGTTTGCCTGCCGTCGCAGTTCGGGGACCCCATTTCGATTCTGCAAGGAAGCTCTCCTGATCTGCAACTCATGGCTTCTGTTCAGGGCACCAGGCCCTGCCTCTCACTCTGTTCCCAGCCTCTGGATCTGGAGCTGCTCTCTGCCACAGCTTCTTGAATTCTGACCCTTGAATTAAACTGCCCCTCGCGCTAACAGCGAATGACCTTCTAAGGCCACTTGCCCATCTTCATTTGCGTTCACTGTTTAAAAACTTCCTCTCCACAGGGAACTAAACCCATCTCCCTATAACCTGCAGCCGTTGGGTTCATTCCCATCCCGGGGCCATCCGGACAAAGTGGCAGAGTTTCACCTGTCCACAGGCCACGCGAAGCTGCTCGCCACACCCCACTCCTCCTGAACAAACCAAACATCTCCGGGTCATTTCTGCTGCTTCTCTTGGGGTGCTCTCTTTCCTAGGGTGCCAACTTGATATGGGCGTCAGGCTGATGATGGCTTTTCCCTGTCACCCACCCCAGGGCACGTTTGCATTTGCACAACAGCTTCAACTGTAGTGAAGAGTCGCCCAGAGAAGAAAGCCATGTGGGGAGACTCAGACAGAAAGCAGGCTGATGGGAGCTCCGGCGACGTCTGCACACCTCGCATCACCCCCATAAGAGCAACTCATCGTCTACAGAAGGAAAGGAGAGAACCGCAAGCATCACCAGGAGCAGTAACCCCTGCATTTTCGTAAATCGTACGTGTCAGCGGGATCTCGTGAACAGGTGCCGTCTCCCGGTAGCCGTGCTGCCAGAGTTGTGCCCAAGAATGCACAGCAAACCATAAATCCAACTTCTCAGAACCCAATCTGGGACACATTGTATCTTTTTCCTTTCTAGATGTGCAAAAGGACGGGGAAAAAAAAAAATGAAAGGGTAGAATAAAAAGTTGTGTTTCCGTGCAGTGCCCTTGTCCTGTGGTTCCAAAGACTGAGGTCAGTGTGCAGAATGCCACAGCCTGTCCCGATGACCCTCCCTGAGAGGACAATTCTGCTGGGCGGTCTTCCATTCCCCCTCAGATCTCTTCTCCACTCCCCTGTATGGCCTAGGAGGCTGCCTCCAGATTCCCTTGGCTGGAGGGTGGAAGAGGGAAGAAGTCGGCTGTGAACTGCCTATACCGCCTCTCTGTTGGGGTTTGGGTGGCAGTGGCTATGCGTCTCCACATGGGGCAGGCAGCCCCCCTCCCATATTAAGTCCTCTCCAGCAGGTTCTTCCATTGCCCCCCCTGGCAATGGCTCCCTGCTATGGCTAGACCCTGGCTGGCCTGCCCACAGCTCTGAAGTAGCTCCTTCATTCTATTTTCTTTCCTTATCCCTTGGAGGGTGCCATCTGCAGGGACCCAGACTGACACAACGGTCTCAGTTTGAGAAAACCTTTCATCATGTTCATATGCCTTGATTTTCAAGGCTTTGACCCAGGGCCTCAGAGTTCTCGAGGGGAGTCAATGGGCCAGATGGAGGTCATTCGGAATCTGGATGTTCCTGGACAAAGTCAGACCATTCAGGCATGTCTGGAATGTGGTGGAAGGGCTTGTTTGCAAATGTTTCCTCATTAAGAGACGTTGGCCTTATGATATGGGAAAGCTAAACCCAAAAGAAGCCAGGGAAGGCACCAGAGATGTACTGCTGTTTATTTAGTCCTCATCACAACCCTATCGAAAAGGTATCTTACGACCCCTAGCTTACAGATGAGAAAAATCTGAGGAAAACAGCTTTCCCAAGGACCCGGCTAGAAAAAGGGGAGCCAGGACCCAAACACACAGCTGCCAACCCCAGTGCCTGCCCTCTTCCGCACCCAGACCGCTTTTTTCTTTCGGATTGAAAGGGTCCCAAAATAATTGGTGAAAATTCCCTAACAGTCCACGATAGATCTGACTCCATCTCGAGAAATATGATCATTCTCAATTTTCATGAGGTACCAAGCAAAAAACTTGGTGCATTTTTTTTTCCTTCAGTCATCTATTTAAGATAAAACTGATCAGGGAATCACTAGACGGAATTTATTAGGAAGACCACAAAAGAAACATAAGAACCTATTTATCTTACTAACGCTTGTTATAAATGAAGGTGGTATTATGCCCTTCAGGTCTGTTTTTATTTCATTTCTTCAACTTGCCCGAGTCTGGTTTCTCAGTTGTCCTTATTGTGACTGTTTCTGCCCCAGCGAGGTGCTGCGGGGTCTGTGAAATCATTACCTTTACAGCTGTGCTTGCTCATTGCAGGGGGACGAGAAATACAGTCTCTCCGCTTCCTTTTTAAAACCTGACAGTCACACTTTCTCCACTTCAAAGCCACGCCATATGACCTCAGCAGGCTGACATAAATGGACACTCATGCAACAGATTATTCATTCAGGGGCTTTTTCCAAATGAGGGAAAAAAGTGCTGTTTGTTAACCTTTGTAAAGTTTAACAGTTTACAAAGCCATTTTCCATACATTAATTTAATTTGGTTCTTAGAATGATTTATGAGATGGATGTACTTTATTTTTCTCATTTCTGACAAATTGATGACAAATCTGAGATTTAGAGAGGGAAAGTAATATGCCTGAGGTCACACCACTTGTGAAAAGCAGAGCTAGGACTTGAGTTCGGGCCCCCTACCCCTAAACACTAGGATATTCTTAGAACAGAGCAGAGTGCCCAATTTGCCAGTGCCTTGGGATGTTTCTACACCTGGGGGAATTAATCTAAGTGCCAGTGAGTCCTAAAAATACACTGATGACACAATATGCCAGTATTGCTCTAGAAGGCCCTAGGCCCTGGGTGTTTCCAAAGATGGGGAGCAAGCTGTCCTCTCACTGTGGAGCCTGAAGAAACTGCATCAAGTACCATTCCAGAACGTTCTGCCCTGGATCAAGCTGCAAAACCCTCTGTGCAATATCCTCAGTCCAATGAAAGAATTAAAGAATACCTAAATATATGGAAAGACGTTCCAAGTTCACGCATTGCAAGGATTAGTGTTATTAAAAGACTACACTACTTGAGTTGATCTTTAGATTTAACACAATTCCAACCATAATCCCAGATGCCTTTTTTGCACAAACTGACAAGCTGATCCTAAAATTCATATGGAAATGCAAGGCGCTCAGAAAAGCCAAAACAATCTCTTAGAAAAACAACAGAGTTGGAAGAATCACACATCCTGCTTCCAAAACTTGCCACAAAGCAGTAGTAATTAAGATACACAGATCAATGTAATAGTTAAGAGTAGAAATAAACCCTTACATCTATGGTCAATTGATTTTCAAGAAAAATTCCAGAACCTTCCAATGGACAAAAAAAAGTAGTCTTTTCAACAAATAGTGCTCAGACAACTGAACATCCACATGCAAAAGAATGAAGTTGAATCTCTACCTCACACCATATATAAAAATTAACTCAAAATGGATCATAGGACTAAATATAAGAGTTAAAACTAAAAAAAAAGTTAAGACTATAAAACTCTTAGAAAAAAAAGACTATAAAATAACTCTTGGAAGAAAACATAGGTATAAATCTTTGTGACCTTGGACTTGGCAATAGATTTTTAGATATGAACCCAAAAGGAAAGCAACAAAAGATAAACAAATTGGACTCCTCAAAATTTAAAACTTTTGTCTTTCTAGGGACAACAGTAAGAAAGTGAAAATATGACAACACAATGGGAGAAATCATTTGCAAATCATATTTTCGACAAAAATCTAGTATCCAGAATAAAGAACTCTTACAAATCAACAATGAAAATTAAAAAAGTAACCTGATCAGAAAGCTGACAAATGATCTGAATACACATTTCTCTAAAGAAGATATCCAGATGGCCAAAAACACACACAAAAAATGTTCAATAGTATTTGTTACCAGGGATATCTAAATCAAAAGCACAGTGAGATATCACATCACACCTACCAGAATGGCTAAAATCAAAAAGACACACAAGTGTTTGTAGGGTGGAGAAATTACAGCCTCCTAAACACTGCTCGTGGGAATGTAAAATGAAGCAGTCCCTCTGAATAACAGTTTGGCAGTTCCTCAAAATATTAAACATGGAGTCACCAAGTGATCCAGCAATTCCATTCCTAGGTCTACCCCCAAGAGAAACGAAAACATGCTTCCACACAAAAACTCCTACACCCATGTGCATAGCAACATTATTCATAGTTGTCAAAAAGTGGAAACATTCTAAATGCCTATCAACTGATAAGCCACATGTGGTATATCCTTATGTTGAAATACTATCTGGCCATGAAAAAGAATGAAATACTGAAAAATGCTAGTGTGGTTGAACCTTAAAAACATTATACTGAGGGGCGCATTAGTGGCTCAGTGGGTTAAGCCTCTGCCTTCGGCTCAGGTCATGATCTCAGGGTCCTGGGATCGAGCCCCACATCGGGCTCTCTGCTCAGCGGGGAGCCTGCTTACCCTCTCTCTGCCTGCCCCTCTGCCTACTTGTGATCTCTCTCTCTCTCTGTATCAAATAAATAAATAAAATCTTTAAAAAAAAAAAACATACTCAGTAAAAGAACAAAGACCCAAAAGCCCATGTATTATATGATTCCAATTACATGAAATATTCAGAATAGGCAAATCCAAGGAGACAGAAAGTAGAGAATCATGGCGGCCAGGGGCTGGGCGAAGGAAGAATGTAGTGACTGCTAATGGATACGGAGTCTCTTCTGGAGGTGATGAAAATGTACAGAAATCAGATAGTGGTAATGGTTATGCAATTCTGCAAATATACTGAAAAAAATTCTGAATTGTAGACTTCAAAAACTGTACACTGAATGTATGTGAATTATATCACAATAAAGCTTATTACATATTTTTAAAGTCTACACATGGGTTCACTACATTTTACGCCAGTCTTTCAGCTCAAAAAATGGCAGTGGATTTACTAGTTAAGCTTTCTAAGGCCCGTGCCTTCTGAAACAAAATGAGGACACGTTCTAACATGAGGGGTTTCTGCTTTCGTACTTATTTAAATGAAAAGGTCTACATATTCAAGCACAGTGAGCCATTTTACCAATCTGTTGGGAATATGTTACAAGAATGCAAAATTGGAGCTGTCACAGAAAATCCTAGAGTTATGTAAGGGCTCATATAGGTCAACTATCAGTCCACATGAAATATACGTTATTTCGCTACTCAAAAAACACACTAATTTCTAGACTGTAGCCATGATGAGTTAATGGAAAACCGTGACTACCAAAAGGTGTTTATGCAGGAAAATAAACATCACTATTTTCTACACTAAACTCCGAGTATGAACATTTAACAAGCACCATATCTGGAGCAAATATCCACCCAAAACGCACAGTAACCAGAACATCTTGTTGTGTTGACCAGAGTCTGATATGATAGGTGCTCCATAAGCAATGGCTGAATGAATACATGGCTTTTTCCCTCATCAAACGCAAAGTCTTCCTTCTTGTTTTTGTCTTTCCTTTGTACCTCTTCTCCTGTGATTACACCTCAGCTAACACTGAGTACTTTTATAGGACCTGCACCTCCCTGATAGCCCTCCTTCCGCTTCTCTCAAGCCTTCTTCTCCTTCCTCTGACCCCCTCCTCCCTCTCCAGCTCTCTCTTTCTCTCCTCTCCCCAACCCCATCTGATTCATAGTCAAATCCTCTCAATTCCACTTCTCTTAAATCTAGCCACTTTTCTCCACTACCATTGCCTCCATTTCAGAGAAAACCATCATCGGCTTAACTGGTTTTTTGGAACAGCTCACCGTATGAATAGCTGACCTTTATGAGGTGCCTACTGTGCCAGACAGCTCTCATTTCATCCTCAGGGTAACTCTACTGGGTAAGGGTTATCACTAGTCTCCATTTTAAAATCAAGACTCACACAGTCTAAGTTGCCAACCCCGTCAGCTGACAGCTGAGTCTGTCAGACTCCATGGCCTTCGGTCCTGCCCATCTCACAATCCTGCCCCAGCCCTGCCGCATGGCCAACATGGCTGGCAGAGCAACGCTTCTAAAACTCAAAGCAGAAACCAGCACTCCCCTGCATACAATCCCTCACTGCGCTCTAGGGTAAAGTATGAGCCCTTTAATAAGGTTCCACCTGATGATGTTCTTCCTTAACCCTCCCATCTTATTTATTACCAATTCCTATGAGTCTTTTGGAAATCACCGTAGCTCTCACCACCTCCGTCGTAGACACTCTACCTGAAGGAAGGAGTTAAGAAATGCTCTCATGGGTTCCCTAGCCCCTCACCCTTACCCCCATGAAAACCCTTAGAAGGCAGAACATCAACCTAAAACTGCCCACGATCCCTGCCTTTATGGGCTATCTAATGAGAAACACCAGTGCTACGTGACTCTGATCCAACAACGAATCTCACTTCTTAAGGGCCCTGGCAAGAGGAAAACAAAGGCCCCTTTTCCTCATTTTTATTTTCAGTGCTTTCTCCCTCTTCTGAACAGACGAAAGTATCATCAAGAGGCAAGCTCAAATTCTGACTGATGAAACAGGAAAACTGGAAGCCTGGACAAGGGATGAGAGGGGTGGGGTGTGCAGAGGCGGATGAATGCCAGGTCCAAAGAGGGACTCCCTCTCTAGAAACGTGACCATGGCAGGACACCCACGCTCATTTTTCCAGGACGCTAATAAAGCCAGATTCCACTGGGGTGTTCATGCAGAGCAGTCAGCAAGGGAGTGGGGGCTCGAATGAGCACAGCCCGTCTTGGCAGCGAGGGTGACAGGGCGTGGGTGTCCTGTCATCAGATCTGCATGACATCGACCCAGCCCATTACCTCAGCAAGAATCGCATCACTCAGGGAGAAGGACCAGGCCCACTGGGGTCATCAAATCCCACAGCAAGGCATTAAAAGCCTCTTGCCTCTCTCCTTCACGGTTCCCGCAGGCCTTTCTATGGGAATTGCTATTCCCGCGGCCACTAGGTCTCAGGCACCACCTAAGTATTTAACCTACGTTAACGCACTGAATTCCCACGACATCTCTTCAAGGGATGCAACAGCATCCATATTTTACTGGTGACTGAGTTGAGCTCAGAGAGGTGAAGTCATCGTCCATGATCACACCGTTAGTCCTTGAAAAGCTGAGATTCAAACCCAGGTCAGTCAGAGACCACAGCCCTTGTATTTTTTTTTCCACCGGGCTACCCAGCCTCCAAAATAAACTCAGGACCCCTCTCTTGACACTACCCTTTCCTGTCCGCCTAGGTTCAGAATTATACAATCTCAACAGGAGTGAAAGGCTTTTTTAATAATGTTCCTGTAAATTTGAATCCAGCTTTACATAACTCTTCATTGTCAGGGTTTTTTTTAATTTTTAAAACATCACCCATGCCACCCGCATGGTAATACTCACTTAGTGAATACTATACGACCAGGCATCTTGCTAGATGCTAAAGGATACAAAATAAGTAAGACACAGTCTCAGGCCTTCCACAAGACCCAAAACTAAGGCTCATCTGATCCAAAGGGTTCTGTAAGGAGCTATCCCCTGAATTAAGAAAGGCTCAATTCTTCTCACTATTAACATGTCCTATCTTCCACTCCAGTTTAAATACCTGGGCTTCTCTAAATGCCCAGAAAGGAACACTTCCAACTCTAGACTTCTCTAGGTCTTATCTCCCTGTTCTAGTGGCCTGATTAGTAACACCGCTTCCTCTTAAGGCCAGGGTCTTGCGGTGCTCTTCCACGTCCCCCTTCCAGGCCTGGAGTCCTCTCCATTGGCACCAAATCTGATGCAACAGCCCATAGCCGCTCTGCAGTCCTAGTGTGCCTGTTTGTTGGGAAACCCTGCCCCAGCAGGTTGGGTCCCTGTTGCAAATCTGTCTTGAGGACGGTGATCAGTTACTGCTATAGGTGCCAGGCTTCCCGTTCACTCAATGGGCTGGCGGGGGGCACCCTAGTTCTAAGCCCACACGCCACCGATCCCACCTTTGCAGGGGACTAAGTTGTACCCAGTGGAGTCTGAGGGCAAGAAGAAATGGTCCCTTCGTTTCTCTGGCCGAAAGCCAGTCTTCTACAAACAAGTTTTTCTGCATGTATCTAACACACCCAGGCATATCCACATAAAATCCAGTCCCTAGTATGATCCATTACAATAAAATTCTTTTCATTTATTTTGTTTACTTTTTGTGCAGCACTTTCTCAAATTGAAAGACAAATTTGGGGGGCATGAGATGGAGATAAACTACCCTCACTTCAACTACTCCCCAATTCCATGAAGGGGTACAGTCTGCAGGCCATATGCAGGACACAGAGGAGAACGCTGTTCCTTGCACAAATCTAGTCAGCAGATATAAATTTGAGCTGAGATCACTGGAGCAGTCCAAAATCTAGCGATCGTAAAATTTTGAAAGCTTTACTCAGCAGCAATTGTTCTGACTGTAGTCAAACAAGAAGAGAACGCGTTCTAGGCAGAGTTCTGTTAAGAGAGGCCTGAGAATAAAATAGGTGAGTTTTGACCATGTGGAAGAGAGCAGATGCAACACCTGTATTTTTCAAAAACCTGCTAACCTGCCTTTCTGCTAAAGGGACATGATCTTTAGAGTTTTTTTTCCCTTTCCCTAAGAAGCCCACAAAGAGTTTGGAACTATACCACCATCTAGGGCTCCCTTGTGGGGAGAATTATTGTGTTACCAAAAGGGTCTTTAGGGCGCCTGGGTGGCTCAGTTGGTTGGGCGACTGCCTTCGGCTCAGGTCATGATCCTGGAGTCCCGGAATCAAGTCCCGCATCGGGCTCGCTGCTCTGAGGGGTGCCTGCTTCTCCCTCTGACCTCTCCCCTCTCATTCTCTCTCTCTCTCTCTGTCTCAATTAAATAAAATAAATCTTTTAAAAAAAAGGGTCTTTAAAAGCAGCCTCTTGGCTCAGGGAGTAGTGCCCCCATTAGCAGGCAGTCCATCACGGCGACGCTCCCTCAGCCGAGGACCATCGTCACATGGCCGTCAGTGACCAATCCATAACCATCAGTGAGAGCATTAAAACAGCACAGGGGAGATTTGTTTTCCAAGAGCGAAGGAAACAAACTAGGAGACAATTCTCCAAAGACTGAACGTTCACCACCAGCAAATGCCTGCTGGAAATTTATATGCTGTGGGTGTAAAAGCAGTGAAATTCAATAATCTCAAAGCCACAGATTTGTAACTTGCACTTATGTAAATATTTATGGATTCTTTGGAGAAAAATCAATCCTCTCAGCCTTTCTCTTTAGTACATGATTCAGAGGGAACTTCACCCCCCCGCCAAAGGGGGATGTAAACTCTAGCTATTGGTCAAGAACATTAAGTCAGCAGACTGCCTAAGAACAACCTGAATTCCACTGATGGTTTTACTCTACAGATTATATCCCACGCTCCTCCCCGACACCAGTGAGAGTGCAGAGGAAATGGGGTCCCCTCTGTGGCCTGGCCCCGCAGAGACTGGGGAGGTTCAAAGTTGACCAGGTCAGTAATATCCCTTACGTAGGTATCGGCCACCCCTCCGCTGAAACTGAGCAAAAAAACGCACACAGTTCTCCACTGGTATCCACTGGTATCCATCTCCAGAGCTATTACGACAGCCTATCAGCCATCTCCTTCCCGGCTGCTGACCTCCTGAAACCCTCCTTCACACTGCCCCAGGGTGACAGTCCTAGAGCGCCGGCTTTACTGTGTTTTGCCCCCTTTTAATGCCCACCTGAAGCATCAGAGCCCCAAAGCTCATCTGAGCTCTTCAGCAGGGCAGTCAAGGCACTCTCCTGCTGTCCAGCCTTGACCTTCATCCCCTGGACGCTCACAGCTGCACAAATCCTACAACTCCGCAATCCTGAATCTCTTGCCTCGCACTTTTAGCCACAGCACTCTTCTCATGCTTCTAAGCGGTACCCTTTCTCGCTTCTATGTTGTTTATAAGCCTGTTCTACCTTCAAGGCTTGGTTCAAATGTCACCAGTAAGAAAACCTCGACTCCCCGGGCCCTGCCTTGTCCACTCCCAAATCATAATAAAATGCTCCATCTGCCCACCTGATTCCCCCACCAGATAGGAAGCGCTTTCATCCTTGTCCATCTCTGCAGTTCCATGGAGTTTAGCCCACATAATAGGCACTTCCAAATATGGCTATGGATTGACAGATGCCTACTAGTAAGTGAACAATTTTAATGCCAGCACATATAACTAATGAATTGAGGCAGGTTTACCTCCCACGTGCTTCCTCTATCAAATGCTGTGCTTAAAGCTGCTCTTCATTATCTGATTAAAAGAACTAAAGTTGGTGAGGGGGGCCTGGGTGGCTCAGTTGGTTGGGCATCTGGGCTTTTCGTTTGGGCTCAGGTCATGATCATGGGGTCCTGGGATCAAGCCTCACATCAGGTTCCACACTCAGCAGGGAATCTTTATGAGGATTCCCTGTCTCTCCCTCTGTCCCTCCTCCTGCTCATGCACACTCTCTCTCTCTCTCTCTCTCTCTCAAATAAATAATCTTTAAAAATTTTAAAAAGTAAAAGAAATAAAATATGTCTAGATGCATGTTAGTGGGATGGTCAGGTGGCACTGCACCACAGGGGAACCCCATTTGAGGACCAGTGAGGTGGGGTGCTGAAGCCACTATGAGGGCATCCCCTCGGCACCCATGAAGAAAGGGGTGTGGAAGTGGCGGCCCATATACTCGTTCCTCCATGGCCGACCCACTCTATGTCCAAACACATTTCACTATGATAGGCCAGATCCTCTAAGGGATGAAGATACCATTGAGGTGACATTCTAGCTCTTTCAAACTATAAAACAGTACTAGCTCTGAGATTGGCATCTCAGTCCTGTAGAAAGGAACTTCGTGCGCTTCATAGCATATCGGGAATAGGATTCACTCCAGTGGGATTGGAGGCCCTGAGACACAAACACTGACAAGTGAGCTTCATAGTAATAAGGGGAGGGAGGAGCCCCAGGGAGAGGGATCATGGCTGACTCCGTGACTGATCACGACACAGACTGGCCCCTCTGATCAGGCTCAGGTGGAGGTGTGCTAGCCACAGATGTTATGAGGCGGCAGCGGGGGGCAACGCGGCCAACGGAGATGAGGAGGGAGAATGGCAGAGAGCAGTCGTGGGAGAAGCCTGAGAAAAGCTCAATAATGACAGGGAAGCGGGGACCCCAGTGCTGGTGCCTGTCATCACAAGGGTCAGGAGCCTACCTTCAGGCTGATCCAATGCCCCAGAAAGCAGTGGCGGGGCCACTTTAGCCAGGACCACAGGGGGAGAGCATGTGGGATGGGAGCAGTGGGAGAGCACGTTAGGAGAGAAGTGATCAGGAAGTTTCTACAGGAACGGGAACTGGAGAAGCGTCTCAGCCACTAGCCTGACCTATATCCTTTCCCAGCAAGGTTTACAAAACCCCACTCACCCCACCCAGCAAGGTGAAGAAGGCAGCATTTTCATTTTCAGAGATTTTTCTTTTGTTTTACTCCAGATGCCCTGGAGGAAACCTGCACCCCTAGCAGTCTCATGGGTGATGACCTTGTCAATGGCACCATACGTAGCCAGAGGAATGGCTCATAGTAGGATAGGTCCTACTCCAAGAGCGTTCTGAAAGTTGCTGGGTGCTTCATATTGTTTTTTGCCATGACTGGAGGAAAACTGAGGGCACTGACTAGGTCGGGGTCAGGGAAGCCAACTGTCTTTTAATAGACAAAACTCTCCTTGCCCTGCACCCACACACCCAATTCTCATATGCCATTCATGTAGGAAAAAAGACACTTAAAATTATATGAGAAACTAACTCCATTTTATATGTACAAGCTAAATGTATTTATGTATAATTTTTAAAAATTTTTTTAAAGATTTTATTTGTGAGAAATAGCAGGCACAAACAGGGGGAGTGGCAGGGTGAAGGAGAAACAGACATCCCACTGAGCAAGGAGCCCAATATGGGACTTGCTGCCAGGATGCTGGGATCAGGACCTGAGCTAAAGACAGACCCTTAACCAACTGAGCCACCCATGATTTTAATATATGCTGACATTTTTAGAAATGCAACCTGGATGGAGAAGATTGTATTTGTTTTCATCTGGAATTTTACTGTAAGTTGTTCATCCCCTGAGAACATCAGAGTTGCCAACAGAAGGCCATACTTTTGTCACGTTCCCGTATGCATGGGGGTAATCCTACATGAAGGTGCAAGGACTTGACCCTTCGTTAATTAAGTCTTCCAGAGTAGTAGCCCCTACCACGTGCACACCAAAATGCTGTGCTTTCTCCCTTTATCCCAGTGATCCACTGTCTGCCTTTCTCTGTTCTTTTTCCTGAATCAGGAGGTTGAACTCCACGGACTGCATCTCCTAGACTCCCTCGCCCTCTGGCTTCCAGCATTCAGCCAATGAGAGGCAGTGGCAAGAGATCAGAGAGTGAGAGGAGGGAGTATACATTCCCCACTCCCCTCCCTCCTAACCCTAAGTTTCCTCTCATCTTCCAGCTCCAGCTCACAGGATATCTGCAGGCGTAGAGGTGACAACAGCTTCAAGCTGTCCCTAGTCTCTGGTCCCTCACTATCTTTGGCTGGTTCCCATAACTGCCCTCACTTTCAAGTCTTTTCAGTTAAACTCTTTACCGTGCCATCTCCTTCCTGTTAGGATCCTGAATGCTATAAATACATATTATTTTATTAAAATTATATTTATTTCATGTCTGTATTATATTATATTTAGGGCACTTTTTGATCATGTGTCTAGGATAGGTTTTTTTTTTTAATTTTTTTTCAAGAGAGAACAGGGATGGACAGGCAGGGAGGAAGAGAGGGAATCCTAAGCAGGCTCCATACCCAGCATGGAGCCCAGCGTGGAGCTGGATCTCACAACCCTGAGGTCACAACCTGAGCTGAAATCAAGAGTCAGATGCTTAACCAACTGAGCCGCCCAGGCCCCCCCTAAGGTAGAATTTTTATTTACAAGATTCACTGCAAGATTGTAACAATTTATTATAAAGTATTTTTCTAAAGCGACATCATTTGGATCCGCAGGATCTAGAGATAAAGAAGACGTGGAACAAGAAAACATGACTGGCCAACGGCAGGCAAAAAGCTGAGACTATGTAGAAATGCTAACATCCACGGCAGGAAGAAATCACAAGTCTAAAAGGAGCTGGAGTGACTCAGAGGTAGACCGACAGAAGATGCAAGAAAAGCAGAAGGAGGGGGCAGAGACCCATTTCCGTGTCAAGAGGAACTGGCAGCTAACAACAGAACATGCGGCCATGACACTTACATATAACTTGGAACTGCTGGGGCGCCTGGGTGGCTCAGTTGGTTGGGCGGCTGCCTTCAGCTCAGGTCATGATCCCAGAGCCCCGAGATCGAGTCCCACATCGGGCTCCCAGCTTCACAGGGAGTCTGCTTCTCACTCTGACCTTCTCCCTTCTCATGCTCTCTCTCACTCTCTTTCTCTAATAAATAAATAAATAAAATCTTGAAAAAAAATAACTTGGAACTGCTGCCGATGTGTGATACATATGTGTGTACCTCAAAATACAAGATCTGTTTGGGAAACCCTATAGAGGTTAGTCAAGAACGTCAACTCAGAGATCCTCTCCAAACCATCAGTTCTTAAAGTAAGGCAACTGAACTGTATCTAAACTCAATCCTGATTTACATTCAAGTTCCCAGAACCCAGGATGGAAAGAACAAGTTAGCAACACTCTCTAGAGACTGGTACCCGAACAGGGATGCCCCTGGAGGAATGACGTACTTCTGTGCACACACGACCTTGACTTCCCTCGGCCCCCTCGGGGTACAGCCACAGTGCATGCATGCACACACGCACCATGGAACCTCTGGGTAAATTCAGATCCCACTATCTTTCAGCTGCAGCCCCACAACCAGCTTCACCTAATACTAATTTTTCAGACACACACACACACACACACACACACACACACACATTTTGGCAAGAATGGCATCCCAGAAAAGTGGCTGGTATCCAGCTCAACTGTAAAAGACCAGAACAGCCTGGGTCCTACCCGTCTGTGCCCAAACCACAGAAAGGCTTAGAGAAAGCCTAATATAGCTGCTATCACTTTAAGTGTGGGGGATGTTAGATGCCAGCCACAATACAGATTAGTTGCTTTCCAATAAATATATGTTTAATAAATGTACAAATTAAGAGGAAGTTCCCTCAGGACAGAGATTTCCAGACAACAGCCCACCCAACTGTATTTTTTTCCTCTCTTCCCTTTGTGCACCACACGCCATGCCACCAACCCCTATAAAGTTCTCCGGATTGCAGCTAGTACTAGTACTTGTGAAGCGTAATAGGAGAATCAATTACTGGTTTCGTCCAAATCATCCTGGTTGGAGGCCCAAAGAAAGGGCTGGGTTCTCCCTTATAGACCTGCATTTGCTAAAAGCTACCATTGGTGGCTACTCGCCACATAGCAGGGCTCCCCGCTCCCAAGTTTACAGGATCTTAGGGATCTGCACCTATCTCCTAATCCATGACTCCAAATACCCCATCGTATCAAACAGAAAATTACTGTTTCGAAAGGACTGATTAATTGCTGAGTATAGATGTTATAACCCATTTTCAACACTTTGCTAAGACTTGAGACAAACTGAGAGGGCCGGTTTTCATCTCCTGCTCCCCAGGTTTCTCGTCCCTCATCCAAGGTCCACAGACAGGGAGAAGGGGAAGGAAAGCTATGATGAGGTGGAGCTCTGGCTGAGCAAATTCAGCTCCCACGGCAATCCATCATCTGGGGGAAATTATGGGTTAACGTCAGCCACTTGAGTTGTTGCAAATACCCTTTTTTAATCTATGTTAGGCATTTCCTAATGGCATATTTTCTTCAGCATGAGAAATTGTAAGCTGGGTAAATTATCTACTTCAATATTTCACATAATATACAATTCCAGTATCAGAATAGTGGTTTAGAACAGCAGGCCTCTCACCCTTTTGAACTAGGATAATTTTTGAGATTTTCCAGGCTCTTCCTTAAGTAGCTGTTTCTGGTGACGTATTATATAAAGCCCTCAGATACCCACTAATTGATTTAAAACCCAGTTAGGCACATTACAAATACCCTTGGGCTTTTTATTATCTTGGGCCTACAGAAAGCAACAGAATCATTATTATCACTCGCAACGGGATCCATCAAACAAACAGCATGTACTATACTGGCATCCTCCTTTGGGAAGAGAAGACCAAAAATAAATAGACAAACAACATGAAGCTCATCAGTAATACCAACTGATTCTCCAAAATGGCAGCTTCTTTTATTATTGTGGGGTGCATATGATTTCATTCCAGTGGTCCGAAGGAAGACCAAAGATGCAGTCTCATCACTGGCTGAGCTTACTTCAAGGACCAGATCTTTAAATTCTGACAGTTCCAAAGTCTAAGAAAACTCAGCCGTATGTCGCTCTATTTCACTGTGAAGTGTTAGAAGAAGATAGGAGAAAGAAGCAGGGGGGACAAAAAAATAAAAAAAGAGGAAAAGCCAACAGGGACTTTCTCATGAGAAACTGACAGAGTTACTAACCTTGGTCAAACAATTTTAAGCAATTTATGAAAGATTGAAAAAAGGTGATCATGACCTTGATGTTAGGAATATTCCTGTGAGACAGGTCCTTGAGTAATGACATTTAAGTCCCTTCGAGAAGGAACCTGATATATAATATGATCAAGCAATAAACAAAAACAGCAGTCTATATATATATATATATATATATATGCGCTATTCATTTGTTTTCAACTTTTTTTTTTTAAAGATTTTATTTATTTACTAGAGAGAGAGAGACTGAGAATGAGAGGGGAGAAGGTCAGAGGGAGAAGCAGACTTCCCACAGAGCCGGGAGTCCGATATGGGACTCGATCCCGGGACTCCGGGATCATGACCTGAGCGGAAGGCAGTCGCTTAACCAACTGAGCCACCCAGGCGCCCGGTTTTCAACTTTTAACATTAACCAAAAACACAGAAGATAGAGCAGTGGTTGTAAGACAGAGTTGAAAAGGTAAATCACTCCAACAACATGAAAGTAACTATGGCATTGACAAAAGGTGGAATGTGGAAGGGAGTAGGATAAGGAAGGGGTCCTCAGAGGTTCAACTTAAGAAATTGATTGGGGGCACCTGGGTGGCCTAGTTGGTTAAGAGTCCAACTCTTGATTTTGGCTCAGGTCATTATCTCAGGGTCGTGGGATTGAGCCCTGGGTCAGGCTTCAAGCTGCTTCTCCCTCTCCCTCTGCTCCTCCTCCTTCCCCCCACTACCCCCCCCCCCCACGCTCATACACTCTCTCTCTCTCTCTCTCAAATAAATAAATAAAATCTTCAACAACAACAACAACAAAAGAAATTGATTGAAATGGGACACAAACAGAACATGCAAGTTACAGGTTTTTTCCTTCCAAGTTTTTATTTAAATTCCAGTTAGTTAACATACGGGGTATTATTAGTTTCAGGTGTAGGAAGCAGGGACTCATCACTTACATACAATACCCAGTGCTCATCACAACACAAGTTATAATTTAAAGGCAGTAACAACCAACAGAAGGAGTAAATGTAATAACAGAACATTGAGAGAAGACGGGATAGGGAAGAATCAGGGCAACTGAGCTAAAGTTCTGTTTTGAAAGCAGAGACTCAACAGATGTAGCAAAAAGATGGTAAAGAAAGAAACATAGATATAATTGTGTTATTTAGAGTCTGGCAGTCACTTCCAAAAAACAAAAACAAAAATAAGACAAGTTAGAAAAGATTACCTCTGGCGAGTAGCCAGAAATAATCATTTTTAGCTTAAGTTCTTTTACTTTGCCTCCATTTACATATATTACAAGGAAGAGGAGAAGGGAAGAAGAAGAAATTCAGCCAAGATGGAGAGCAGGAAAGCTCTTTTCTTTTTAAAGAAAGTAAGAGGGGTTGGGGAATGGTTAAGAAGTGGTTAAGAAGCCAAAGTTGCATTTCTGCCTCAGCCAGCGATAGGTGTGTGAGCAGACAATAGCAGAAAGAAGCCCAAAGAAGTGATCACAAGGCCTGTGTCCCAGCCCTGCAGTGTGACCAGGAGCATGCTACTTCTTAACCCCTCTGGGCCTCAGTTTCCACATTTGTAAAATGTAAATGTTGGCCTAGATCATCTCTAATGCCACCAGGGCCCAGGGCCCATGTTCCTGTTCCTGGGTTCCCATTCAAACCCTGAAAACAGAACCAAGTAATTTTGAAAGAAATACTTCACATGTTGATTGCTAGGTTTTTGTTTTTGTTTCAGTATTTGAATGTAAATCCAGTGATAAACCCTATTGCCCCCTCCCCTCTACCCCTCCCCAGCGCTCCCCAACCCCCAGGCTCAGTCAACAAAAATATTCAGGGTTTTCATGTTGTCGGAAGTCACAACTGGCAACCAGAAAAGCCATTCCAAAGAATTTACAAGGTGAAGGGCCCACTTCAGTATCTGAGAAGTCCTCCGAAAGACACATAAAGGAGGTGGCAAAATCCCACAGCTAAGCCACCAGCTCCACATCACCAACCAAGGTTCCCGGGCCCAGATGGGAAGTGTAGTCTGAGGAATGAAGTGCCTGCGGGCCAGGGAGCTCGTCAGAGCCAAACAAACTCTGAGGTGTCCAACAATAAATTAAGCAGATCTGAAAAACAGTTGGAAGCAATAAAAATGAAACCACACATACACCGCCCCCCAAAAATGTTCGCTCACTGAAGTGGCTTCTTGCTGCTTCTTGTCTCTCTCTTTAGTAGATTCCAATCTTTATAAATATCTTCTGCAAGTCAAAGGAAGAAGCCAGTGGGAAGAAAAGAAGGCCTGAGGTATACCTGAGGTCGGCTAGGAATGTGAGCTAGTTGTGTAATCAGAAGCCACCTTTTGGAAACGCCAGGGAAAATAAAAGACCCTTGAGTCATCGACTTCTTTATCTTGCTCTCCCAGCTCTGACATTCCCCCCCCCCTCCTGCAAACACACACACACAAACACCTCCCGCTCCCCCCGCCCCAGCAGGGGCATGTGTGGGGTCCCTGTTCCAAGGACATGCTGAGTGAACATTCTCAAGCACTGCTTTCTCTCCACCACAAACCTGGTGAAGGATCACTAAGGATGAGTTCAACTGAAGCAAATGGCTACTTTACGGGATGAATGCCCTAAGGCACTGAGTCGGTTGGTCCGCGTTTCTTCCTTTGTAGGTTTATAGCAATGAAAAGAATAAACACACATGACAGGACTATTCAGAGTTAAACTCCCTTTGGAAGAACGTTATCTTCTTTTCTTAGGATCAGTCTCAATGCAACACACCATCATAACCTGCCATACGTGAATGGGAAGACTTGTTGAAGGAGGGTTACAGAAAATGGAACTAGCGTTTGTTGAACATTTACTCTGTGCTATATTAAAAAAAAAAAAAATGGTATGTGCCAGAGCTTATACATACAGAGATAACCACTGCCGACATTCACGGAGGGCCTTCCAAACCCCAGGCCACACGTGTTTCCTTATTTGCTTCCAGAAGAACTCCATGAGGTAGGTAGTGTGATGATCCCCACTTCCCAGGTGAAAGGTGAGTTAGACACTGGCCCAGGGTCACAGAGCTGGCAAGGAACAGAGTCAAGACCCAAGCCTGCCCCATGTGGGGATACGCAACGGCCTTGCCTCTGAGGTGCTAATGCTTCAGTAGAAAAGCTACTGCAGCGCGCACAGTCTGGCACGTGGCAGGCGCTCCATCAATGACTTTGTTTACCTCAGGGGCACCCTTAGGGAGCCAGGGAGACGACTGCTTCTTTATCAAGAACTGCGCTCGGAGATGTCACCTAGCTATTAAGAGGCAGAGCAAAAACCAAGACCCAAAACTGTCTGGTTCTTTCATGCTCTCGGCTCTCAGAGAGAGAGGCGCGATGAAGACTTCACACCCTAGCACACAAGGAACATTTGGTTCATATTTTCGCTGGTGTCATATTTTGGAAGCTGCCGGCAGCCACATCCTCCTGCCAAGTCGGCCCCAAAGGCTCCAGTGTGTGTGTTGGGCTTCCTTGAGCTGGGGGGAGGGGGAACCCAAACCAAACAGATCAACCAAAACAACAACAAGGAAACCGTGGGCAGAACCACTGGAAGGGACCAAGTGGGAGGGGAAGAGGGTCGGCACTGAAGGTTCCTTTGGAGCCACATGTGTTTGTGGGCATCTTTCATAGTTCCCTCAAGGAAAGGCATCGCCGTAGAAGTACACTGAGAGAATACCGGCTTCTGAAGCCCACTTTCATTCTTAAATAAAACCCTTTCCCCAAAGATTCTCATTTTCTTCTTCTACAGGACTTCGCTGTTGAGGTACACAAAGGAATTTCCTTTTTCCACAGCCTAGTCTAGAATCAGATAGACAAAGCCTGTCTGAAGAAAGAATTCTTTTGCAAGATAGATGGCTCTAGAATCGTCTGTTGTGAAAGAGGCCTGGCTCCATCACAGAGAGTTTCTGTATCACCTTTTCTTCTTGTTTAACATTTAAGATTCGGTGGGGGCGGGGGGGACCCTTGACAGTGATAGCCTCACAGGGAAGAGTCATGTCCCCACTCTTCTGTGGGTTTGGGGTGGCAGAGTTCTCTCAAAAAATTCTTTCTCTCAAATTCTTCACTAATTAGATTTTCTCTGGCATCAAAGGGAGTTGAAATAAGCTCAGGAAACAGGGCCAATTGCTTCAGGGGCTGAGGAGTAGGCCAACAGGAGAGAATTTCTCACTGTTCTATGTTAATCCATGAACAAGGTAGCAGGACTAAATGAGCTGAAGTCAGGCCTCTTTCCTCCTCCTCCTCCTTCTTCTTTTTATTTATTTATTTATTTTTATTATTTTTTTAAGGTACGGCTTCTCCTCTGACAGAGATGTCAGTAGAAGAATGTCTCCTCTGAAGATACTTGGTTAAAAGGGACAATAGTTAACCAGCTAAGGTTCACTATTTCTCCACCACAGTTCAAAGCTAGCTACCATCCCTCTTCATTCCATATCCACCTTTATTATTTTCCTCAGAAAACTGGCAAACTAGTTCTCTCAGGAGCCCCTGCTGAGAGAGAAGAGAATCTGCAGCCTAGGAGGCCTTTCTGTAGGGTGGAGAGAAGACCTCTTTGTTTTGAAAGGCTACTTCTAGTCACATTGTTGCCAAGACGTTTTCTTCTCCCCGGATTCCAACTTTTTCTTTTTTTTGGATTCCAACTTCTTAATCACTGAATATTTCCTGATACATAGATTCAGGCACACGTCAAGAGGAATCTCACACACTAACATAGGTGTTACAAAAACCTTCCACAAGTCACTTAATGATATCATTAAACAAACATAAAAGAGAATGCTAACTGGTGGAGGGGCAACCAGGGAAAAGAACTTTCTGGATTTTGTATGGAACCCAAATTATTTCCAAGTTACGAAACTGAATTTTCCAGAACAAAATTATTCACACTGAATCTAACTTCCAATGACCCAGCACCACTGTCTTCTGTGTGCTGCTAAATATGATCTCAAAACACCATTCCGACTTTTTGGAGCAATCTACCATTACTACTCCCACACTGCACACACCCTGCTGCATTCGGGTATCTAGGGCTGGGTCAAAGCAGCAGAGGGAGAACCTGATGGCTGGAGAAGCACTTGTCCCAAAGAGTCATTATCATCGTAAGTTCATTTCTGTTTCATATCATTGGTCATTAGGTGGGGAAGCAAGATGGCCCGTGGCTGAAGAGGTGAGGGTAGAAAAGGCAAAGGGTACAAGTTAATGGCTTGGCGCCTGTGTTGACTCACCTCTCCTCAACTTAACCATGTGACCTTAACATACACACGTGCTCAATAAACATTTGTGGAGTGAATGAACGACTTAACTTCTCCAAGCCCACATTCCTTGTCCATAAAAATGGAGATAATAACTCCATTGGAAGAGAATTCTCCATGGATCCCTTACTATACTGAGAAACAGAAACCTTCATTTCAGAATCTTTTCAAAAATGTTTGTATAGCGAACAGTTTCCAAAGACAGACTTAGTGTGTCCCTCTGAGGCAGAAGGCAGGTTCGCTTACTGCCCAGTATATTCAAATAATCCCTCCCAAGGGGGCAAAGGTCAGGAAAGGAGGCTTACCACAAAAGAGACTGGGATTTCCAAACTCCAAGTGCCTCAGCCATCACACAAAGCCATGCACGTCAGCTTCTACCTGGGCCCCCCTCCACGTCACCTTTGCAGGACCTGGGGCCAAGACTGATGGCAAGATGAAGCCACTGCTGCTTGTCTATCTTAAGTAATAAAGAACTTTGTTTCTGTCCCAGAAATCTCATCCCTTCTACCAGCCTCCAGGAAACTTGCAGGCTAATTGATTAGGTTTTGTGCAGAGTAAACTCCCAGATCTTCAGAGTTCTAGACAGTAGCGATCTCTACCTCACAGTGTTGTGCACCTTAAATGAGATAAGCAAATACAGAGCTCTGCGGTGTCTGGTCCAAAGTAAATATTCAATTAAAAGTAGCTTCCATGACTATCCTGTGTAATGAATGATCTTTTAATAAATATATATATATATTCAAACAGCATATCATCATACATGCACACACTCTAATTATTCAATAAGAGAATATAATCAAAAATATGAGTAAGTGGTCATAACAATATGAGGAGACTTGGTTATGACTCAAGATAAACTTTGATACTGGGTCCCAACCGTACAGTGATGAATATGGCCTCAACCATGTACTATGCAACTTCGTGGTTAACATCCATAAAGAGCCAGATTCATATTCTTGTTCTTCCACTTGCAAACTATAAGACCTGGGGTAAACTATGCAGAGGAGTTTTATCTTCCCAAATGTAGAAATTAAAAGTATATACCCGTCACCAGGTACTACAAGGACTAAACAAGTTAGTGGCTTGTTGGGGCACCTGGGTAGCTCAGTGGGTTAAAGCCTCTGCCTTCAGCTCAGGTCATGATCCCAGGGTCCTGGGATCGAGCCCCAGGTCAGGCTCCCTGCTCAGCAGGAAGCCTGCTTCTCCCTTTCCCTGCTTGTGTTCCCTCTCTCACTGTATCTCTGTCAAATAAATAAATAAAATCTTTAAAAAAGAAAAAAAAAGCAGCTTGTGAAATGTTTAACACATTTCTTGGCACACAGCGAACATCCACCTGTTATTTTATTCAAAGAACAATGACATCAAGAAATGAGATGTGACTCTATCTGCAGAGCTATTTGTATTTTCCAAAGTACTTTTACGTTAGCTCTCTTAACCCTCTCCGTAATTCTGGGAGGGAGGCAAGACAAATATGAGCCCAATTTTACGGATGGGAAAACTGAAGCAAAGGGAGGTTAAATGGCTTTCCCGAGATCAAAGATTTAGCAAGTAGCAGACAGTTTATTTTTCAGAATTTCTTTCCATGTGCACAGCCACTAGAGATTATCAAAAGGTAAAGATCTCTCTGTGCTTTTGAGTAACGGAGCTCACACATTACCAGGAGCTGGCGAATGCATCTGGCCCAGCTTAACAGTCTTATGGGCTTGAAGCTCTCAACCAAATGCAAACTTTTGGTGTGTTTGCATTTAGGTTTTGCCAAGAGTAGATGGCTTTCTATTTTTAAAAAGGAAGGGAAAAAGAACATTGGAAGGTATTTAAATCAAGCTCTAAAGTCTTCTTGGACACCAAATGACTCTTAGAAAACAACATTTTGGTGAGTTAAGTATAAATGAATCAAAAACATATGGACTGAATTTCCCTTGAAATACACAAGGGTCTAAAAATTAAGGGGGGAAAATGCATTGATAAAATACATTTGGGATTTTATTGAAACCAAAACATTTACAAAACCATTACACATCCAGATTCACCCAACCCTGGTGTGTTCCCTTCTGAAGGCCATGGCCAGCCTCCTTGGACCTCCCCAGTAGGCTGCCAAACATATCCTTTATGCCAGAAAAAAATCACTGGACTCCAAGCCACCCCACAGTCAGGTTTGGATCCTGTCTTATGTGTAGTTGAGGGACCACCTTCAGCTCAAATGGTCCTAACTCCAATTCTCAGTATTTTGAAGAATCAGCCTCAATCAAATGGCTCTGTGCACCCCATCATATTGAAGGCCTAATAACCAAATTTTGCCTAAATGGTTTTATAAGTGGCTATTAAATTAAGCCTCCAACTTGCAATCCTAAAGCTAGTAAACCATCAGATTACTTTCCAGGCTTGTAAAATTAGCTAAAGATGAATTCAGAAGCCCAGGCAGGGGCTGGCATAGACAAAGGACTACAATATGTCATGAAACTCTGGGCCCCACTGCAGCAGCTTCCTGCAAACCGGAATAATAAGCATGTGATATTAACTGAAGCCCTTCATTTAAGGAAACAGAATCAACCAACTAGTAATTAACAAATTATTCTTAAACAGACTTCACTTAAAAATTAAGTTCAACTACCATTTTTCTATAGTCAGGAAAATGCTGACTGGTACTTAAAGTAAACACAACTTAGGCAGATGGTGAGATCGCACAGGGCACCAAACCTATACTTAAATAAATCAGCTTTGTCGGACTGGAGTACTACATGGATACTCAGCACAATCTGTGGGCAGCTCTGCAAGATTTGGAAGTGATTTACTGTCCCATGACAATGACAAGTGAGAGCTCTAAGTTTTCCTGTTGGAATGTTCCACACTCCGGAGACAGGTAAAATCTACCTACTGGAAGGAAACGTTTTTCAAGATATCCTAGAAGTACGTCATAGAAGGCAAGATGATCCCAATCCATCTGAGAACAGACAAGCATTCCTGTGTTTGTTCATTCACTCACTCATTCTCTCATCCAAGAAATATTTACTAGGAAAAAAAAAAAAAAGAAAAAAATATTTACTAAATATTTAGCCGGTAGCAGGCATTTTACAAGGTCCTGGGTATATGCTCACAATTACTCATCCAGGCACAGAAAGACAGAAATAATAATGCAAGTTGCTAAATGCTATTATAAGGATGCTTTAAGAAGTACTTTGGGAATCCTAAGAAAGGAAGAGCTAACACCACTTGAAGGATCAGGAAAGCCTTTTCCTGCAGAGGTACCATTGTAAGGGAGAGGCAGATGGGGGGTTAAGAGTATAGATCCTGAAGTAACAGGCTGCACAGGTTCAAATTCTGACTCCACTATTTACTGGCTCTGTGACTCTGAGAAGTTTACTGAACCTCTCTGGGTCAGGTTCCTCCTCTGTGAAATGCAACTGATAATGGCAACCACCTTCATTGTGTAAAGATTAAATGAATGCCTGGTTCATATTAAGTGCTACTATCTTAGCCAGATATTATAGGACTTACCCAACAGAGATCGTGCAGAGAGAGTACTCCAGTTAGCAGAACAGCATGTGTAAAGAGTGGATTCATGAAAGGTCCAGTAGTTGCAATTATGATGAAAAAGTTGGTATAGCAGGTTCACAATGTAATATGTGGAAAGGGATCAGGTATAGATTAGGGTCATATTGTCAGAGACCATATACATCAAGCCAAGGAGATTAGAGTTTAGCCGAGGTACAGTTGAGACCCAACAAAAACCTGATACAGTCAGCTTTGGTTTTCCAGAACATTCTGCCTCTAATGCGGGGCCTATGCTAGAGGGTGGGGTAAGGTCTCATGCCAGATGTGGAGACAAAGCATCACATAAAGGGTCTGATTTTTGGTTTTGTTTTTATCACAAGTAGAACTGTCTGTGGTCAAGGATGACAAAATAGACATTGCTACTTTTAGTTGCTTACCAAGAAAAATTGTAAGGCACACCTGAAGGACAACTATTCCTACATCCTTACATTGCTCTCCAAGTTTGGGGGGTACCTAAGTTTGCCTCTTCCTCCACCCCACAAAACACTGGATATGGATTTCAAAACTCGCTGTTGGAAGTAGCTTTGTAACCAGTCCATTTTATTAGCTTTAATGGTGTTCACAAATCACAGAATGTTAGAAGTTGAAGGGAATTTATGGCAATTGCTAGGTCCAGTTGCTCCCCACTTGGGGGTCTCTGGATTCCTAGGCAGTCTGTGAAAGTAATAACAGAGATCAGTTCTATTTTCAGTATTTCTAAAAGCTTACCATATATTTAAACATTTAGTCATTCACAAAAATGCTTTCACATGCCAAGTAAAATGTCAACTTTCTTTACTTCGGCTAGAATTTTTGATTCAAGATGGTAACATCAGCCCCCTCATGTTTATCACAAGTTCTGACTGACCATTATGAATACTTTAATTTATAAAGCAAATAAATTAAGTAATATTTATTTAGTGGAAAAAAATCTTTAGAGTATAAAAAGGAAAATGAAGAGGTCCTTTACTGTGTAAGGTGGGAATCCGTGGTCTCTAGCCCATCTTCACCAGCCTCTCCCCAAAGGCTCCCTTAGCAATAACTTGCTGGTAGGGTCTATATCCTCATTCCTGTCCCACCTCCTGTCTGTTTTTAAAGTGTAAAACCTACTATTTACTGGGAATGTCTATTGGAAGGGAAAAGACAATTCAGCACGTTTGGGGTTATCTAAATGTCAAAGGAAAGCTTGAACATCAGCTCTCAAGAAATGGATGAGTTAAGCAGTATCTACTCTTTGGTGAAATTCTATTACATAACAGTCAATGTGTCTCTAGATAGTAAGGCCTTTAGGAAGGATTCTTGTGCTCTGTCTCTTGCACACTCTACTCAGTAAACATTTAAAAGGCATTGCATAAATGATGCATCACAATGTATCCCGGCCACAAATGGATCCTGAATAAAAGCCTTTTTGGATAACTGGAAAATATCACACAGGGATGAATGCCAGTGTTTGTAAATGAACCCTGAGCCTGAAAGTTATCAGATTCTAATCTTGCAACTGTCTATTCTCTTTTCTGTTCCAGAACAGATTTAGGGGTATAATTCCAAAAACAATCATACAAAGAATACAGAACATGTTAATCCTTGAGTGACTGCCCTGAAGAAGGAGGGTGAAATGACCTGGTCTACAGCTGACAGGCCTGTATCTCTAAATAAACTATTCATAACAAGACCACTAATAACAACAGCAGCTACAATTCCATTTAGTTGAATGATATTACCAACGATACCTTCAATGTCCTATTGCTAGGTGAAATGACCTATGCTTTTATTGTACTTTTTGAAATCCATGGCCACTAAAATTAGGATTTGGGGTGACAGATAAAACTAAAAAAAAAAAATCTCATATTGGTAAACGGTGATGGACATAAGATCTATGGAACCAGGCGTTCCATTGTATTTTCGCCATACAGATAGCTTCAATGAAGAAGATGGCATGGTGGTTTCTCTTGGCAAATTTTTCAAATTATGTGTGCAGTACAATAACTAGGAACACAAGGAAGAGAGGCACCCATGACAGAAAGGCTGGCTTGCCACTTAATAGCTATATGAACTTGGGTAAAATCTCTTAGCCTCTCTAAACTTCAGTTTCCCCATCAGACTAAAGACAATACCACCTACTAAATAAAACAATGTAAGTAAAGTATGTAACATAGTGCCTGGCACAGAGGAGGCATTAATCAAATTAATTTATTAATCTATTTGCTCTGTGTGAACAGGCTGTAGTATGAAGTCTTTAGCCATGCCCCTTAACAGGTGCTCGTCTACATCATTCAGGTTGGGAGAATCCTTTCTGCTGATCATGTAACCTTGTGAATAAGATCTGTGTTCACTGAAGGAAGCTGTCCTGACTCAGTGACATCAGGCCAAAGGGAAGACAAAATCATGACTGGACGGCACCAATCTGAAGACCTTCCGACACTTACTCTTCTTCTAAAACTGAAGCAAGGACAATTATGAGTAGTTCATCATTTGCTCTAACACAACCTTTGAGTTCTCCCAAGAGCACAGTACACAAAAACTCCATTTTTGGAATTTTGTGTGGCAGAATAGAGGCAACTTGCTCCCACAAACCCCATCATCTTGGTCACACATTTTTAAGTCTCATAAATGTTTGCTGTGAAATGTTGGGCTGGTCCCATTTATCAGAGGCCACGATTAATTCAAGTAGAATCTTAGAGAATCTCAGAGTCTTTCCTCAACTTTGGAACCTAATCCTAAAATTCAACATCTGATTATGTCCTAAAAGAAAACTGTGATGGAAACTCCACTTAGTTAGGAAAAATCATTGCCTCTAAGCTCAGGCAAATACTTGGCCATCAAGAGTCAGACTCTTTGTACTTGGCATATTCAAGATAGTAGAATTCAAGTCTGAAAGGAATTCAACGGTTTAACATTTTGCTACCCCTCCAGAAACCCATCTTCTTTAGGTGTTCTTGTTACCACCAACCAAAGGAATAATACATAGATAAGTAATAATCTGGCCATGTTCTGTGCCCACTCCCTGAGGCAAACACTGGGGGGAGAAAAACGCACCCTCTCCTGTTCTCTATCAAGCATACAAGGAGACTAGTCACAAGCCAACAGATTGTTTGGAGTGGCGCTGAGGTCTCAGGTATGTTGCAGAAACATCAGAAAACACGGGTGACAAAAGGCCGTATGCGCAAACGCACACAACGCACACAGACTACAGAGGAAGACCTCTGCAGCTCGCGCAGGAAGGGCAAGAAGCATTGATTTTCACTGGAGAGGACAGATCAGGTTACAGGAATGCACACATTTAATTTTTATGAGACGGGAGAGCTCACAGAAACAACAACAACAAAAAATCCCACTTTGTGACACATTAATGTAGCCGGTAAGGGCAACTTTCAGATGAAACAAAGAGAAAAGCCTAACTGTATTATCAAAAGGCCTTTGAAAATAAACTGTAATGCCACAAGCCACTCTGACATGTTCTGGGACGCTTCTAGTCTCCAGGCTCGAGAGATGTGGACCCGGGTCACATCCCCAAATCCTCCTTTTTCATATAAATACATAGAGATGCTGTTACTCACCCTTTTCTGGTTTCCCTAAAGAATGCTTCTCATTTTCTAGGTAAATCCAAGAGTCACCAATCCTCCAGCTCCCAGCCCCAATGCCAGAAGAGCAAGTGAGCAAGGCAGAAATGTGGTTTCATACCAGGAGCATCTTCCTCCAGCCAAATGTAATTTACAGTGGGGTGTTTGGTTCATCTGTCACATGAGAGTTATACAACCTCACCACTTACCCTGAAAATAAATAAGCGCGCCTCATTCAGGTAAATGAGATCGTTTCAGAAGTAAATTGACTCGGCCACTAAAGCTTGCCTTTTGCAAAGAAAATAAATGATTGAAATTTTTCTCCTGATGAAGGTGATGCAGCTGACATTACATTGAAGAGGCTGGTTCTACGGCCCTCATTCATAGAAAGGCCAGCCCGGGAGAAGCGAGAGGCCAGGGAGCTGGAAACAGCTGGATTTAACTCCTTCTAAATCAACTCTCGGTATGCAAAATCTCCCTGGCGAGAATGGAGGGGAAAGGTCAAAAGGCACATCTCCATGACAATTGTACATCTGGAAATAAAACCACCTTACAGAATGAACTGAATTTTTTCACACAAAACTTTTAACCATGCACTCCCTCCTACAGAGGACCCGTCCTCTGAGCTTCACAACAGCCTTGCGCATTTGAAAAATAGTATTTTTCCCATTTATAGGTTGGGAAACTGAGGCAGCATGCAGTTACCCAAGTAAGCAGAGACTCACAATTGGTTATAAGTTGAGTCAGGGTCAAGAACCAGGTGGTCTAGGCGATAACACCAGCACTCACTGAATCTCTCTGTTTTTAGAGGAATTACAACACACAGTTTCTACTCCTAAGGTGCTTTATGACCTAATTACAAAAATAAGATGCTCACATGTTAAATTAAACAATGCCATTGAGAAAAAATTACCAATGCTTACTGTATATTCTTTTCACTATCTTCAGCTCAGAGTCACATTAATTTCATGAATTTAAAAACTGACAAAAAGGTTCCTAATAAGTTAACACACAGTTGCATACCAAAGATTGCACGATGAAAGTCAGGGCCGTTGTTCAGAACATATCATTTGTTAAGTTATTTGTGCCCACATGACCCTCCTGCTGAACATCTAGGTAAACTGTAATGCCTAGTCTTAGGTATAATCATTTATCAGTGACCAGATGATATGGTTCACATTGAAGGAAAAAGAAGTGTAATATGGTTTTAAAACCCACAGTCTCCAGTTTTTAGCTATTTTACTACTGAGTTACAATGATCTACAGGGATCTAAACTTTTCTAATTTTTTTTGGATTCCCGCTTCTTGGAACTCCAAAATTTCTAAACACTTTCAACCAACTTTCGAATTTCTATATTTTAAGGAATTCACTTAGAGTGGGCCATAACGAGCATGAAGAAGCTATGAAAACTAAAAGGCAACGAAGTCTCCACAAATCCCTGGATCGACACCGGGTTTCAAATTTGGACAGATGATTACAATTCTATAAAAAGGAGTGAAGGATTAATGATCTAACAGTTACAATAATTAGCAATTATATTTTCAGAGTCTCTAAGGGTAATTCATTAGAGCATACGTTTGAGGTATGATTACCTCCATTATAAAATGAGGCAGCAGAGATGAGCCGAGATGAGCGAGTAGCCTCCGGCCACAGGCAGGAAAAGCGAGCGGGCTGTCAGACACCTGGAATTCCGGAGCCCCGCCGCCTCACTCGCCAAGCCCGCTCACTTGCGCTGGCGTCCGGAAGCTCCGTGTTCACGTGGCATCAACAAGAAGCTGTCTTTTTTCTCTGTCAACCACTCCTCTCTACTAGAGCTATGAACCCCTTCAGTTCTCACATGAGATTCTTTTCAGACTGTGGTTTCCTTGGGTGGCAGGCTGCCACCTAAAAGCATAGTCGAAGAAAATGAGGTAAGTAGAAGCCTGGATCTTTTAAGATTTTTATTATAGTGGACAGAGGGGAGAGATGCACAGAAAAATAGAGGGAGGACTGCTCTAACTGAACCTATAGCAAGCAGGAGTAACCTGACTTTAAACGTAATGTGTTTACACAATTGCAGACTCGTATATAAACTCCTACACCAGGAGTTAAGAACAGCACACACACACAAAAATGTTTTTGATCTTCTATACTAAAAGTATATGGCTGTATTTGTGCTTCTAAGTTTTAAGAATAAAGGGTGCATAACCTTCCCGTGTTAAAAAGTGTAAATTTCAATATCCAAAATATTAATACTTTGGAAGAAAAATGGCCAAAAGGCACAGACAGACGTGAACAGACAACTGACAAATTGCCAGCAAATAAATGGAAATAATGTTCAATTCTCCTTTTCATCAAATAAAAGCAAATTAAAATAATTTTTGACTAAGAAATTGGCAAATATTTCTTGTTTAAGGACTATCTAAGTCCTGGTTACAGGTCAAGTTTGATAGGGACTCTGCATAACCTTGACAATGATGAGGCAATTGGTATAAGATGTTTGAAAGCAATTTAATAGAAGTATCAAAATGTAGAATAGACTGTATCAAAAATAGAATGTATCAAATGTATCAAAATGAATTATAACTGGATGATATGGACGAATAAAGACGTAGATTATACAAAACTATACCTCAACATCACCAACAGTGATTACCTTCGGTTAGAATTTCTTTCTTTATATGTTTCTATATATTCTATGAGTTTTTAAAATCAGGAAACAGTAAATTTCTCTTTAAAAATTTTTTTTAATTATTTATTTGAGAGAGAGAGATTGAAGGTGAGAGAGAGCATGAGAGGGGAGAAGGTCAGAGGGAGAAACAGACTCCCCACAGAGCCGGGAGCCGGATGCGGAACTCGATCCCGGGTCTCCAGGATCATGACCTGAGCAGAAAGCAGTTGCCCAACCAACTGAGCCACTCAGGTGCCCTCTCTTCAAAATTTTTAAAAAGTAAGGGAATCCTTGAACTTGAGATATAGTTTAACACTTTTTTTTTTTTACCATGTGTGTGCAAGCCAGCTAAAATTCATCTTGACTCAGAAAGGAACACACTAGCAAGTAGATTTGAGCATTAGGGCTGGTTGATTTCCCATGTTAAAACTCTGGAACCTTCCCTGCCTAGCTGCTCTTTCAGGAAAAATTAGATTCCCTTTTGTTCCTCTTTGGGGTATTTTTCTCACAAGGCCAACTTCAGGGGGAATTCAGAGGAAGGAGAAGTTACTAAGACCACTATTTTAAATGGTGTGTTCTAATCTCAAAATCCCAGAAGACACCCAAATTATCCGGGTGCCCGCCGGCTTAGAAAAGAGCCTCAGGATGACATAGAGGCAAGTGCCGTAAATGACACAAGAGAAAAATGATGGCTGCTTGTTTGAGAAAATATGCACAGAATATGCCAAAAAGACTCCTACACTGGATGTTTTTCTGAATGAATTTCTTGTAAGTTCTGTCACATGACACTAATGTAATACTAGGAATCCCTATGCTATGAGGACCTCATTCCAAGAGCGCCCACCCCACTCCCTCTGCCATTGGCTGGTAGAAATACACAACTCTTCAACTCTATTAACACATTGCATAAATGTAACATCCTATTACAAAGCTTCCATGTTTGTTTTATCTTTGCCCGAGCACAGCTTTTAGTTAATAGATTTCAGAGGATTAAAAAAAACAAAAACAAAAAACCAGCTAGATGCAATAACTAATACAATCAGAATCACTAAAAGAATAATACTAACCCATAGCTGTTCGCAGTCATCCAAACCCTACTGTGGCTCTCCTCTGCATTTAGATTGAATTTGAAACCCCTAACCTGACTCAGCACACCTCACTTTCAATCTCATCCCATAGCATTTGCCCTCTTGCCCACTACATTTGAACTGTGCCGGCCTTTTTCCTTTTTCTCAGCCATGGCAAGCTTATTCCCACAGTACTAGGTCTCCTCTAGACCTGGAATCTTCTCCCCCTTAATCTCCAAATGATTAAACCAGCTTTGTTTTCAAGTATAGGTTAAAAGTATCAAGTGAGCAGATGAGCTATCAACCATGTGAAATGACAAATTTAAATTAACATTTTAATTTGATACTCTTCTTAGGAGAGACTCCCCTTGATTTACCACCAATATGTGGTAAGCGCCTTCCAAATGCTTTCTTGAAAAACAGAGAGGCTGTAAATATGTAAGCACGAGCCCGTGCCAAAAGTAAAAGAATGAACCAGACTCTTTACTGGTTACAACGCAAAATCTAGAAGGCTCTAACACCAGCTTCCCTTGTCTTCCCTAACTACGGTGTCTTAGGGGAATAGTGGTGCTTATTTCCCTTATGTTTTTCACTTCACACAGTGTCCATTATTAATGCTATAGATACAGCATTCACTCCAAGTATCATTTACACGTACTGTATAGCAGGCAGTCTCTGGGATGCCCCCCAGTGATCTCAGTCTTCTAACACACATGTGTGTAATCTCCTTTCCTGCATACAAGCTAGGCTTAATGATTTGCTTCTAATGAACACAGCATGGTACATGTGATGGGATGTCATTTCTGAGATCATATTAGAAAAAAAGACTGTGATTTCTCTTTCTCACTTTCTACCTCTTGGAACCCTTGCTTTATTCTTAGCCTGCCAACAGCCATATAAATGAGCTTGGGTGTGCATCGTCCGAGACCTGCAATGGCCATGTGAGTTTAGAAGTAGATCCTCCCCTAGATGAGGTTCAAGAGGACTTCGGCTCTGGCCAACTTCTTGATTACAGCCTTGAGAGACACCTGGAGCCAAGGGACCCAGCTAAGCCATAACTAGATTCCTGACCCACGGCAAGTCTGAGTTAATAAATACAGGTTGGAGAAGGGCGCCTGGATGGCTCAATCGGTTAAACATCCAACTCTTGATTTCTGCTCAGGTCATGATCTCAGGGTTGTGAGATCAAGTCCCACATCAGCCTCTGCACTGGGCGTGGAGCCTGCTTAAGATTCTCCCTCTCGTTCTCCCTGCCCCTCCAACCCCACCCCCACTCACATACATGTTCTCTCTCTCTCTCTAAAAAAATAAAGAAGTAAAACAAAATTTTAAATAGGTATATGTTGGGGATGGGAGGCCTAAATTGTTACACAGCAATGGCTAACTAACACAACTGTTTGTAACCCAAGCTACACACCTCACATTTCTTTTTTTGTTAGGACTACAGCGGAAGAAAATTTTAGCTCCCTAAATTATAAGAATAAAATCTTAGGTCATATAGGGATGATGGACATTCAAAACTAGAAATAATGAATCAGGACTGATTCCCAAAGGAAACAATAACTGTAGCCGGTACATCAACCATAATAGCCACTCATAATTTACATACCATTTTTCAGTCTAGTTGGCGTTTTCACGTTAGTGACCATTTACTCCTCTTGCAGAGGCTATGAAGTAGGTATTACCGCGATCTCCGTCCTATAGACGAGGAACTGAGACTCAGCAGATTTTATGAGCTCCAGGAAGGCCAAGACCTCTCTCTTGTTCCCCATGCTTCCCCAGTGTCTCACCCCATGTCTAGCACTATAAATGCTCAACACGTACTTGCTGAGTGGATGCTTCACACCACAACGTTATCTCTGAAGTTGGTGACCTTGCATCTATACAGTTGTGACCCTGAAGTTCCCCAACTGACATACACATCAATCACTCAATCTCCATAGACCCATGTAACTCGTGAAACCGGTGTTTCTCAAACAACATAGGCACCTCTGAAAGTTCACTCTAGCTTTAAACACCGTACAAAGATCGTTCTCTAATTTAATCCTGTTTTTCACACAGCTCTACACTGCCAAAGACAGAGACCTAGAACTCTTTCTCGGTAAATCAAATCTCTTCCCTCAGATATCATTTCCTATACTGTCCCCGATGAGGCTGGAGACAGCAGACCTTTCTAAGAGTCACCAGAGGAAGTCATCATCCAGCTCAGAGCCCCGATCCCCCATCACACTCCCACCTCTCCACTGCCAGCCTGGCCTCTTTTCCCCATACACATGGCGATAAACATGGCGAGGAGGAAGTAATAGGTCTTGCCAAAGGTCCCTATAAAATAACCTCCGGCCATGTTAGATAGAGGTGTCCATAGAAATGCAACAAAGCAGCTGACAAGGAAACAGGAGGTGGGGGGATTTTGATTAGGAAGTTTATATAAGCCTTAAATTCCTCTTCTTTTCAAAGTTTCACAGTCCAGTGATCATTTACTCTAACCACAGCCCACTCCCTTCTATTACCAAATAAGAAAGTGTTTATTCACCAAAAAACACATGGAGCCATTAAATAATCAATTAGTTTATCTTTTAAGAAGATAAGAAAATCATTAGGTATGATTACTCATGAAATCGTATGCTTACAAATAGAGGAACTGCAATATATCGTGTGTGAAGTAATTAATAACAGGCATCCATTCACTCAGCAAATATTGAAGAACTGTCTGCTATATGACAGCGCTAGATGCTGGGAAAATGGTGATAAAATAAATATGCATGATCAGAATTCAGATTCTAGTGGGGCATATGGATTTCAAATTTTAAAAAATTAAAAATCACTTCAAGAAATATAAGTCTAAAAAATTGACAAATGCTAAGAAGGAAAAGTTCGAGGTAGCAGGAGTTTTTAACAAGGAAACCTAATTTAGGTTAGGAAGCCAGGGAAAAGCAGGCATAGCCTCAGCAGGAATGGTCAAGGCAAAAGGACAGCGTATGCAAAGGCCCTGTAGCTAAGAAGGGCTTGGTGCTTTCAAGGACCTAATACTGTAGTGTGGTTGGGGAACTGTGTGTTGTGAGGTGAGGCTGGCCTATCTGAGGCCAAGACTGTGATCCTGACTCTCTACCTGTCACCCAAACCCTCTCCCTGAACACCAGACTCAGCAGCCCCCATCTACTGGACATCTCACACGTAACACGCCCACAGTTGAGTTCCATTTCTCACCCACCAAATCTGTTGCACAGGCCAGCTTCCCCATCTCAGCTAATGGAACTGCAATCTTCCAGTCTCACGTCAATAGCCTCAGCATCCTCCTCCCTGAGGTCTCGCTGACCCCTACAGCCAATCTGTCAGCAAGTCCTTTCAGCTTTACCTTCCAACTAAGCCAAATGCCTTCTCACCACCTCTCCCACGATCACCCAGTCCAAGCTGCCACAGTCTCTAGCCTCCTAACACATCTCTCTGCTGCCACCCTACCCTATACAAGTTCACTCTTTGACCACAAAGAAGGTCCTTAGAAGTGATGGATTCTCTTCTCGAAGCTCCCCAGTGGCTTCCTTTGTTGCTAAAATTAATATCCAACTCTCACAGCATGGTCTGTGAGCCCACCCATCACCTCCCACTCCTTCCTCACCATCATCATGTCCGCATCCTTGCAGCCCCTTGAACATACCAGGCCCTTTGCACCAGCAGATCCTTTGTCTGCAAGCTCGTTCTCCACACCCCTGCAGGAAGGGCCCCCTCCCTCCAGCCTCTCTACTCACATGTCAGAAAGGCCTTCCCTGACTCTTCAGCTGAAGGAGGAAAGAGCACACAGTATCTACTTACCCAGTCTCATCTTTCTTCTTAGCACTTGCTGCTATATGATGAATTATATATTTACCTATTTGTATAGAGATTTTGTATGTTGGTTCATCGACATATCCTTAGAACCTGGAAGAGTTCTATCCAACGAGAGCAAAGGCATACCTTTAATGATGCACTTTGAGGGCCATCTCCAGAAGTCCTGTTGAAATAAAATCACAAACTCCCAGGAAATAGGTTGTTTAATATCTTACCAAGATTTGAGAAGCAAGAGAAGAAGAGAGAATCTGGCTACGAGGAGGGGCACGAGGGGCAGGGTGTGTGGAAGGCAGAGCGGTGTCGGGGGGCAGCGGGCAGCCCTGAGCTCCTTGACAGGCCCTGGATGGGAAGAGAATGTGCCCAGAGGAAGAGGGGCAGGAATAAAAGGGATAAAAGTGTGAGGGTGCCCAAGACGAACTGGAGCTCTTGTCACATTTGTGCCCAAGCTCAACTCTCAAGGAAGGTATTTTCAACCAGCATAAGAAGGAGGTTAAGGTCTTCTGAGTACCTATTTTTCTTGCCAAAAGATTGGTCATGTGTTTTTCTATAATCCTAAAAAAGAATCCACAACAAACTTAAATGTCAAGCAATAGGGGATGGTTAAGAAATTACGGTATAGCCACTCCATGGAATATGATGCATAAGCATAGTTTTGAAAACTGTGTAGCAACATGAAAGAATGCCTGTGGTATAGTTTTAAGTGAAGGAAGCAGCCTTTAAAAATGAGTCTATGTTCCGACTAAAGCTATTTAAAAATTATTATCTGGACCAGGTACGGAAGAGACGGTAAAAAATGAAAAACCCATGACTCCGTGGGGTCGTGAAATTCTCTGTGATTTTCTAATCTTACTCCATTTTTGAAGTTCTGAAATATTATTACAGTAGCTTTTTATGCTGTAGGGACAGCCATCAATATACCTAAAGACGCTCCCTGAGCTGGTCTTCCCAGGAACCCTCACCAAACATCGAACATCTCCCTCTGGTAAAAGGAAATTCATGACAAAGAACAATGTCCAAGTATCCCTATCATCAATTCACTCAAGATTAATTATCTACCCCATATAAAGAACTATATGTTAGGTTTCTATGAGGGAAACCAGCACTGAGCAAGAGTCAATTCTTGCTGCTACAGAACTTATAATCCAAGAGAAGGAATTTGTGACAAATATAGAAATAACTATAATAGAAGATATTTTTTAATCATAAGAAAAATATTAAGAAAATACTAAGGAATTAATTCTGCATTTATTATTATTTGGGGAGATCAGGAGATGAGTGTTTGCACAGGCACAAGGTGGGGGACGGAAGGAAAGGGTGCGCTGGACGAGGACAGATACTGCAGGGAAGAGGAGAGGCTCAACCTGGCAGAGACGCACCCAACACAAGCAAGAGTTTATTATGTATCTGGCTTGAATAGGGGCTATACCTACAGGGATGCTGGCTGGGGTTGCCCTACGGTGCTTAAAACAGATGTTGGTGAAGGCTCTTGAGCAGAGAAATGAGACACTCAAACATTTAGAAATGAGACAGAGAAGGATTTATTTCATAGTCACAATGAAAGAGTCTGAGCTCCAGACCAGACAAAACAGTTCTAAACCCCAATTTCTCCATTTACTGGTCACATTTCCTTTGTCCCATTAACTGGTTTGTCCCTTATCCTCTAAGCCTCACTTTCCTTATCTGTAAAAAGGGGTAAGTCCAGCTCCTGGATATGTTGGTCATGAAGGCTGACAAAGTAGATTGAGAAAGTAGGTTCAATAGAGACCAGATAAATAATTCTGTTCCCCTTAATTCTCAGTTCACAGAAGGAAATGACTGGGAAGGAGACAGGGCAGAAGGACAAAAATGACAGGACTTTGCTCCATGGGGTCTAGAAGACTTGGCAGTGACCCATCTGTGATGGCCAAGGGGAAAGGCAAAGTCAGCAACTGAAGTTCAAGCAGTGGACCCAGAGGATGATGGTGGCCCCTACTGAAATGGGCGTGTAAGAACGAGAAATGGTATGAAGATTAGTTCCTATTGGGGCAGTTTTAAAATGAAAGAAGAGTAGCAGTCCATCCAGGAGGAAACGTCCAGAGTGAACCTAGAAATCAGGGCTTCTGGCCCAGAATAGAGGTACAGGCTAGAGACACATGGCATATGCTCTAAGATTTTTAGTCGTGGACCATTCCTATTTGCAAGATCTATAATGCTCCTATCAACCTTTCTCCACACTCATCTTGAAATATTCACCCCAAACATGTAGAGAAGGTATTGGCTCAAAATACCCTATTTGGTATATAACCTAACTACATTTAGCATCCTGTATTTTTCTCCATGATGTATTATCTTTTTTAACAGCTTTCTTGAGATATAATTCACATACCATACAATTCATACACTTGAAGTGTACAATTCAGTGGCCTAGGAATATTCCCAGATGTGTGCAAATAGCAACACAATCCACTTTGGAGTATTTTCATCATCTCAAGAAGAAAACACATAGGGCTTAGGGTCACCCCCAAGTCCCCAGCCCTACCCTCAGTCCTAGCAACCACTAATCCACCTTCTCTCTCCATGCGTTTGCCTATTCTGGACCTTTCACATAAATGGAATCATACGATATGCAGTCCTTTGTATCTGACACTTTTTCTTAGCATAATGTTTTCAAATTTCATGCACGCTGTAGCACACATCTGTACTTCCTTTCTTTTTAGGACCAAGTAATATTCCAATATATGATAGACCACCTTTTGTTTATCCATGCATCAGGTGATGGGTTTCGGGCTATTTCCACATTTTGGCTAGTGTGAAATAACACTGCTATGAACACTCACGCACAAGTGTTTTGAAAACATACGTTTTAATTTCTCTTAAGTGTATACCTAGGAGTGGAATTGCTGGGTCACGAGGTTTATGTTTTAACTTCTTAAAGATGTACTGAACTATTTTCCAAAGTGTCTGTGCCATTAGGCAATCCCACCAGCAATGTATATGGGTTCCAATTTCTCCACATCCTCATCAAAACTTGTTATTGTCTGTCTTTTTTATTATAGGCATCCTACAGGGTACAAAGTGGTAACTCATTATGGTTTTTTTTTTTTTAAGATTTTATTTGTTTATTAGAGAGAGAGAGAGAAACTGAGAATGAGAGGGGAGAAGGTCAGAGGGAGAAGCAGACTTCCCGCAGAGCCGGGAGTCCGATATGGGACTCGATCCCGGGACTCCGGGATCATGACCTGAGCCGAAGGCAGTCGCTTAACCAACTGAGCCACCCAGGCGCCCCCTCATTATGGTTTTGATTTGCATTTCCCTGATAACTAGTGACAAGGAACATCTTTCCATGTGCTTATTGGTCATCTTCATATTGTCTCCGTAGAACTGCTTATGCTGGTCCTTTGCCCATTAGCAACTGGGTTATTTGTTTTTTAAAACACAGAATTTCGTCCTCTATGCTTTCATTGTATAAAACGGAGGTAGCACATAGGCATAAATTATTCAAAACTAGAAAAGCTGATTTTTTTTCCCAGCATTGAAACATCTATGGTCAACTCTGTGTGTGTGTGTATGTGTGTGTGTGTGTGTGTGTTGTATGGAAACTGATGGCTATTATCCTTATGAGTAAATATTATCACATCAAAACAATGATTGTTGAAGGGTCACATGCACCCGAATGTTTATAGCAGCAATGTCCACAATAGCCAAACTGTGGAAAGAACCTAGATGTCCATCAACAGATGAATGGATCAAGAAGATGTGGTATATATATTCAATGGAATACTATGCAGCCATCAAGAGAAACGAAATCTTGCCATTTGCAATAACGTGGATGGAACTAGAGGGTGTTATGCTAAGCGAAATAAGTCAGTCAGA
>CM052806.1:50351978-50415652 GCA_028533885.1 Nasua narica | reverse complement strand
TGTTAATAAAAAAATTAAAAAAAAAAAAAAGAATATCCCTCCAAGGGATGCCTGGGTGGCTCAGTGGGTTAAGCCTCTGCCTTCTGCTCAAGTCATGATCTCAGGGTCCTAGGATCTCTAGGGGGCCTGCTTCCCCCTCTCTCTCTGCCTGCCTCTCTGTCTACTTGTGATCTCTCTCTGTCAAATAAATAAATAAAATCTTAAAAAAAAAAAAAAAAAAAGAATGTCCCTGCCAAAGGGCATGCCAAATAATTACATGTCATTTTTTTTAAAGATTTTATTTATTTATTTGACAGAGAGAGATCACAAGTAGGCAGAGAGGCAGGCGGTGGGGGGGGGGGCGGGGAAGCAGGCTCCCCGCTGAGCAGAGAGCCCGATGTGGAGCTCCATCCCAGGACCCTGAGATCATGACCTGAGCTTCAGGCGGAGGCTTAACCCACTGAGCCACCCAGGTGCCCCCATGTCATTTTTTTTTAATGCTTGATTTTTGCAAGTGCTCCTAAGGTACAAGAAAAAAAAAAGTACATCTTTGCCAGTGCTGCCTCCCTCCAGTGAGCAGACATCACTGTTTTGTTTTGTTTTTTAATGCTTTGAATGATTTGGAGAGTAGCATGGGTACTTAACAAAAAGTACAATTTCAAATTACACGCTGCTTCATGGTGCCAAAACACTGTGCGCCATCATCTTTGATGAGGTCCACCAGCACGACGCTAAGAATGGTGGTTGTTAGTCGTCCAGCTTTGCAAAGCTGGAAGATGAAATTGTAAACAATGTGTGCTTAACCAGGCCATATTAGAAAAGAAGAGCATCTTGGGTGCCTGGATGGCTCAGTTGGTTGGGCAACTGCCTTCGGCTCAGGTCATGATCCCGGAGTCCCGGGATCAAGTCCCGTATCGGGCTCCCCACTCTGCGGGAAGTCTGCTTCTCCCTCTGACCTTCTCACCTTTCATTCTCAGTCTCTCTCTAATAAATAAATAAAAAATCTTAAAAAAAAAGAAAAGAAAAGAAAAGAAAAGAAGAGCATCTTAAATATGGTTTCAATATATTTTTTTAATCCAGCAGTATCTTTTCATCAACAATGTGTGTATCTAAATCAATGTGACAAATAGATACTGGCTCAAACGAAGAACAATCCATCCATGGGCATCCTAAAAAAGATGATAATCACATTTGCAAATATATGTGCTACTCACAACTGGGTCCTCTCTGGTTGAGGGTTTTATTTATATACAAGCAAAACCACCATAACCACATATATGTGTGGATACTAAAACTGTTTTAACTTTAGTATAACGCTTCGAAGAAGGCCCGAGCTAACCCATCCCTGGAACTGGTCACAGACCCCGTTATTAATCATGGCTTATAGCTCGCTCGTGGAAGCCTCAGAGGTGCAGACAGAAACTGAACTGGAACTGAACTAAATTCAACCCTAGTCATGATGAGGAGAAAACAAAAACAAAATACTCAAAAGCAGATGACTCCAGGCCAAGTGTGAAGACAGCACATCGGTAAAACAAGACCTAAAATGTTTTCCTGAAGATAATTCAGCTCTCTATCTTGTTCCGTGAATGAATACCCCAAACCTTTTACTTTCCATCTCTAAAGGAGCTGAACAACTTAGATCTTTAATCGCATTGTCTTTCCGCCAAGTCTTCAACAGTCGATCACAAAGTAGCCTTAGAGAAAGTTTCCCTACACACCACTAAAAACACAGGTTTGTAACAGATGTCTCCATGCAACTTTTTAAAATAGCTCCCACGTGAAGAGGCTGATAGACCTGGATATATTCGTTCATCAATCCAGGTACATGTGTAGCCTGGAGCTGGGAAGCAAGAATTAGTAGCAGAGAAATCACTGAAGTGCAAATAATACATGCAAAAGCATCAGAAAAAAATGTTATTTGTAAATTCAAAGACAGACGCAATTGTACACACAACCACCCAGAGCGGTGCTTATCTTTAGGCACTAATAAAAGGGAGCCCTTGTCTCACGCCCCTCTAATTAATGAACACGACGCCTTGCCTTGTCAATCCCTCAGTTTCTTCTATTAAACAGGGGTTAAAATTTTTCCAGTGAATAACATGACAGAAGACACAAATATATTCACCACAAAATGTAGAGAAATGTGCATTCTATACCTAAAAAGGGTTGTAAGTCATGTTTAAAACGCACGTGGCCACATAGACATGTACTTGGAAAGAGATTGCTATGCAGGGGATAAGGAGAGAGGTTCGGAGTGGAATGACTCACAAATCCGGGAATGCAGAGGCTTTCAGCAGCACAAAGTCACAAGGGACCATCCTCGAGGTCTCTCCTCCCCTCCACAAACAATACTGTTTGTTGACTTGGAAAGAAGATGGTGAGGAGTTTGGAAATCATTGTTTTTAATTTTTGGTTCTTTGCATCCTTGTAGTGAATGCACAAACTGGCATGTTGTTAAAAACGAAGTAAAGGAGCACATTCTGGTGGGCGTTGAGAAATACTGATTCTTCTAATATTTTACGGGATGACGAACAGAATAAACACTTTAAGTCAAGGAGCTATAACTAACATCTTGACGTGAGCAAAGAGCAAATCTGTTCTCTGCAACGACACAAAGTTTGTTAAAAGCTTAGAGGGAAACACAAGGGGATCCAGCAGTCTTAAAAGCAGTTAAGATTTTTCTCTCCAAAAAGAGCTAACGGCAAATAGTACCTGGGGCAACTAGCAAAATAACCGAAATGTGCCAATCTTGACCTTTTCCTCAAGGAGAGTTTCTAGAGAGACTGCATGCCAACCGAATCGAATGTTAAGATTTGGGAGGAAGCCAACCGTTTAAAACCATTTAAAATATTTGAAACTCATGCAAAGCAGAGTTCATCTGTGTCAGAAAGAGTTGTCTTCTAAATCATTCAATCCGTGCACTTTAATTTCTATTGATTATATTTCCTTAAATATGTTTCGTAGAGTCCAAGCCCACTACAACCACTTGCTGCTCTTGAACTCTGAACGCTTTCCTGCGATCCCTTTCTGTCAATAGGTCATAGAATGTTAGAGCAGAAGATACCATACAGATCAGTTACAAATGCAGTTCTCAAACCTGGCCATACTTTAGAAATACTTTTGGAGCTTTTTAAAAATACAAAGGCCCAGGTCCCCACCCCACACGGATCAAATCGGAATTAGGTGTGGGGAACAGTATCAGTACTTTTTCCAGACTCCACAGGTGGTTCCCCCGGGCTGCCAGGATTAAGAACCATTGCAACAGAGTGTAGATTTGCATTGCCTGACAGCACCGTCGCTTGGCCGACTTGTGGCCACAGAGCACTTGAAACGTGACTGGCCGGAACTGAGACCTGTGACTCAGGTTAACTGTCAACTACATACCAGATTTCAAAGACTTAGGACCACCACCACCACCACCAACAAAAAACCCACAAAGTATCTCTTCAACAATTTTATATTGATTATATGCTGAAATGACACTATTTCAAATACACTGGGTTAAATAAAATATGTTATTAAAATTAACTGTTTCTTTTGACCTCCTTAATGTGGCTGCTAGAACATCTATAATTACATGGGTGGCTTGCATTTACGGCTCCCACTGTTGAACAGTGAGTGCACTATTTTATCACACATGAAGAAACTGAGGCAGAGAAGCAGGAAGAGTTGAAGGCAGCACTTTGGAGATTCCCTCTTCCAGTCTCAGTCTTTTTCAGTGGCCATGAGCCACAGGGTTTCGTAGAGGTATGGCAGAGCCTGGGATGCCATCAGTTGGATTTCAGACCTCTCACTCTCTTGCCTTGCTACTTATTTCTTCTACGATTGGACATTAAAATCTGTTTTCCCTTATGGAAAAATGTCCCATCTCCCATTACGCACACACTTGTGCTTTGTTATTGCAGGATTACTCATGAAAGCAGAGTAATCAGAATGGATGCTTAAAAATAAATCTAGAAAAACATTATAAGGGAAATGCAGAGAAGGGATGAAGAAGACCCTCAAGGCTTTTTAAGTTCTGGCTTGTGTTTTACCATGTTGTAGTTTAATAAATAACCTCAGAGACCCTCTGCATCCTGAGAGCCATTTTCAACACAGTCCCTGCTCCAGATTTAGAAGTTCAAGAACTGAGAATACTATCCTTCCTCCCAGAAGGCCACGTTTTTCTGGACAACGCTGTCACTGCAGGAAGGCATATCAGGCTCTTCATAATGGCCTGCCACACCATGCCTAGTCACCCTGGTGGAAACGAATCTTATCCTCAATGCTGTCCACCCTCCGGTGCAAGGATTAGGACCTGGTTATTCAGAGGCCAACAGCATCATCGCTTACTTACAGAAGATCTTGTTTTGATAAAATAGAAGGGTCCTACCAGATCTGGCAATGGGAGATGAAATGTATTTCTTCTTATAATCAGCTAATTCAAACAAAAACAAAGATGTTTTTTGTTGCATGTGGTTTCCCCCTTGGGAAGCCAGCAGAGAGAGAACTGCATAAAATCAGCTGAAATGTGGTGTAGTTGAGGAATCATGCAACACAGGGGCTCCTCAGTGTAATAAGAGAATGAAAGAGACCTGAATTCTGATATAAAGTGTTTACGCAAAGAGCTGGAAAGGAACCCCACGGGTCAAGCCAAGTAACACATACGGTAGATGCATTCACGATTTCTACCGAGATATTTTTGTTCCCCTTCCTAAATACAGCATAACCTACATGTCATCTTAAATCAAATATGTGGTGCTCTGGAGCCCCCTATGTTGCATGCATGATTTCTATTAGCTATGATTAGTCACCTTTTGCCAGGCAAACCTCAAAGAACATAATTCTAGACTCAACTCACTTCTGATGCAGTAACATTCCCCTCCGAACACTCTCGTATACACCGACCTGGAAAGATAATACACTGGAGACAGATTCTGGGCTTTAAAAGTACATCTGCCAGAGCGAAAATAACACTTGTTTCTCTGTTTGACACAAAGAGAGATGATTTACTTTTACTTTAAATAATTTTTCGGATCCCTTCTTCCAGGGTGATTAAGAAAAGAAAGAAACTAACAAAAGTTACTGCGTTATCTTACAGGGGTCCTTTAGAACATCTTTAAGCTCTGTCTGGTTTTTAGTCTCAAATGAAATCTGGAGGGTGCTGTTTTATGGGGGCATGTCTAATAATAATGGAGGGGAATAAGAAGACCGGCTTTCCAATGAGGAGGTCAACTTAAAAAAAATTAGCATTACGAATATATCAGAATATACAGAACAGAAACTACAGTTTTATGGTCAAGGGATTCATTCAAAAGATCTGATAAAAACTGTCTTTGAAAGGTTAGTGAACAAAAGGCTTGAAAAGAGCAAAGCACCCAAAGCCATGGGTTATGTTTCATTCACGACCATTTATGGCAGCCTGGCTCATGGAAAGAGAACCCGACCCGGAGGCCAGGACCTGGCTTTTCGGCTCAGTTCGGCACTCTCTAGCCATGGGCCTCGGTCAGCCAGGGGACAAAACCAGGCCTTAGGTTCTCCTCTGCTAAGTGACAAGGTTGGTCTATCAATGAGAAGACCTCCCCAGCTCCAACTCTGCATAAGCGACAGCAAGCTTTCCTAGCTCGCCATCAGAATCCCTGGCCCAAAAGGAATTCTTTCTCTCCAAGATGAGTTCAAGCCAAATGCCAACATGGTAGTTTTCAATCCTTGTTAATTTTCGGGTAGAGATTAGAAATGTAAACCTTGAGGAAACAGAAGGAAGCAACTAAAATATGTGTTTTTAAGGTGTTAAATTGATTCTGATCTATTTCTCCGGAAATATAAATGAACAATAGAATGAGCTTGACAGAAAGAAATACAGAAATGCCAATGAAGCATCTTATACATTTTGAAATTTATCCAACCTATGTAAGTTTTATTTTGAAAGTCCCAGAGTCTCCATACGAGCTTCAGAACTTTTACTCTTGTTTCTGGTATACTGTTATCACTACCCAAAAACTTGTAAAAGCCTTCTCATTCTTTTTTCTCTTATGTTAAGTCCATGATTTGTGATTTCCAACAATGGAATATTAATGGATCCTCAAAATCACTAATTGCCCATTTTTTTTCCTAATTACAAAATATAAGAACTTTTTTAGTGAAAACATCAAACATGATGTCATTTTTAAAGTGTCAGAGTTTCTATTTAAAGCAATGCCACAAAATAGCTTATTTAGTTTACAAATAGCAATACAAAAAGGTTCTTTAAGTCTCTTTAGCATATCTGAAAGTGCTTCCTTCTCACACTTAAATGTTTGAGGCTATCGCCCCCCCACTTCATTATCTTATCTCAGTTGCATAATTTTTTTAAATAGCATTCAGAGAGATAGTACTACATATACATTTTTAAGCACTAATTTATAAAAAGCATTGGTAGAGTCCCATAATACAGCTGGTAGTCAAACTGGACAAGATAATGAATTGACTGAGATCACTGCTCCATCTTCATCCAAGAAAGCTGCCTCTAAAAAAAGATCTTAAATTGCTGTAGAAATCCAATTTGTAAGAAGCAAAAGAAATGTATAGATGGGAAACACCAGCCATGATCACATTAATTTCATGACTAACAGCACTGCTTTGAAGTGAAGAAGAAGGGGAAAAAAAAAAATGACAAACATAATAAGTCCACTCAAATCCCTAATTTTAATCTAACGACGCGATCAGAAGAAAACCAACTACAAACACAAAGTTCATATCTTGAGGATACCGCAAACATCACCTTCCCACAAAACAATTTTCAGCTTAATAAGAAACAAACTCCAAGGCTAAGGAAATACTGTAGAAAGTGGTGCATTGCTAAAAGGCAAATTATAGTAAGAAATCAGGAGACCAGGAGCTTGACAGTGGTACCAACAGCCATGATCGATTGATTTTTGAATCCACAGGTGTGGGAAACTGACAATTAGTTGTATGATAATCTTCAGCCTGCAGTAATTGAAAAGCTATAGAGGAAAAGTCTCTCTGGCAAACTACCATTCAATTAACCTCCTATTCAAATCAAAGCTGCAATGTCACAGAGATGTTTTTGTGGGAATGTTCTAATAAACTACTCATGTAGAAACTATACAAGGTCACAACTGACTTCTTACTGACAGGCAATTTATAGATATCAGTGATTTACATTCAAAAACAGCTTGCAGATATTATCAATTGAGCAAACATGTTTACCCTTAGAAAAGTTGAAAAATACAAGTCTTTACGTATTAGCCAGGATTTTAAAATAACAGATTTATATAAAATGATGCAAAAAGAAAATGAGGACATTTCCAGGGAGGCATCAGTGAGTTCCATTATTGTTTTCTTTTTAAGTTTTAAAACTAAAGTAATAGTGGATATTCAATCAATAGCATCCTACCTCAGGGGAATACATATCGAGGTCTGGATGTGGAGAATGTTTTCTTGTTTTATTTTCATTTTTAGTTTTCTTTTTTTAAAATGCCTTCCTTATTAAAACTTAAGTACTTATTAAAGTGATTCATGAAGGCCTGTGGAAAAAGGAATTCTTACCTGACACATTATTTAACATGCTTCATAGCTCCCCCCTGCAGTTCACACGCCCATGAACATTATTTTACCCAGGAAATAATGGTCTTATTCACACACACACACACACACACACACACACACCTTCCACACAAAATGCTACCAAGTCCCAGGAAACTGACAAAGGCAACATTAAAATGCAGTGTGAAATAAGAATTCCATTTCTGAATTCCATCTATGAAAACATAAGCTCGGCCTCATTTAACCAACTGCAAAGTTCTTTTCTGCTTCATAAGCATAAGAAACATCATCTTACCATTATTTGTAGAATAAAATCAGCAACGTGTTGCTTCCTGCAGTCACCAAATCAGGTTTTTTTCCTTCCTTTCTTTCTAGTAACTTCTTTTTCACCAGCAAGATTAGGAAGAAAATAAATCTTTGAGTATTTGCTTCAGAATTTCAGACCACAAGACTGTGAAACTAGCTCTTAGTTTAAAAGAAAGAAAGAAAGAAAGAAAGAGAGGAAGGAAGGAAAAAGAACAGGTCTGGTATTTCACAATCACTTCTGCAACCCAGAGGTACCTCCTGGACTCCCGTACCTCCTTTCCTCCCTCGTTCGCTAGGTTTCTTTCAGTAATGAGACTAATTTTTCCAGTAGCCTTGAACTCCCCAGATTTAACTGACATGGAAAATGTGACTAAAAACTTGTAGAACTGTCTAGCCTCCAACCCTACACAGAATCAACTTTGTTGGAAGTGAGGAAGAACACCTCGCAAGCAGCTACTTGCTCCAGACTCCTGTACTTCAACAGCGCAGAACACCCAAGAAAAGTGCGCCATCTAGCTAGCAAGTTGCACCCTCCATTCTCCAAGGGGGGACACCTTCAAACCCTGGGAGTTAAGAACTTGTCAGGGTTCAGCTGCTCTGAAGGTCCAATTGTTTATTTAAATAAAAAAAAAATATCGCTACTGAGATAATCCACATCGAGTGGATATGGGAAAATTTAGGTTATAATGGCACTACAAACTTTTACATCTAACTTTGATTTACAAGATAAAAGCAAGTTTTAAATTAAAAGGGCTTTCTGTTAATAGAGCTTATTATTCTGAAGACGGGGAATGATTTTCTTCGAAAGTTGTCCCTGGGTGCATGCCTATTATCTTTGCTTTTCCCCTTCCACTAATGAGCATTTATCTAAAGAGCCTGTTAATCCTCTGATGTGTGCTTCTGGTCAGAGGTAACAGTTTGAATAAAACCACTAATCACTGATCACTAAATCACTGATCATTAATCACGCTCTCCCGTGCTGGTGACCCAGGCCATTTTTTCCTTCAGGTCTATGCATCGCAAACAAGAAGTTTAACATTTTAAAAGCACATGCATGCTGCAAGGGTTATACTATTTCATCTCTAGATGTGAATAAATAATAAATACTGCCACAAACTTGGGGAAGGATGTCAATTAGCCCCCAGACAGAAGTTTCACAAATGCCTACTCCACAGCAAAGCTGTTTCACTTGGAAGAAAGTAGATCTGATTATAACAAAACATGTGTTCTTCACGAAATTCCCACATACTCAGAATATAAATGTTCCTTAATTTAGCTTCCGCCAACTTCAAATCAGAGAGCACCCAGATTCTCTGCCCCACTCAGTCCAAAACTCTGTCAGTAGATTTTTTTTTTTATTTGATTTCTGCTGCACGCACACACCCTCCCCCACTAAGAGTTCTTTTTACTTTTATCCCTTAAACACATCACACAGTGTTTCCACTTCCTCGGCCAGATAGGCAGATTCGGACTCAATTCAACCATGTAGGTATTCAACTTCCTCTTTAAATATAGAAACTTAAAGTTAAAAGAAAGAAATACAGACCCCAATTTATTGTAAGGTGCTTTAGGTTCAACGACTCACATTCTCTCACTTTGTAAATGAAATGTTGAATCTTGATTTTCAGCTACATTTGATTTAATCAGCATCCTCACTTCTTCCCTCTTCCGCTAAAGGGGTGGAGGAAGACGCTGCGTCAAATTAAGTACTTTGTTTGCAAGTGGGTGTGTTGCTTTTCTAAGTCACCAAAGGAACACACGCAGGATTATCATAAGGACTCTAAGCGTTTCCTGAGATGCCTTTCCTATCAGGATGGAGCATTTTCACCCTGGAGAAGAGGGCTCGCTGGTGCCTTTCTTAAATAATAGAAAAGGGCAGATTGTGTGTGCGTTGATCAGGTACCCGGCTCCCCTCAGACACCAGAAGCTCTTAGGCACACTCCGGGGACAGGGATCGCCCCAGGGAAAGCACTAAAAGGGAGAGGCGGGGCCAGAGTGATAACAGTGTGGGCGGCAGAGGGGGCAGAGAAGGAGGGGTATGGGGAGGAGAGGGCAATAAAGATGCCCAGGGAACGGGGGATTGTGAGTATGTTGGGGTGGGATGGAAAGCAGAATTGCTTTGTCAGCATCTCTAAACCCCGAACTCTTGAGTATCTGAAGCTGTTAATCAAACACTTACTAGCCTGCAGAATGACGTAATGGACCTGTATCCAGCCTTTATTCCCTGACACATGTCAGAGAGGGAGGGAAAAATAAAAATCAAACACACCCTGAGGACTCTTGACAACGCAACATACAAGCAACCCACTCCAGTTCCTGGCCTTGAACAAGCATCAAGTGGAGGTAGCACACGTTCAGGTCAAGTTGGGAGGGGGTGGACAAAGTCTGAGGCTTTATCTACCGGATACTCTCCTCCTCCCCCCCCCCCCCGGAAATAATTCTATGGCAAAGAAGAAGTGGGATGCAGTTGCCGGGAGAAAACGTCCTTGGTTCCTTCTCGCGTCTTGCCCCGCTAAGAACTTCGTGAAAAGTTTAAGCGGTTGCGTGGAGAATCTGCCGGAGAGGAAGGTTCCACCGCCGGGTCCTGGGAACTGCCACGGCGCTGCCGCAGCAAAAGCGGGAGCTGTCATTTGGGGCAGCGGCGGGGAAGAGGTAAGGATGACAGCGAGAATGGGACGGAGGCAGGAGACGGCTGCAGGAGTGAAAGCGTACAGAGCCGCGCCACTCTCGAGCTTTCTGCGCCTGGAGCGAAAGCCAAGTGCCCTTCAAGGGCCACGTCCCCTGCCCGGACGCACGCGCCCACCAGCTGCCGCGGGCAGCCCTGCGGGAGAAGTGGCAGCGTCAGGCTCGGCACCCAGAGGGAGCGAGCACTCCGCGCGCCTGCCCGCCCGCCCCCTAGGTGACCCGGCGTCCTCGCCGCGCCCGCTGGAAGTTTGCAAACTTTCTCCGGGGGTTCCGCCGCATCACCGGGAAGTTGGGGACGCGGGGGGAGGTTCCTGGCTCGCCGTCTCCGATGCCACCGCCGCTTGACCGCACTTCTGGAGGGTTCCGCACCTTGCCAGGTCTCTGGAGGCAAACACACACCCCCGATTCATAACTGTTCCCCGTGTCAGGGAAACTCACGCGCGCTCCTACACACACACCACGTTGGGGAGGACACGGCGCCCGCTCCACGTTAGCATCCCTTCAGTCGCACGGCGCGGCGGCCACCGAGACGCGCTCCGGAACGGACACGGCGTGGGGTCTCTGGAGTGGCCTCAGGACACAGCAGAATTCCACAGTCCACCAGCATTTGGGGCCGGACTTCCGTCTGGTCCGCCAAAGTGTTTACAAATACAGATCACCCTCCAAAAAAATGCATCGCATCTTCCCTACTCCTTGCCCTGTGACCTGCCCGCTGGACCAAGTAATCTCGCGGCTGCTGCCGAGAACCAACCCCTGCAAACCAAGTACGCTCCCGAGATGGCTCCCGCGGCAAGTGCAACAAAAGTAGCTAAATGCAAAAGCCCCAGAAGTGGCCGAGCCGTATTTTTAGGAACTTACCAAACAAGTGTGGAGAAGGCAAGAGCGGAGCCCGGGTGAAGGGACCACGTTGGACTGAGCAAAGATTACAATACATTCTATTTAGAGTGCATTACATCACCCCCCCGGTGACGTCACGTGGGATTCCTGAACTTCTAAATCATTGCGGTCCGCGGGGGAGGGAAAAGAGGGGCGGGGCCGCCGCGCCGAAGGGGCGGACTCCACCCCGGCCCCGCCCCCGCCCCAACAGCGGACCCTGATGCACCCGCCAGGGGAACCGCGGCCGCGGCGGCGACCGCGCAAGCAACAGCTTGCAGAGCCCAGCGCCGTGTGACACGGCTCCCTGACATTAGTGGTGTGAGTCAGCTTGGAAACAATCCTCACGGTTTCAGACAGGACCACGGAGGAGGCACGGACACGGGCTCTCCTCCGAGCAAGGCCTGGTAGCGTTTGAAAGGTGTGGGGATGGGGACAGGGGTAGGGGGTTACGGGGGTGCTAAACGGTGCGGGATGAAGACTTCCTGCAAACAGAAATGCAAGACGCTCCCCCCTTCCCCCAGCAGCAGATGTCCAGCTCCTTTTCGCTTGCAACAGTCGTGACCTCATTAGAGTGTGCCCTGAATCCTGGCTTCTCAAAATACTCACTCGGCACCCCTTTTCACCGTCCCCTACCCCACCTCACCTCCAAGGGAATAGCTTCTCTACTGTGAACCCTCACATGGAATACACAGCCCCCACCTTTTGCAAGACTCCCGCTTAATGCGTCTGAGAAGCTGGAGGGGAGTTTCTCCAGGAGGCAAAGGTGAATCACAGCTAGAGCCAAGTGATGAGCCTGATTTAGACTCAGCGTCAGAGCCGTCAGAGCCGGAAGGGCCCTTGGCGATCACTTCCAGAGCCTCCTCTGTAACTCGCCCAAGCTCACAGACTGGCAAGTGGCAGAGTCTGAGCCAAAATGCAGGATCCGGGCGCCTGGTCTGCAGTATCTTCCTGATTGCTTGGTGAGAGAAGGAGCCTGGCGTTTTCAGCATTGGCCAGTCACCATCCTCACCCCCGGTTTAATTTCCATTCAATTTCTCCTTGTGGGCAGGACTCAAAGGGAGGCATAGGCTAAATTCCAGAGGATCCAAGATGACCACGGTCACCCTTGCAGCATCTCACCCTTAACAAAGCACTTGCACCCACGTGAATGCCCTTGATTGTCACAACCACAGAGCACAGAAAGGAGAAGTAGGGCAGGTGTTATTATCCCCATTTTACAGGTGAGCTAAGGCAGACTCCAGGAAGTTAGGGAGCTGGCCTGAAGTCACTTGGGCAAGTGGTGGCACTGGAACCACCTCATTCCCTGTTTTCAAACCCCAGATCCCAACTGGGCTCCTTCCTAGAACCAGGGGTGAGCATTCCATTCGCATGGGTTATTTGGTAGTTAGAATTTCTGCTACCGCCGTGTTGGCTAGGAGTCCAAGTTTTGCTTAGGAACAGTTTAGCCTCCATTAACAAACAATAATCATTCCTGACATTTATGTAATATCTAACATTTATATAGCACCTCTTATCCCAATGCATCATAACCATGACTGTGCAGTTTGCCAGAGAATCCTGACTGGGCTGGCTAGGAATGCTGTGCCCCGATCGTCACATACTACTTCTGAGCTGGTTTTGACCTACTAAATAGAAGAGTTTTGTATTTCCTTTGTGTTTTTAAGTGTTTAAAAAACTGGCTGCCCCTCAGTGTTCCTTGAGACCACAGGGACTGGTGACTCTTTGTTACTTACAGCCTTATTCAGAGCTCATCACTGAGTTTTCCATTTGTTCTTTTCCCCATGTAGCCCTGAAGGAACTGCAAAAGAAGGATTCCAGTCCTAACTTGAAATCTTAACCAATAAAACTTTAAATATGACAGCTCAATTAGCTGGGTCTAGAGAAGGAAGCAGGAGACTAAGGAACAGTCTTCTTGCCCGCATTCCCACTCAGTAATGAGGATAGACTTTTCCACCTAAAGCACACAGCCTCCCTCCTTCTCTGGCAAAGAAGTGTGAGCCAAACAGGGAACAAACTTGAGACGGAAAACGGACACAGCTGAACATATCAGAGCTAAGTCAGAAAGCTCACCTTTTTTTCCCAAGTGTGGACCAAAAGGAATAAAATGAAGAATTGAATAAGCAAAGATGAAGTGATAAAATATTTAAAACCCTGTAAGTAGTTAATCAACATACAAATTTAAAACATTTAATTCCCGGTATTCTCTAACAGAAGCATACATATATAGATGAGTTTTAATGCAAGTAGCTCATCAATTTCTAATACTATCCAAATCATTTGTTGATCTTCAAAAACGATTGCTGAACTTTTGTTTGACATGCTGCCACTAGGTAAACAAGGCCTGTCTGAGCCATAGCTGACACAGAAATACATAGGGAACTTTTCCAGTGACTTCCCCAATACCTTGATAATCGTTAGGTTACATGGAGTCTCGGTAGAGAATTTCTCTTAATATCAGCAATATTGTTCATGGGGCGCACTCCTCTCTCAGCATCTGTTGAACTCATAGCAATTTCATTCAAAATGTTTCCATTATATTACGGTATACAATATATTACAAATATTATAGTGTGTGTGTGGGGGGGGGGTGTGTACACAGACCTCTGTTACCAACTAAGTCACACACAAAAACTTTCTGATTATAAATTGAAGAAGAGAAGTGCTGTTTATGAATTTGGACTCTAATGTCTGACTGCCGGAGTTCGAATCATGGCTTTGCTACTTGAGTCTTCACTAACCTCTGGGTCTCAGCTGCTTCATCTATGTAATGTGGCGATAATCGTAGGAACTCAAATGAATTAAGAATTGTGCTTGGCACAGGACAAATGCTATGTGAATACTTGCCCTCGTTTTTATTAATGAAAGCAACATGGCTAATGCCATGATAGTTGGGCATTCCGTGATTTTAGGAAACTTGACCAAATAAATGAAAAGAGAACCTTTTTCCCTTACTTCTCCCAGCCCCCACACTAACCCGCGCACGTACCATCCATACCAAACAGGCTCTCATCTGTCAAGTCGTGCCCACAGAACCCTCATGTATGTAGACTCAAATTCTTGCATGGCTCGTGCTCACCCAGTCTCTCCCAGGACTGCTCAGAGTTGAAGTCCCATGAAGGCTGCAGTTCCCGGAAGCAGCCATGGAAGAGCATCTCTAGGAGTAGTACTTCAACTGGTGGTGGCCATAAGGTGGGGCATTTGCCCACTGGAGTGCTGGCACCACCTCCAGGAACGTCATCTCACCCACTAGGACTCCATCCATTATGGCCTCATGGACATGTGGACAGGGGCATCCTGAGAGCAGAGTCAAGGGAAACTGGCTGGGGTACCACCCACCCAAGGTCCTCCTTCCCAATCCCACCTCCTTCTCCAGGGTAGGGGCACAGGTACAAATCCACTGGTAAGGCACTACTTTGGTTGGACCTATGAGGGGCTGACTGGCACCGGTATCAGCCAATGAGAATAGAAGAGAACTCCATGCTAGACAGTTAACCCTTTAGTTGCTGGATCAGAGGACAGTCCAAGGGAGAAGCCTGGGCAGCTGGGCCAGTGCGATAGCACAGAGCCCAGAACCATGGTTATTTATGAAGTCTTTTGGGAAAATTTTCACATTTTAATAAATTTGCAACCTTCCCAGTGCTTATCTCCTGAATATCAGGCCTGAATAGAACCATCCCTCAGATGAAAACACAAATCCTTTAGCTTTGTGCTTTGGATTCAGTCATGTCTCCAACATTCAACAGAAGGTGGCAGGTCTTTCCAGGGCTAGGGATTAAAAGAAGAAAAAGATCTATTTCTTCCAAGTTTCTAGACTCTCAAAGAAGTTATCAAACTTCGTAGCACAAGCAGCGCTTGGACAACTTGGTTTTTGGGTGAGATTTCCCGAGGGGTTTCAGTCCGATCTCTGGCATCGGGCTCAGGATTCTGCATTTGTGATTCTGATGGAAGCCCCTTGGGACCCTACTTTGAGAGATTGCAGTTTAGTGAATTCATAGATGGGCAGTGACCCAGGAGAAAGCTGGGGAGGGAACAGAAGAGTCTGCCACCTGCAATACTAAAAAATAGGTATATGACCCCAAGCTCATATACTTGAGATCAATCCTGTAGCTGCTTCCCATAAAGACACACATACTCCTAGAGAAGGCTTCACCTCGTGCCTTCTATAAACACTCACTCGGAGGGACCTTTCTCATTTATTTTTTCACTCAAGGTTTTTCTGTTGTTGTTGTTGTTGTTGTTTTAACTGAGTTAACAGTGGTAGTGGAAAGGATGCTAGGTTTGTAGTGAAACCCCTAGCTGTGCTCCACTGGGAAGTTTCTCTCTCTTCTAAGATGAATCTTCACCAGGTGTCATGATCTTTTCTTTTTTAAAGTAGGCGCCACACCCAGCATGGAGGCCAATGTGGGGCTTGAACTCACAACCCTGAGATCAAGACCTCAGCTGAGATCAAGAGCTTGACAGACTGAGCCACCCAGGTGTGCCTTCATTATCTTACTTGACGGGGTAAAGATTTTCAAACAAATGGGAACTGCAAAATGTATGCAGAGGCAGCAACAACCACAACTAGGACATGGCTAGCTAACACTTACCAAGCATTCACTATGTGCCATGCCCTGGGCTATGACCTTTAGGTGTATTCGTTCAGTTATTCCTCACAATAGTCCTATGAGGTGGTTGGAACCATTCTCATTTTGTGATGAAAAGATAGTTTTGTTTATTTTTCTAATTTAAATTTTAGTTAATATATAGCGCAATATTGGTTTCTGGAGTAAAATTCAGTGATTCACCATTTACACACAACACCCAGTGCTCATCACAACAATTGCCCTCCTTAATACCCATCACCCATTTAGACTATCCCCTACCCCCCTCCCTTCATCAACCCTCAGTTTGTCCTCCATCGTTAAGAGTCTCTTATGGTTTGTTTCCCCCTCTCCTTTTTCTTCCCCCCTTCCCATATGTTCCATCTGTTTTCTTTCTTAAACTCCACATGTAAGTAAGATCATATGGTATTTGTCTTTCTGTGACTTATTTCACCTAGCATAATACCTTCTAGTTCCATCCGCGTCGTTGCAACTGGCAAGATTTCATTTTCTGATGGCCGAGTAATATTCCATGGGATATATATATATATATACATGTATACTACAGAGAAGATAGTTTTAGAGCAGTGAGTAACTTGCCCAGGATAGCACATCTGGGGCGTGGCCACGCTGGGAGAGGGACCTAGAACATTGGTACCTGATGGGACATGAAGCATGTGCAGAAGCCGATATTTCGCAGTGTGCCCACTGTTCCCTCCCACCTCAATTGCATGCAGTACTACTGATGCTGTGTGGGCATTCCATGAGACCCAAAGTGAGTGCCAAGTAAGCCTGTTTCATCTCCGGTTGAATGGCCTAAGAAGAGGTGGGCACTGACAGGCCCGAGAGGCCATGCTTTCCTTTCAAACCAGAACTTTCTCGAACACAGAAAGAAAATGCCATGGCATTCGAAGAAACCCAAACAAACAGGGAACTGTGTCTTACTCATGTGACATGGCTGTGCGGGCCAACCAATCGCATACCCTGAAAATGATGACAGAAAAGAAAAGGGAAAGATGGGGCAGCCCTCACTTCCTTTTCCTTTCAGTCTCTCCTTACTCATGAGTAAACAGAAGGCAGAGTTTTGGCAGAATGTGCCCATGTCAAGAACCGAAATAAAGACAGCGGAGTTCATTTTGTGCCATGTTTCCACTGCTCTGGTAAGAACAAAATACATGCACACAGAGAACACATGAAATGCAATTGTGTGAGTTCCATGATTCCACATACAAGTTAATTTATATTTACATTTATAACTGGCATTGCACAATAGAAAGATTAATCATAAAATAAATGCTAATAATTTAATATTTAAATTTTGTGTTACTTAGAACGACACATTAAACAGCAAATTAAAAACACGATGACAGGTTGAGAGATTAGTTCTGAAAGCAAGGAAAACCTTTTCTATTTAATGTCTTTTTCTTTTTTTTTAATTTGAGAGAGAGAGAGTGTATGAGCTGGGAGAGGGGTACCGGGAGAGGGAGAGAGAGAATCTCTAGCAGACTCCATGCTCAGTACAGAGCCCAATGCCGAGTTCGATCTCAGGACCCCGAGATCATGACCTGACTTGAAATCAAGAGTCAGACACTTAACCTACTGAGCCACCCGGGAACCCGTCTATTTAATATCTTTAATGACACTTCCCCTCATCTTCTGAACAAGGGGCCTTGCATTTTTCTTTAGCACTGGGTCCAAGAATTATGCAGGCAGCTCCGACTACAGACAAATAAGTGATGATATCCATCATGCCCCCAGATGGAGGCTCGCTATGCTGAGAGTACAAGGCGAGCAGAGCAGAAGGTCTGATAGCCTCGGCTTTGTCACTTACTGAGTGTTGTGACCGAGGCCAGTCTTTTAACCACTCTGAAGTGCAGATTCTTCATCTGTAAAATGGAGCTAATACATCTGCCAGGATATTACAAGACTGAGTAAGTTAATATATGCAAAGTGCTTAAAACAATGCCCGGTGCACAATAATAACTGAAAACAAAGTTAGACACTGTTATGCCCTATGGGGTTTGAGGGGAAATTTAATAAAATAATCTCTGTCGAGTGCTTAGCACTATTTAGCATTTAGAATGTGTTCAGTAGGGGCGCCTGGGTGGCTCAGTTGGTTGAGCGACTGCCTTTGGCTCGAGTCATGATCCTGGAGTCCCGGGATCGAGTCCCGCATCGGGCTCCCTGCTCTGAGAGGAGCCTGCTTCTCCCTCTGACCTCTCCCCTTTCATTCTCTCTCTCTCTCTCTCTCTGTCTCAATTAAATAGAATAAATCTTTAAAAAAAAAAAAAAGAATGTGTTCAGTAAATGTTACATAAAATTGCATGGAAGCTCTAATACTGAAGTTCTATGGATGAGAATGGAGGAAGCCATCCGATTAGTCTTCAAACTAAGGGCCTTAGTCTAAGTCGCTTGTATTTGAAGAAGGTACAGTTACATTAGCAAATCTGCCCTGAGTTTGTGGACAATAGAGCAATTTTACACAGGCTGACATTCTAGCTGAAGCGATCACAACTGTCCCTTCTAGTCTTGACCTACACATGCATTTTATACCAACAGTTGTGTAATTATATCAAATCTTACGTGGTTGAGATTTTCTAGAATAATTCCTTAAAATACCAACAGGTACAGCTTGGAAATGCCATGCTTCTGCATTGGAGGTAAGGGTGCACAGCAACTCTGAAATATGATTTAACAAAAGTACATCCCACTCACTTGACTCAAGCTTGGGGAACCTCATCTGGAAGGAAGGTTATCGGTTGCTGATGGCTTGACCTCTCCCTATAGGGAATTATGGTATTCACCACCTTATAAAACTTAATGTTTTCTTTTGAACCTGGCTGGAAATCAAAAGCTTCACCTATCTCAAAGAGTATTAAAGTGTTAACATCCCTATAAAAGTTATGCTTATCTTAATGTGTTCCTTTTTTTTGAGAGAGACTTGATTAAATGAAAAACTACTTTTTTTTTCCGTCTTGAGATTAAGTGAAAGAGATTGGCACCTGCTCTGAATAATGACCCAGAATAATAGTGCCGTGTCAGCACACTCCAAAAATTTCAGTCATTTCCTTAAGATCAATGGTAAGTGGAAAGTAACGGTTTTACAATAATTAGGAGTGTTTTATATATAGGGAAGGTTCATTTAGACTAAAACATTATTGATATCCCATAAATTAGTATTGAGCGTCACCCCACATGAACTGATATTTCACATACCACCTCTTTTTACATCATCGTTAACCACATGTTTAACTCCTGTACCGTTGACGTGGTAGGTTATCCTTGCCTCTTTAGGGGTGTTCCTAAGTACCTTATATAAATGGTTCTTGAGAATTTCAGTAGCTTTTAGACCTAATTGATCAGCAATTCCTACTCATTCTTACATGATACAGAATATTTAAAACCTGGAAAGTTACTCTCAGCCTCATTTGAATCATGAAAATTATCCACTGAAGAGGTCAGAAAATAGAAAGCTTCCCTATCCCCCCGTTCTCCTCCCCCACCCTGATTTTAAAATATTCTGCCTATAGCTTTCACAACAGTGCCCTTACTTGACACTTAAAGAGAATGCAGTACAAACAGTACACTGGGACATTGTGCTCTTTAGAAAAGCCATCTATTTTTCAGGACTGCTGTGGCTACTTAATGTTATGCCGAAGTCTGAGTAGAAGGAAAGAACCCCATTATTTGTGTGTACCACCTCCGGTTCAAGCCCATTATATATTTTATCTCATTTAATCCTGACAACTCTGGGTGGAAGAGATTATTACTCCTATTTTATTGATGAGACTACTGAAGCTCAGAGAGGCTAAGTAATCTGACCAAGGTCGCACAGCTAGTAAATAAGTCAGCTGGGTTTCAAACCTAGTTCTGACCCCAGAACCCCCGCTGTCCATCCCATCCTGCTGCTGCAGCCTTTATTTCAAGATATTCCATCTCTCCTTTCAACCCACCTGCATAACATTTTACAATTCTGTTGAGAAACCCATCAACGTGTGTGTGTGTGTGTGTACATATATATAAGCAAAGGTTGGAAACTGTGTGCCTCTCAGAGATCATTTTGTTAGGAGTTGTATCCCTTCATAGACCAAGTCCGGTGTTTGGGGGGGAGTAGCAGACCTATTTGATCATGGGCAGAGGACCCTGCATAGCAAGATCTTGGGTAGGACAGGTAATCTGGGTATATCATGACCCTGCTTGTGTTTGGGGGACTGTGGTCTAGGGAGCCAGCAGCTTCCCACAGCACTTACTATGAGAGTATTATGAGCACAGTTTTGACCTTAGCCCAACTGACAAGACAAATCAGTGAAGGCAGACAAGGCAGAGGTTGCCAGAATGGAGACTAGAGGAGCACTCAAAACACTGACTGAATGTGCCAGAAGAAGACAGATGCAAAAACACTTTAGGTTGCTGGAATCCTATTTATTCCTTTCATTGCAATAGTCATTCATCCATTTTCCTTTTATGGACTCAGATCTGGAAGATGCTACATAAAAATAAAAGGTTTAAATTAAGTAACACCTTGAGAAATACAAGAACTTGCTCTTCCTCTCCATAGCCAGAGAGACCCCTTATGGTCTCTCTTTCGTTTTTTTTTTTAAGATTTTATCTATGTACTCATTGAGAGAGAGAGAGCATGTGTGAGAGTGGGGAGGAGGGGCAGAGGAAGAGGGAGAATCTCAAGCAAACTCTGCACTGAGCATGGAGCCGAACATGGAACTCAGTCTCATAACCCCGAGATCATGACCTGAGCCAAAATCAAGAGTCAGACACTTAATTCACTGAGCCACCCAGGCACCCCTCGCTTTCATTTTTTTTTAAATGGAAATATTTTTGTTTCTGCAGATTAGAAAAGTAATACACACTTATAAAAACCTCAAGCAAAACAGAAGTGTTTAACATAGAAAGTAAATGTCTCCTTATAATCCCATCGACAGATAACCGCTATTTCTTTTTAAAGATTTTATTTATATATTTGAGAGAGAGAAAGAGAGAGAGAAATCACAAGTAGGCAGAAAGCCAGGCAGAGAGATAGGGGGAAGCGGGCTCTCCGCTCAGAGAGCCCGATGCGGGGCTTGATCCCAGGACCCTAAGATCATGACCTGAGCTTCAGGCAGAGGCTTTAACCCACTGAGCCACCCAGGTGCCCCAATAGATAACCACTATTAATTTGATGACTATCCTTCCAGAAATTGTATTATACATATAAACATAAAATGCATGCTTGTGATCAAACTATTTTGTTCCCAAACTGCCTTTTCCCACCGCACAAATTTATTGTGGACATCCGTCTGTGAGAATACTATAATTTAGCATCATCCTTTTTTTATGGTTATGTAAAATACCATCGTTTGAGTTTAATCAATTCACTAGAATGGATATTCATGTTGTTTCCAGTTTGTTGCTGTTATAATCAGTACTCCAGTGGATACCTGTCCATATATTTGTACATACATCTGCGACTACTTTTCATAGAAATGGCATTGCTGGGTCACGGGCTATGCCGGTCTTAAATGTTGTTACATACTGCTTGATAGCGCATCAACTGACTGTCCAAACTGCAATGAGCAAGACTGCCTCCTGTCCCCACACCCTCAGGGTGCACGTCTTAAGAGTTCAAAGTCTTACGTGAGATACCAAAAAGATGAAAGTCTATCTTATAAGCAAAACTGAAATTGGTGGTTTCTACAGAGAACTCTACAAAGGGAGGACTACGCAACAAATGTAAGAGACTTTAGCCACAGAATTCACACTCATAAATCATCGGAACAACAGCTAACCTTGATTATTTGGATTAGTATAAATCTGCACCACACATCTCATCTAATTAGGATAATGCCATGAAGCGAGTATCATTATTATCATCCTCTTACATTCTACAGATGAAGGAACATAATTAGAGAGAGGTACAGTAATTTGCCTGCATGGCTAGTAAGAGGTGGAACTGGAATTCTTATCTTCTTTTTTTTTTATTGTGGTAAATATATATAACATGAAATTTAACTTTTTGGCCAGTTTAAATAACAATTTAGAGTCATGAATTACATTCATACTGCTGTGTAATGATCACCACTATGTATTTCCAGAATGCTTTCATCATCCCAAACAGAAATCCTGTACCCATAAACAGTAACTCATTTCCTCTCCCCCTGGCACTGAGATTTGAGCTCATGAAACCTGACGTTAAAGCCCAACACTTAAATACCAGGATCTATCTATTGCTTTGAACGGTTCCACCATTTTCTCCTTCATTGTCTATCTGAATTAAATGCAGGTTTTAGTGTTGTTGTTGTTTTGTTTTGTTTTGTTTTTAAACATTTTGCATTTATTTATTTGACAGAGAGAGATCACAAGTAGGCAGAGAGGCAGGCAGAGAGAGAAGGGGAAGCCGTCTCCCCGCCAAGCAGAGACCCTGATGGCGGGGCTCGGTCCCAGGACCCTGAGATCATGACCTGAGCCGAAGGCAGAGGCTTTAACCCACTGAGCCGCCCAGGCGCCCCAGTGTTTTGTTTTGTTTTTTCATGAGTAGGGCCTTGCATGGTAAAGGAATAGCAGCCATAAAATATTTCCAGAATCATGGGAGGCTTTGTGGCAAAAGAGGGCTTGTTGGGCACAAGTCGAGCCTTATCACTGCTGATTTACCATTCCTGAACTTGTCTGTGGTAGTTCTAAATGCTAGCCATGAAGGCCAAGGTTTTATGATAAGCTGATGAATCCGTTTTTTTAATAAAAGGGAAGAGCGATTTTTACCCTGATTTCACTAAGCCAAATAGACTGACCGAGGGGCAGCTGTGGCACGTATGGATCTCCTCAACGCAAATCCTCCCGATCCCACAGTCTGGAGGGAGAGGGAGATGCTGTGTCCTCCAGGGGCTGGCTCCAGCCCAACAGACCCAGACACATGAGACCCTTACCTCTCCTTATCTTTGTATGTTGCTCCCACCCTATCCTAAATTTCGCTTTCCCAAATAGAGCCTTCTGGAACACAGCTGCCATCACTCATTCAGTTGTCAAGGGGTGAACGGCTGCCTTCTTGGAGGAATACCACTCTGTAAATCAGCCACCAGGTGCTCTTTACTCCACCGGTGGATGTCACACATCCACACATATGGGACCTAAAGCAGAGCTCTGGATTTTTTTTTTTTCTAATCCACATATTGGACTTTTTTTCCTCTGTATTTTAAACTTATTACACTGCTGTTTTAGAACAAATTCTTGAGAAATCGGTTTCTACACATCTTTTAACACGCCAATCCAAGGCACTACAAGAAAACACCTCAAGAAAATGTCTGTATTTTCAGAGTGTTTAGAACGTATTACAAAGTAATTGTCTTCACAGAAGGAGACCCAGATTTTTTCTTCGTTTTATACTCACAGCCCAGTGAAATGAGTACAGGCTAAATAATCCAAAATATAAAGAGGACAAGGGGAAAGGAGCCGAAGGAGGCAGGTTTAGACCGAGACAGGGACAATGCAGAAGAATACAGAAGTTATAGCTTCCTTCTCGCAGTTACCTGATATTCCTTCAACTTGCCAAAAAGAAAAAGAAATAATAGCATCCAAGAGCTATGGCCCTGTCTTAAAATAAAAAGAAATTGCAATTAAAATGATTAAACTAAGTAAAACAGACACAGGAAACATATAGAAAAAAATATATTTCCTGTGCACTAAGCCTCTGATCCCATTAAATACTTAAATAATATCTTCCTGACATCATGACTGTAGAAATAACATGTTACTTTCATATTTATGACATCAAGAGATTACTAGTCTATGAAAAAAGATGTTTAATTTGCAATTTTTAAATGGCCCTGATACAGATTAGTATATGTTATAGAATTAGATACATAAGCTATATCAGCTAGTTTATATTTTGTTATAAACATCCCCAACAGGTAGAAAAATACCACCTAAAATTTTTAAAAAGTGTATCTTATGATAATAAAAGCATATTTGCCTCACATACAAAAAGAAGGGAAAATGTGTGTGTGTGTATGTGTGTGTGTGTATTCCCATTATCCCACATTCTTTTTTCTAGAGCTTTATCTAACTCTTTCTTGGGCACAGTGCCATATATCTATAACCCTTTGTATCTTCTGATTAAAAGAAAATAAGTGTAGAATCATGTTTGCTACAGTCTGCTGCCAAAAGCCCATGTCTATAATCCATCATTAAAATGGGACAGTGTATGGCTACAAAGAAAGAAAAATCTCAGTTGTCATGCTCATTTGCAAATGTTTCAGGGGCTGGAGATTGTTTGGCAATCCTGCTGTTTCTAAGGTTATTTGTGGAATAACCAGTTTAATTGAGCTGATGATTGCCTTGTGCCTGCATTGCACTCTGACTTAGATCTTTATTTTCCACAGTTGGCACTGATTTGTGCTACGTGGCAAGGGAATGGCATGCATTCAGCAAGCCCAAATTCCAGAGTTTCAGCCCACCCCTTCTTTGCCCTTGCCAATCAGATTTCTGAGGAATGTGCCTAGAGTTGCTACAGGAAACATAAAAAAAAAAAATTTTTTTTTTTTTTAATGGAGGGTACTCCTCGCTCTCCTCTCCCTTCAGACTATTTCATAGGATATATCCTTTGGCTTAAGAGTCTCAGCCCCACTAGGGAAAAGGCATTTTGTGCCTTTATTGAAATGAAGACCTGCTTAGGATGTCCTCGTAATTGGAGCATGCACACACACACACACACACACACACACACACACGCACCCGCCGCCTGCATGTAATACACAATGTGGACCAACCTGTTGCAACCTGGAGAAGAGTGCAAGTCAGATATTTGCTACCCAACGGAGCCAGTTGGAAAAAGGAAAGGGTGGGGGGAACCTGGGTTAGCACCAACCCTGTCCTGACATGCACCAAGGCTATAGCATGAAGGAAAATTGAAAACAGAAACATCAGGAAGATCAGTGAGAAGGCAGGGCCCTTCTTTCTTCCTTTACTTTGTTCCTAACAAATGTTCACCCTCATTCACTCTAAATCATGTCATTTGAACGAAGCCTGTGTAAAAGGGAAGTTCGAATTGCAAAGCCAGTGTAGAGAGAAACTGCCCTTGACCACTAGTGGAAATGGTTATATCCTACGTTGAAATAGGCTTGTTCCCCTCGAGAGTAGGTGAGTACCCCAAGCTAGCTGAATCTTAGAATCTAAGATTTTGATGGAATTAGTAGATGTCATTTAACAGAGCTTTCCTGGGGCGCCTGGGTGGCTCAGTCAGTTAAGTGTGTGACTCTTGGTTTCAGCTCAGGTCATGATCCCAGGGTCCTGAGATCCAGCCCCACATCCAGCTCTGCACTCAGCAGGGAGCCTGTTTAAGCTTTTCTCTCTCCCTCTCCTTCTGCCCCTCCCCACCTCACTGGCACACATGCACGCACTCTCCCTCTCTCTAAAATAAAATAAAATTTAAAATAAAATAAAATAAAAATATAAAAGAGCTCTCATCTTCCATGAGAAGAGACTAACACAGGTCCTTTCCCAACAAAAATTTAGACAACATTTTCAGGTACATCGTGAATTTCATCTAAAAACCTCGAAATAGTTTACTCCTAAATCCGCTAAGGGAAGGAACTACGGTTCCTCTCCTCCTTCAGGGAAGAGAAATAAGCTGTATTCTTTCAAAGTAGGATGGAAGATAATGCTGATGAACATTTCCAAATACATAAAAGCCACTCTAATTCAAAGAAGGCATAAGACCAACAGGTGTGCTAAAGCAAAATAGGAAAGTACAGTAATTCCTTTACTCTTCCTTTACAAAAACAAATACAAATGCAAGGGTTAGAAGTTGAATTTGCAAACGGGCTTCTTTTCCTGACAAAGTTTTCAGCAACACTGTTCTATCCTAGGTGAAACCAAATCAGCACCAACACTCAACAGACGAGGCGTATCACTGAACTATGGTGGGCGCAGAGTCAAATGTGGGTGAAGTTTGTGCCAAATATTGAAATATGGGGGGATTCTCTTTATATGAATTATAGGAGAAGAAAGCAAAGGCTTCTGAAAAACAGTTAGCTCTCCAGAGAACTACGTTACTTGTGTTAAGCACTAATACATCTGAATTAATAGAGCTACTGGGCTTTCTTTTGATTTATGTTAGCATGGTATACTTTCCCCATCTCATTACTTTTAATCTGTATGTGTCTTTACATTTAAGGTACACTTCTTGTAACCAGCATATAGTCCGGTCTTGTTTCTTTGGTTATCCACCCTGACAGTATCCCTCTTTTAATTGGTGTATTTAGACCATTCACATTCAGAATGATTATTGATGTAACTGGAATTATATCTATCATATTGTCAAATATTTCATATTTGTTGCCCTTGTCCTTTGGGGGTTTTTTCTTTTGTCTTCTACTCTTTTTCTGACTTCCCTGTTTGTGTTTTGTTTTGTTTTGTTTTTTAAAGATTTTGTTTATTTATTTGACAGAGAGAGAGAGAGAGAGATCACAAGTATGCAGAGAGGCAGGCAGAGAGAGAGGGGGAAGCAGGCTCCCCGCTGAGCAGAGAGCCCGATGCAGGGCTCGATTCCAGGACCCTGAGAGCATGACCTGAGCCGAAGGCAGAGGCTTTAACCCACTGAGCCACCCAAGTGCCCCCTGACTTCCCTGTTTTTAAGTGACATTTTATATGACTTCATTTCTTTTCCCTTAAGATATCAATTATACTTCTTAAAAATATTTCAGTGGTCTCCTTAGAATTTGCAATATACATTTACATCTTAATCTAAGTCCACTTCAACACTATCCCCCTTCAGAGGTAATCCAGGTACCTTATCACAGAGAATTCTCAAGTCCTCCCTCCCATCCCTTATAATTTTGCTTTCTTTTCTCTTATTCATAAACTATAATCGCCCAAAACATTGTTGCTATTATTAATTTGAACAAACTGTTTTCTGTTAGATAGTTTTTGATTTTCAGCTGTGGGAGTGGGAATGATGACTTCCAAGCTCTTTACATATTGGACTGGAACCCAGAAGTCAACCTTAATTTACATCACAGTGAGACTAGGAAAGATCAGAGAAAGGCTAATTACCATCTAGCAGAAACAGTAATGAAACCAGAATCCATAATCAATCATCGGAATATCAAAGTAACCAAGAAAAGTTGAAATAAGTAGGGAGATGGGTGGAAATATAGCAGAGAGAAGGAATAAGAAGAAATATGTTTGAAAAATCGAAAGCTTTAGGCTCATTGCTTTCTTTATGAAATGCAGTCTTCGGAAACAAAGTTTCTGAGAGGAGAGTCATACCCAACAGAAATATGTAATGTTTCTTTGCTAAAAAAGCATCACTATCTTATGGACTGAAAAAGATTGTTATACTTATTGAGTAAACAAAGAGGCAGCATTAAGCCTGAACTCACTAATGATGACATTTGGTCACATGAGAGACAAGGTCTCAGTTATGGGACTGAGGTATCACTTGTACCTGGAAAATCTCTTCATTCTCCCAGCCTCCTTCTCCACACCTTTGAAGACAAGCCTTTCACCAGATCGACTACAAAGTCACTCTGTTCTGAACTTCTAAGACCCCATGTCAGGTATATCTGCAACAGAAATACTAATCTGTCATTGGTCAGGAGCAGGGGGGGACTGGAAAGACCCAAGGATGAAAGCGTACAAGAGAAATACTATAAAACCCGTAAGGTGTCGTCCCACGTAATCCTGGCCTGCTAGAAGCAAAGCTATGGGATGTAGAATAAAGCTCGCACTTGAGGAGAATTGAGGAAGAGGCAATCACAGCACAGAGTTCCAGAGGCCAGGATCTTCTGCAGTAGAGTGCAGCCTCCCTTTGATGGACAATGGGGAGAACAAGAGGACTCTACTTTTTTCTTTTTAAAATTTAAATTCAATTAACATATAATGTATTATTGGTTTCAGACATAGAGCTCAGTGATTCATCAGTCTCATATAATACCCAGTGCTCATCACATCACGTGCCTTCCTTAATGCCTATCACCCAGTTACCCCATCCCCCTACTCCCCTCCTCTCTGGCAACCCTCAGTTTGTGTCCCACAGTTATGTCTCTTATCGTTTGTCTTACGCTCTGATTTCGTCTTGCTTTACTTTTTCCCTTCTTCTCCTATGATCCTGTTTTGTTTCTTAAATTCCACATGAGTGATATCATATGGTAATTGTCTTTCTCTGATTGACTTATTTCACTTAGCATCGTACTCTCTAGTTCTATCCAGGTCGTTGCAAATGGTAAGGTTTGGGGCTTTTTTGATGGCTGAGTAGTATTCCTTGTTGATTTTAGCCATTCTGACTGGTGTGAGGTAGCATCTCACTGTGGTTTTGATTTGTATTTCCCTGATGCCAAGTGATGTTGAGCATTTTTTCATGCGTCTGTGGGCCATTTTTATATCTTCTTTGAAGAAATGTCTGTTCATGTTTTCTGTCCCTTTTCTTGATTGGATTATTTGTTATTTAGGTATTGAGTTTGATAATTTCTTTATAGATTTTGGAGACTAGCCCTTTATCTGATAAGACATTTGCCAATATCTCCTCCCATTCTATCAACTGTCATTTGGTTTTGTCGACTAAGAGAGCAATTTAGACATTCCTAAAACAGCCACATTTGGAAAAGAAGGACGTCCTCTGGATGGACTCTGGCTAGAAACGCAAAGGTTACCGGGGCACCGGGTGGCACAGTTGGTTGGGCATCCGAGTCTGGTTTCAGCTCAGGTCATGATCTCAGGGCCGTGGGATGGAGTGTGGCAGCAAGTTCCATGCTCAGTGAGGAGTCTGCTTAAAGATTCTCTCCTTCTGTCCCTCCCCCCACTCATGCACTCTCTTCCTCTCTCTCTGAAATATATAAATCTTTTTTTAAATGCAAAAGTTACTGAGAAACAGACCCCCAAACATAGAAAATAAAATTTCTTCTTTTAACAGAGCAGGTGAAGAACAAAGGACACCAGGGTAGAGAAACAGAAGTGAAAACAAGGAGACAGGGATGGAAGTCTCATTTGTTGTTCTGATATTTAATGAGAAGAACCAGAGAGCCAGTCTCTCCTGGAGGCCACAGAGATACTTAGGGTGAGCCGAAGAGGGGTAGTCACCTGTCATCAAAGGGGGCACTGAGGCCCGCTGACTGCCCATGTGAATTGAAGCAGATCTCATAGTTCAGCAAGACTTACGGTAGCACAGAGTCTTCACGGAGCAATTCTTCAATGGCCAGTTGATCCGATTTCATTTATTTTGTTATGCCCAGATTTTGAGATCCCCAAAGACCACCAGGGAGCTGAGTCCGATGCAAAAGCAAAAGAGCCCTTTATTCAAGCTAGCTTGAGCTCAGTCTCCCACACTCACTGACGCAGCGGCGTGATGTAGAGAAAGAGCGAGTTTCAATAAGTGCGGCAGTTTTATAGGGGCCAGTGGCCAATGAGATTATAACACACAGGAAGTTGCTTAGTAACTGTTTGAACTAGCCTATCACCCTGGCCAGAATTGGCGCACCAGTTTGGTGGGCAAAAGGCGGGGTTTATATTCTTTCCAGATCAGGGGTTCCGCATTCCCATTGGCTAACCCAAACCAACCCACAGGCGGTCTGGGCCAATTAGCTCAAGGGAGGGCTGAGCCACACTCTGACCCTCCCAGAGGCGGGTCCTGCAGGGGGCGGGGGGCCACACACAAGAAGGCAAGTGTAAGCAAAAGGAGCCAGCCCTGCTCTGCTCCTTCAATTTCATGTTATAGTTTTATTGGAAAGCGTGAAAATATTTTAAACACGAGCTTTATTTGCTCATATAATTGTTTTTCTAAAAAGATTCATTCTACAGCATGTAATAGCCTATTAGTAATGACAAATGAAATCCAATTAAGACCAGGGAAAGAAGAGGGAGAAAAATGAAAAACACGTGTTGAGTGCTTATGTGCGAGTCACAGTGCTAGACAACTCAGATGGGCTCATTTAGTTCTCATATCAGCCTTCAAGAGAGGTATGATTACACACTTCTTACACATGAGGCCAATTCTTAATTCCCAAGAATTACAGATAAATTACTGAAATCTGTACAAGGGCTGAAGACCATACCAACACATATGGGGAAAAAATGTTTTTGATAAAATTATGATACAATACTAAATCTCAAATAGAACAGATAACCAAGTGATGATACAAACAAATATAATGATCCTGTGAGTAACTTTTAACTGCAAAAAATTAACAGCTAATGCCGTAAGGTAACAGATGAGACACTGAATGGATTGCTTTCTTTCCTCTATTTTAAAAACAAAATCAAAAAGAGTTGTTAACAAGACTTTCAAAAATTCAGTCAACAATGAAACACATGTAACAGGAGGCATGTAATACATGTTATAGTCAACCCATCTTTCAAAGAGTTAAAAGTGTGTAAGGAAAGTCTAAATTTAAGTCCAAATCATAAACTTGACTTGAACTCTGTTGTCAATTTCCAGGGAAAGCATTCCAGACTCTAAGAATCTGTTTGAATTTTTTTTTTTCTTCATAGCATCAAGAAAAAGCTGGGAGGCTTATAGGGCCTGTGGCATGTAAATTGTAGCCATCAGGAGAAAAACCTACTGCACTAACAAGTGATGCTTTCAAAGTCATTTTCTTACCATCCTTTATGATGCTTTCACACCAACAGGGTAAACGATGGGACAAAGAACTCTTCTACTTTAAAGTCAACCAAATGATGCAGAGGAAAAAGAAGCACTTTGCCAAAACCCCAAGATTAAAAGTAATAAGGAAAGAGGTGTCTGTCAGCACCCAGGAGAGTTTTGCAAACAATAGATGCAAAACATCAGAGCCTTCAACAGGAAAATTTTCTTTTTAGTGTCGCTTTTGGAGAGTGATCAGTGATGTATTTCATTTCTTGTTTAATAAGGTTATTAACAGTTGCTTTTTTTTAAAGAAAAGAGCAAAGGAATATCTTCTGTGAAGGTCTGTCGATAAGCATTAGTGTGGTAAAAAATTGTGTGCCTTTTTATGAACAGTCTACACAGTAGAATAAAACACTATCTCAATGAGCTTTCACACAGCACGGTAATTAATTAACTTATCTTCGTGAACACTGTTCTCACTGAAACTTATTAAAAGTCTGATTCATCCCCAAAGCCCCAGGCAATCATCAATCGCTTCATAATAATACAAAAGAAAAATAAGCTTTGGTTATGTTCTCATTTAATATCCTAAGAAGATCCTCTTTGCCCTCTGTCTTTGTTTGAAAATATCTCTATTAAGAGGGTTTTTTTTTTAAACCCTCCCACTTGACATGAAATATGTTATGGCAGGGAACTGTGGGAGTAAATTACAGAGCCTCCAGGATACCAGATTAAGAGGAGAAGCTGGACTTTCTCAAAGACACACAAATCATTCAACATGCAGCACAACGGGGCATACAGTGTGTTATCGATGCTGAGTTCCAAGCACCATTGTTAATACAGACCAGAAGAGGGATTGTTCATTAAGTAATAAAAGGGGGGAGGGAAGGGAACGCTCAGACTTCAGCGTTCAAGAAGCCTGCAGCGGAGGGACGCTGGTTTCACAAGTATTAAACAGCTTAAGAGTTATTAGTCTGCTTAGGATTTTGGTTTCATTCAACTCTCCCAAATAGCAACCTAATGACTTCTCAGCAGAGACTACAGTTTATGAACCATGTATTTAAAAAAAAAAAAAAAAAAAAGTTTGGTATACTTGACAATATCAATAGCGCCCTCTACAGGAAGTTTCAAAGCCACGACTTCAAAATTCTTCTTGAATTTTAAGAAAAGCTAAGTAGAAAAAAAAAGAAAAGAAAAGCTAAGTAGGGGGAACACCACCTGACACAAGATGAAAAACTAAATAAAATTGGTAAAGTTGAAGAAAAATCTGAAATGTTGACGGCGTCTCCAATTCACGTGCAAACTGAGGAATCTGGAGCAAAGCAAAACAAAACCACAGCCAGTGGCCCTAGGTTTATTCTGTTTGTGTTGTGCATATACGCATTTTTGTTGGTGGTGGTGGTAGTGGTTTATCAACACTCAGTCACTGAAGAGAAGGACACTGAAATCCACAGTGTGTCTTTTTTCCTTTATATTGGAATCTCAAAAATATATCAGCTTTCCCTTTTCTAAGATTTGCTAGTTGCAATATTGCACAGTGTTACTCATCAGACTCCCTTTAAGACGCAAACTGTTCACTTTTTTGAGAATGCATTAATAACTAATGTACGTACCTTTCAAATTATATTTCTTTTTCTAAGAAGCAGTAAAGATTTTTAACTGGAGGCTTCTGCATGTGAGAAAGTCCTGATGCTGATAAGACACATCCATATGAATCCTTAAAAATGTGGCTGTCTGAGAACTACAGAGTTCCTCTCCGTAATCAGTGGTTTCAGATTCAGAAGGCAGAATCTGCCTAAAGAAATGGTTAGGACTCAATTTTCTTCTCGTGTCACTACAGCCTTGAAAGTCAGAGGCAGACTTCTTATCTCAACTGGAATACATCGCACGACCTTGTGACAATGATTTAATCTCACCTTATTTTAGCAAGTTATCACAATTTGGGGAAAATTGACTTCTGGCTTCAGGGTGATCTCCAGAGCTACTAGAAGTGACACAATAAATGCCAACTCTAAGAGCTGTTTTGTGCGATCTACACAGGTAGTGAACAATTCAGAGGCTGTTTTACTTTCCACTTTGCTGTGCCTTTTTACAGTCAATAAACTGTTCCGGGCCATAGCTTCTTCATCAAAAAAAAAGAAAAAGAAAAAGTTCTGTTTGGAGAAATATTTAGAATCAGATACCTAGAAATGCTGGATTCGATATATCAACATCTTTTTTAATAGTTGAGCTATGTAAGAAAGGAAGGATAAACAAATCATTAAGCTCCTAAGAGCTAGGAAACAGGTGTTAGCTGAATCTGTGGCTATCCTATAAGCACTTGCCCATCTTTGTAACCAAGAGGCTTGAATTTTAATGGCCACGCTGGGTCCTAAGCAAGATGAGGACTTGGAACTGAGACTTCATATAAAGCTCAAATAATGAAGGGGCGTGCCTTCCACATAAACCATGTAAGAGGGAAATAACAAGAAAGTCTCAGCTGAGGTTCTGGGTTGGAATATTACATCTTCCCTGAAAATTTATAACCACAGGCCTGTCCTATAAAGGCTTGTAGTTAAATTGATACTACTGTGCAATCTAGGGAACCTCGAGCCAAGAAATTAAGCCAGTGTGGGCCTAAATGGGTACTGACCTGCAGTGCCCAGCAGAGGTAAATCCAGATTCTCTCCGTGGGACTGACTCTCAGCTCAGTCTTACAGGATTCCTACAGATACAGCTGAATAGTGACTCAAAATCCAAAATTATGAAGTACATGAGGAAACAGGTCCCGGGAGTGAGAGCCGGCAGAAACAATAATAGCTGAATGAGACTGCCAAGAATTTTGAATATTGGAATGGATCGTACAGAATATAAAATAACCAGACATAAAATGTTAACAAAACAAACATGGAACCAAAAAACCAGAGAAAGTAATACACTACTTTCAAAACACAGGCAGATTTGAAAAGGAACAAGTATTTCAAAAACTAAAAATGTAATTTAAAAGCACAATGGATAGCTTAATAGATCAGCCACAGTCGAAGAAAAAATTGGTAAAATGGAAGGTAACACTCAAGAAATTAACCAAAACACAGGAGAGGGAAACAAAGAAGTGGTAACTGTGAAAGAGTATTTATGAGACAAAGAATGAGACATTTAATAAATGTCTAACTGGAGTTCGAGAATATGATTTTAGTGAAAATACTAGTAACGCCGGCATACAATTTTTGAGAAAAGATGAAAAATATGAATGTTCCAATCCGGAAAACCAAATCTCAAGGAGGATAAATAATAAAGTCACACCAAGACCCATCGCAGTGAAGCTGCAAGTACCAAAGGCATAAAGACAATACTGAAAGCATCTAACAGAAAAAAGACAGTGTCCTTAAAGGATAGTTAAGCTAGTAGCAGACCTCTCAAAAGCAGCAACAAATTCCAGACAGTAGTGGAATAAAATCTACAAAATGTTAAGAGAAATTATTAACCTAGAATTTCACGTACAGCCAAAGTATAAGGGTGATGGGGGTGCCTGGGTGGCTCAGTTGGTAATATGTCAGACTCCTGATTTCGGCGCGGGTCACGATCTCAGAGTTTTGAGATTTAACCCCAACTTGGGCTCTGCTCTGGGTGTGGAGCTTGCCTAAGAGTCTCTCTCTCTCCCTCTGCCCCTCCCTCCTTTAAAAAAAGCATAAGTTTTATATAAATATATATTCATATAAGCTTCTATAAATATATATAAACAAAGACATTTCACACAAACTAAAAGTGATACAATTTCCTGACAGAAGATCTTCAAAATTTGAAGAATATATTTCCGAAAGAATAGTACTAGAGAAGGAAGATGAAATGTCAGAAAGAAAGACAGACAAAGGAAATGTAAATAAGTGGGTAAAACTAAACATTAACCAACATTAATGCTTATATCAAGACAGGAGAAAAGGGTGGCCCCCAAACAGTGGACGGCATATGATATACGATGCCAGAGCAGTGATCAGAGTAAGCATATACATGGATATAGAAACGGACTCATAAATATATGTATCAGATAAAATGGAGCTATTCTGGTAGAAGCAACGGCAGGAGATCCCGACCAGCTAGGTCTCATCCAGGAGCTATGACCATGAAGTCACAGGGCTCGAAGGGACAGAGCTGGAAACTCACTCGACTGCAGTTATCTAGGGAAATTCACAACACCAACATTCTGCCTCTATTACTTTGTTTTTATAACATTCATATTTTTGTTTTAAGAGAGGATTATAAAAAGCCATGTACTCTTTTTTTTTTAACAGTTCTTGGCAATGGCTTATTAATTTGCCTTCTTTTTTTAAGCACAGTTGACACACAACGTTACATTCGTTTCAGTGATTCAACAAGTCTATACTTTCTGCCAAGCTCGCCAGGGCAGCTGCCACCTGTCGCCACACAACGCGATCACAGTATCACTGACATATTGCGATTTCATTGTTTTTGCAAGAGAGAAATCTTGATTATATAAGCCCTGATTTGGGATTTTTCAGTGAGTTTGAAATAGTAAAGATCTCTAGATTAAGATAAGGAGAGGAATAATTTGACTCTTTCGTATATAACTATTTTAGCTTTAACCATAAGGAAAAATTTACCAATTCAAGCTTAAATTGATTATAACGTTTAATGGCAAAGGGCTTCACGGGAGCTCAGATTAACCCTCCTTTTGATTTACTTCAGTAGGAAAAATAAAAACTGGAGAATACAGTCTCCATGATCCTGTTTTGATGTCCCGCTTTTCTACCTGCACCAAATATGCTCGGCCCTCTGATTATTGCTATACTGTGCCAAAAGCATCTCCTCGTCAGACTGCAACTAGTAAAGAGAACACAGGGTCATTTGCATGTTCCCAAGACATTCATTAAATGAATAATCTAGCTTCCGGTTTTTTTAGGTTAAGGGAAGTTAACTACTTAAACAGTTAAGGTTCTTTTTATAGTGAAATTACCTGTTTTCAAATTCGAAGATCCTAACGCTTGTTCATGCCTGGTTATCTAAGCTTAGTAAGAATGGGAACTCTCCTTGGAAGCATAACGCTGCGGTCCTGGGATAGCAGAATAATTTGAAGCCACTACATTGGTGGTAGTCTGTTACAGTAGCAATAGGAAACCGATACAGATACCATTCAAAAGACAATTGTAGGGGTTCCTGAAGGGCTCGATCGGTTGAGCATCTGACTCTTGGTTTCAGCTCAGGTCATGATCTCAGGGTCCTGGGATCGAGCCCTGCATCGGGCTCTGCGCTCAGCATGGAGTCTGCTTGTCCCTCTCCCTCTGTTCCTTCCCCCCACCCCCCATCTCTAAAATAAATAAAATCAAAAGACAGTTGTAAAGCTGTCACACTATAGGCTTCGAGAGCAAATCTGCTGCCTTTTCTTCCTCTGTTATGATCTCATATGCTTGTTTCCACCTGCAGTAATGCACAATGGGGTTGCCACTGTTAATCTTGCAATTGTACTTTTCCAGTTAAAGACACTAGACCTTTGGCCTCTTTTTCATTCCCAGGGTGTCCAGTGGGTGGCCTGTGATGTCTCGCTGCTAACCTTAAAGGATATTTCATCCGATCTAATAAGCACTCAGCTCAGATGGTCGTCTGTGCCAATGCCACAGGAACAGCCCCCAGGGGACTTAGAAAAGTATTCATGTTCCAAAGAGAATTAAAGCCTACATTGATAGCATATAAAATAAGGATGCTTTAAAATGTAAAGCGTGATGAGGTGGTTTTACCCTTCCATTATGCTTTTAGGAAAAAGCGAAAGTTAAATCTTACACATCTATATGTCCACCTGACACACACACACACACACACACACAAATAGAAATCCAATTTCTGAAATGTATCCTAACTTCATTCCCCAGCTTCTGTGCCCCCAATGTTAGCTACCCTTTTCCAACTAACTTCTCCATTCTTCTAATTTTCTGATCTAGAAAGCTTTGGAATAATATTCTTTTTTCTTCCTCTGATTCAGTCCTTTGAAAGGTTCTCCCCTTGTCCCCTTTCTCTGGGTTCCCTCTCTCTCCCCAGCACCATCCTTGTGTCTAACACAATCCTGAGTGTCCCACATGTCTATCTACTGGCATGCTCGCGGTTCCTTCTACACAATTTTTTTTTAAAGATTTTATTTATTTATTTATTAGGAAAGAGAGAGAGTGAGAGAGAGCAGGTCAGAGTGAGAAGCGGACTCCCCATGGAGGTGGGAGCCCGATGTGGGACTCGATCCCGGGACTCCGGGATCATGACGCAAGCTGAAGGCAGTCGCTCAACCAACTGCGCCACCCAGGGGCCCCCCTTCTACACAATTTATGCCTCTTTCTGCCTTCATGTCCATAAGCCACAGTGGTTCCCTGCTGCTTCAACCTTAAGTATAAATTCTTCTGCTTGGTTTTCAAGCCCTACCCTTCTCCACTCCTCCCAACATGCCTTCCCTCTTTCAGACAGCCAGGCAATTTCCTCTGCTCATGAAATTTACTTTTTTGTCTCTTGGTAACTCAGGAGAAAAAGACAAAACTGAGTAAGACACTGGTCCCTCTCTTTGACAAGTATGTAGTTTGATGGGGTGGGAAAGACCGCCAAACAAGGTAACGAGCTCTTTTTTTGGCACTGTTGTACATGAGTATAGTGAGAGCACTAACAAGGACTGAAGGATCCATTCTGCAGATGAGGGCAGGGTTGGAAAGGCTTTGGAGGGGAGGAGATGATAGAAAAATGAATTGTCCTTTTGAGCAGTGACTGTTTCCAGAACATTCTGCAATGAATAGTAGACTCTATTAATGCTCATCAGAGAATGTAAAAGAGATAAGCAAAACTCAGCCACTACCAATTTCCTCCCTGGGAGAAAATATCCCCTTCAATACAGTTGTATTTTATATTAGGAGTAATTATTACCTTGAGTAGGTTAAGTGAATGTCAAATTTTTTAGGAATTAATCCATCAGTGACCCATTTAACCCATTCTCCCGAAGTATACTCGGTTTTATTCAACTGTGAGAGCCAGAGAATGTTCCCAATAGTTGTGTAGTGTCCTGCACTGAGGCAAAAAATATGGATTTGAAAATAAACTTTTTTTCTGTTTGTTTCTACCTATAACGTAGGCCAACCGTATGGAGAATTAAAATTTGAAATCTATGTGGTATTTTGAGGGGCTCTGGGAAAAATATTCCATTTTGTAACGGTCTGAATGGGTTTCTGAAATTCTACTATCATTGGATGTCTTTACCTTCAAAATAGAGATAAGAGAGTAGCACCATTCCTGAGGATTATGTAAGTATTAAGAAAGACAAAAGCAAATGGCATATTCTGAGGAAGGCACGTCCCTCCTCAGGGCTAAAAGATGTTTAAATGCCATTCGCCTTCATCTCACTCTGTAACCCCAGACACATTCAGTAGTTCCGAGGCAGGTACACTCTACTTGATTAGCACATTAGCTCCCTTCCAACCAATTGGTGTATGAAAGTGAATGTCAGAAGTGTAAAAAGAGACCAAGGTCCTAGCTTGATGAGGAGGAAGGACGCCAAGAGGAGAAAAGGAAGTTTCTGGAACTAGCATCTGATGAGGCTCTATGGATAAACTTCTACTCGGTGGTTTTATTGAGCCCTACTTCTGGAAAACTAGCTAAAGACAACACTATAATTTGAAGGCTAGTTCACAGGAGGCTACTTGAGTAATCACCACATACTAGTCCCATGCTAAGCCTTTTTGCAAGAATCATCTCAATTAGCCACCATAGCAAACCCACAAGGTAGGTATCATCATTCCTTGTTTCTACTAATGAGGTGACTAGGGTTCAAAGACATTAAGGGAGCCACTCAAGGACATGCTACCAGAAAGAAAACCAGCCAACAATGGCTACAGGTCCCTCCAAGGCCAGCCCCTACTCAGCCAAATGGCCCTACAGTTCCAGACAGTGCAAGTCTGGCCAAAGCTTCTTCCAAACCTTCTATCACCTAGGCACTGTACCAAAGATCTTCCACCAATTTCTGATTGCCTGTTTCTATTCTGTTTCCTCAAAGTGCCTGAAATAGCTGTAAAATGTGTGTCTTAACATAAGGGTGGTCTTCTTCCTCTTTTCTTTGTCGCAACCTAGCACGGCCACAAGTAGAGACTTGTACCGGCCATTAGGGCTCCAAAGCCTTCACTAGAAATAGAAATCAAAGGCAGTAAGGAAAGGCAGAGCAGAGTGACCGCATATTCGGATGGGCACTGTCAGCTGAGGATGGGACAGTTGTGTGGGGACACTAGATGAAAGCATTCATTGCACCCTGCAGGCCAGCTCACCTGCTGAGAGGGAAATAGGACCCTCAAAGCTTCCTGCTTAGCTTACCTGCCAACTCCCGCAGCTTTAACTGGCCTCAGACCAGACATCTTCAGGGTCAGTGGCTTTAACAAGGCAACATTTTTTTCTAGGAGAGAAAGCCCTAGAGCTGTGGCTTTCAAACACTGGTATGTATCAAAATCACTTGGAGGCCTTGAAAACACTGATTTGTGGGGTACCGGGATGGCTCAGTTGGTTATGTGTCCAACTCTTGGTCTTAGCTCAGGTCTTGATCTCAGGGTCATGAGTGCAAGCCCCACGCTGGGCTCCACACTAGGTGTGGAGCCTATTTAAAAAAAAAAAAACAAAACGCACACAGATTCCTAAGCTCTTCCTCTAGAGTTTCTGATTCAGTAGATCAGAAGTGGAGGTTTAAAAAATCTATATTTCTAACAAGTTCCTGGTGATGTTGCTGCTGATGATGATCTGAAACTCCACTTTGGGAACTAATCGCTAGATCAGCATTCTTGACGTTGGTCATATAGTAGAATCCCTTAGAGAGCTTTTTTTAAAAAGTGCTGGCATCCACAACCAAGCCAATAATCCGAACTTCTGGGGATATGATGTGGACACTGAGATTACACCCAGATCTTTGAGAACCAAGCCTTGCCCTTGATAACTCCTAAGAGTGCATCCTCACATCTACTTTTCCTGACAGAGGAGAGAGTATTTATGACTCTTAGTGGAAAAACATTTGCTGTTCTTGACTACAAAACATAGATATCTCAAGGATAATAGCTTGCAGAACTTTAAAAAAACATTAAAAATCAACAGAGAACAAACTGTGACAAACAAATGCAATTACCTTAGGGAAGCAAATGACTTAAACTGGTGGACAGAACATGTTAGAATGGCAGATAGGGTCTTTATCCAGGGCCCTGGCATCACATAACTTTATCCTTTAGCTTAACGCATCATTATTCATCATCACCTTTTATCGCTGTTGCTTAGCTACCTTATAAGCCTGCTATTTCCCACTATCAATCCAATGTAAATTTCATTTTTGACCAAGCCTTTGTCAAGACATTTGTGCCAACTTCCAGAAAGATCTCAGAGAAGGGGGAAGCAGATTCTAAAAGTTAACGGCCCCATGGGTTTGATGTCAAACCTCTAGTAACACTCTAAAACAAACTATTTAAAAATCAGTGAGCAGTGATCGCTGAGAGCCAGTATATGTTCCCAAGATCAGTCTCTCACCAAACCAGACCCATTTCCCTTCTTGACAGGCCTACAGGTCAGGGAGATCAGGGGGACATGATAGACAAAAATATATCTTGATTTCAGCAAAGAATGTGACACCCTGTGGACAAGAATGACATAAATGACAGCGCTGTTGCACAGAGTTGTAGCTGTTCGAGCAACTCTACCCAAGGAATGTCGACGGCTTGATGAATTACTGCCTACCCGAAGGGCAGTCACAATGGCAGACTCCCAAGTGCTATCTATGGCTCATCCAGTCCAAAATTTCAATTAATGATGGATGAGGACACAAAAGACATGCTTATCAAAACTGTAGGTGTGACGAAGCTGGGAGAGAAGCCTAATTCATTAAACGTCAAATGAACCAAGAGAGGCAAACAGACTTGATAAACTCAAGAACAGGCTGACATGAATAAGAACAAACTTAATAAGGATAAATGTAAAATCATCCATTTTGAAAAACCAAATGCAAAAGTAGGGGAGTATGGAAGATTGAGATTAAAAATAGTTTCATGAGAAAAAAAAATCTCAGGAGTTTTAAGTTAGTACCATCTCAATACATTCTAGTGGGTCTCAGATTTCTTTGAAAATCTGTGAAAGCTAAAGACTATCTCATAGACAAATGTTCATAGTCATAAAACTGTGTTTAGAGTTTCAGCTGGAGCCCATCTATGACCGCCAGAGGTTACGGATCCCAAGTTAAGAACCTTTGAGTAGTGCATTTGAGTCATCATAAATACTATAGCAAGCTATGTGCTTTAACAAAAGTGCAATATCAAAACAAATGGAGATAATAGTCCCAAAGGGCAAGATATATCTTAATTATAGTCTTCAGTTTACAGTATTCAGCTAAGACTGAAAAACTGAAATACATTTAATGGTGAAGGGTCTAGAAGTTATATTAAATAAAAAGCATCTGAAGGAAGGAGACATTTACTCTAAAAAAAGATTAGGGGAAATACAATAGCAAGGTTCTAAAATCTGAAGGCTACCATTTGTTTTGGGGTTGGTTTTTTTTTAAAGATTTTATTTATTTATTTGACTGAGAAAGAGATCACAAGTAGGCAGAGGCAGGCAGAGAGAGAAAGGGAAGCAGGCTCCCCAACGAGCAGAGAGCCCAATGCAGGGCTCGATCCCAGGACCCTGAGATCATGGCCTGAGCTGAAGGCAGAGGCTTTAATCCACTAAGCCACCCAGGCGCCCCTGAAGGCTACCATTTGTAAAAGCATGCAGACTTAGAATACTCTACAGTAGCTCTATCTAGTAAAAATATAATGCTAGCCATGCATGTCACTTAAAACTTTCTAACCACCATATTTAAGGGTAAAATGAAACAGGTGAAATTAAATGTAATAATATATTGTATTTAATCCAATAGACCAAAACCAGTATCATTTCAACATGTAATCAATGTAAAACTTTTTCATATTGAGTTTTTGAAATCTAATGTAAAAATTTTACAACACATTCCAATTAGGGCTAGCTGCATTTTAGGTCGTCCATAGCCACATGTGGCTAGTGGCTACCATATTGGACAGCACAGCTCTATAGCTTCCCAGGGAGAAGTAAGCCAAGTAAGAGATGTTAGAGAGTGAAAACTTTCTAAGAGGACTGTCCAAAAATGGAACGAATCCCCTTACAGAGTGATGAGGTCTCGGTCACTGGCTATGTTTCTAATTTAGACTGGGTGACCACATGTCAAGGATTATTTAAGCATTTCCCCCTAAGGTCAGACTGGGATGGATAATCCTCAAGTTCACTCTCATTCTGAGGCTATAATTCTATGACTGTCAGGTTTGGGAATCAAGGTTGTCTGAACCACCAACTTCCATGATATTCTGGGACAAGTGGCCAGCCAGCCTTTCCTTAGAAGATCTTGCCAATCTAGTTATGCAAACACATGACAGGTGCATTGCTGGGGTGGAGCCCAGCCTAAATTACCCGTGAAGACAATCCATATGCTTGGTTCAAGCTCTGACACAAGGCTGGAGACGGACTATTATCGCCTCACTGAGCTAAACTCAGTCTGGAAGTAACCCACCTACAACATATGTCTGACATATACATTTAATTCTTGCACTCAGCCAACCAGCTCACCCTTGGTTCTAGTTTTGCATTAAGCTCATTAACAGAAAATTAAGTGCTTAGCTATGTTAAGAACATAAAGGTACTTCTCTGGAGGGAATCCCAAAGTGCTGTTCCAAAAGGAAAGCCATCCATAAAGAAGACCATTGTGTTTAACCAGCCCTAGCCCCCGCCATCATGGGCCGCAACAGCTGATGATGGGCGTGAGCATACACCAGGTCTGAACCAAATTGGAGAAGCAACCGGTGTTTGAGAAACCAGCCGCAGGGTTTTTGTAATCCACAGACAATTGCAGTCTGGAGAAGCAGGAAAAGGCTCGGTGGGAAAGAAGATCTGCTCTGGAGGCAGACTCCCCGAGTTCAAGCCCTACCCAGGTCTCTTACCAGTTACGTGACTTGGACAAGTGATCACAGTATCTCTAATTCATGCTTTCCGCCTGAGATACTGATCTGTCCCCTGCCAGTTATTTCCAGTGTTTATAAAACCAAAAAGCCATACATGAGTAAGATACAAGTGTTGGGTGGAGGGTGGTTCACTGATGACCCTCTAACGTTACCGACACTTCTTTTCCTAAAAGTGCTTTTATTTTTTTTCCTGAACATATGCTCACTTTCCTGCATATATGTTCAATATACTGTCACTTCTGCACCTTCTTTAATATAATGGGCATCATCTTTTTGAAACATCAACTTCTAACACACCTCTAAGTTCCAAGATAACAAAGAGCAACTTTCATATTGACTTCTGAAGTCATGCCTTTTCTCCGAGGGTCCTGACTACTGTAGGAGGGACGTAGTCCTGCTATCATGATGTCCCCTTCTGGCAGGTCCTAGGTGAGGACTTAGTAGCAGACAGAAGACAGTAAGAGTCCAAATCTGTCATTAACAAGTGAGGAAACGGAAGCTCAGAGAACCAAAGTGACTTTCCTATGATCACTCAGCAGGCTCAAGGCTGGTGTGCCCTTACCCCACATAGGCCCCCTCCCACCTCACCACACTCTGCTGTACGGCATGATTCAACCTCCACATGTGCTAGCTAATTTGGAGCCCACTTTCTGCTAGGCATCTCTATATTTTAAGATCAAAATTAAATGCTTAAATATAAGTTTTTAAATAGCTGCCTGGTAGCTTGATAATAGAGAAGTTATTTATTCCACAAGGGCAGTTCATAAGGCTGTCTTTCCACAGAAAAAACTCAGAAGAAGTCTCTTTGCCATGTGCAAAATATCCACTTAATTAACATGAACACTCACATTACCAGGCAATTAAAATGATTTATTCAAAGAGCTTTAAAGTCATTCCTTAATACCAATCTATAATAAACAGAAGAAATAAGAGTAATAAGACTTATTATTGTCCCAGTTAAATACAGGCATCATAAATAATATTCCCACCTAGAAGCAACTCATATATCCTTCCCAAATAATAAGACTGTAAGTTGGAGCTTTTTCTTTTCAATGGGATAAAATATATTGCCGAGCTTTGTTTAGTTTTTTGCAAGTCTAACACTCGAGGAAGGACTTTCCCTGGTCTATTTGGACTATTTGTCTCCTTGAGAAATAAATAGCTTTGATGTTACAGAGTTACGCTCCTCACCAAATGCAGGGAAGCAAAGTCAATCACCACCCCGTCCCTAGTTCCCACGCTTTTTACGAGACCTGCTGTGTCGTATTATAAATTACTTGTTATTTATCAGTAATGTACTTATCCGCCTCTCTCATGAAATAATTGATCTGCCTTCCTCGAGGGCAGAGTTTGCTGTAAGACTAGACTGACAGTATATATTATATACTATTTTATATACTATTAACTAGTAGTATATACAAGGCACTTAGCACAGTTCCTGGCAGAGAGCGAAAGTGACTCCATGTTACCGTTGTTATCAATCACCTTTAAATGCATGCCACGGCCCGCCACAGAGTCTGGCATACTCCAAATTAGGTGGAAACATGGGCCCTTGCGATATCTGGTATCTGAACCATGTAAGTACTGAGTAGGCTTTGGAAGGAGATTCTCCGTACCTTCTTAAGCAGGTTTAAACTCAGCCCTTCTGGGAGAATGGTGTGTCCCAGACCAGGTCGTAAGCACTGAGGTTGCAAAGAGGGACTGCCCTCAGAGAGCAGGCAGAGATGAAACGGTGCTCTGGAAGAGCACTTGGCAGTAGTATCTTAGGACAAGCAGAAGGAGCAGAAACAGAGAAGAGGGACTCGGGATTTTCTCTAGAGAACCAAAACATGCCTTTGAAACAGCAGCCTTTGTCAGGAATGTTGGAGATAGGGTGCCTTGGGAGGGTACACTAAGTCCCCGAGGACAAGCGGTGACAATAAATCTCTCATTTTCTCTATTGAAAACAGAGAAACAAGGTCATCTCCAGGTGCGGCACCTGCAGAAGACCCGTGCTGAGGGACGCTTTACCGGGCTGGGTCCTGCCTGCAGGGGGCGCCAGGGAGAGTGTGGTTCCAGCTTCAGGCTTGGCCTCCCAGCACCGCTGTGTTCTACTTGAATGGTTTGCGGCTGGGGGGGGGGGGGGGGGAGCTGTCGCTCTGACCTCAGCTATCAGTCTGCCACTTTCTTAACCTTTCTGCTCCTGCTTTCCTCTGCTCTGTCTTACCTTTTCTGTATCCTGTCATTTATGTTTTACTTCATGGCTTTGTCCCACTCCCTTTGAAACGCATCTTTCCTTCCCTCTAGGAAGTATCATTCCCAGGCATTTAAGCTACCTTCGAGTTGTGGGTTCCTCAAACTTTGGGATTCAGCATTTTCATTGCTGCTGCCTGCACAGAATGTCTCTCTCTGCCACCAGAAAAGTGTTTTCTGGGTTTGGCAATGTTTGAGGTGCCAAAGTACAATCTTTGAATAATTAAAACCTTATGTAGGCAACTCTGGGGGACATTTTATGGCTAATAAATCCTATAAAATACTGTTAATTTAACTTCCCTCAATAGTTCTCAGAAGTCATTGGAGCTGCAGTTAAGATATATATACATATATATTTATATATATATATATAAATATACGCACACACATTTTTTATTTATGAAGTACTTCTATTTTACTCTGCTTTTATTTAAGTATGAAAAATATGTTTTCCACAAAAGCAATTTCTTTAAAACACAAGGCATATGACTCTAATACCATTTTCCCCGTCTCTGCATAAAGAGGCTCACACTCGTGGGCAATATCTTAAGGTCTTCACGTCCAATTCCTGAACTAACCAGAATTTCACTTTTCTCCCTCAAACACCTCACCTTTATGATGTGTTTTACAATTACTGCGCTCTTTCACAGACAAGGTTTCATCGACTTCTCTCAACAGGTCTGTATTATTTGTTCTTATTTTACACTTGACCAAAATGAGGCAGCAATGTTGCGTATTTTCCTCCCAAGCCTCCGGACTCAGCTGGGAGTGGCAGTGGCCTCTTGATCGCAGGATCATGGGGGCACGCCCCCCCCCCACTTCCTCTGTCATGACAAGATAGAAAGGCCTTAGCATTTCGGCTCTAGGACTTCATCCCATGTTCCTCAAGTGAGAAATGTAACTCCTCTTTTCCATTCTTTAGTAATAGGTGGTCCGCCAATCATCATTAAACTAAGCCAAGACATCGTGCTAATTCTTACTTTTAAATAAAGCTCTTCCTATAAGCATAAATATAACTAAGGACTTGACATTACCAGAGGGGGGAAAAATAGCTACTAGGGTTATAAACTATAAACCCCACAAATATTTTCTAGTGGAACAAAAGGCCATCACCACTGCCCGAGTCGGGGTCTGCAGCGCAGAGCTGGAGATGGGGATCCTCGCACACCTCATTTATTGAGGAACCAGGGAAACTGATAAGGAGTGAAGGAATCAGGACAGGGAAGGGGGAAAGGTGGTATCTGGTGCCTCATCTTACAGGTAGATTTGCAGGGACAGAAGTCCTGCCCCACTGTCCCAGGGGTCCCCAGACGGCCCTGGCTTGAGGTAAGAGAGCAGGATTTTGTAACCCCCACCCCAGTCTGTCACTGGCCATGGGACAGGCCAGTAGAAGACACCCTGAGGGAACTGGAATGGGCAATAACAATAATAATTTAACAATATTAACAAGTAGTCCACAACTACCATTGGTTGAATGCCTTCTGTGTGATAGTCACTGAACCTATATGCTTCCAATTCTTAGAGCAATTCTGCAAGTTATTACAAAGGAACCGATATATAAAGAGTAATGTGATTTGTTTGAGGTCATAGAGCTGGACATCAGCAGTTGTGGGGTTAAATCCTTGCAAAACCTTATTTGACTCCAAAACCTGTGACTGCTTGTTACTCTGTGATACCAGCTCCAGTTCTTGGTCAATGCTCAACAGTAGGATGAAATGGCAGTCATTATCTAGCCCTGCATTACTAACTTATTTTTCCCTGAAAAATGCCACTAGGACATGATCTTGTACTCGAAAATAAGCAAACAACAGAAACAAAAGGCATAACAAACATGATGAAAATTTTTGCATATATTCAATAAATATATATTGAGTACCTACTGTGTGTTTAATATCCTTTTGACACTGGAAATAGATAAATGAGACAGGAAAGATCTCTGCTTTCAGGGACCTTACATACATAACCACAGAAATAATCCATCTAATAGGATATGTGCTATTTTGAAACGTGGGATAATGAGATAGAGAGGAAATTAGTCAAGGAAGACCTCTAAAAGGAGATGGATGGAATCTGAGGGAAAATAAATTAGAGAGCAATGAGATGGTTTGCGGGAAGAGAATTCTAGGCTAAGAACATAGTAAGTCCAAGACCCTGAAGGTGGGGGTTGGGGGAAGGAAGCTTGTTGTGTTCAGGAACAAGAGAGTCTATGTGACTGGAGTTCAAAAAGCAAAAGAAACACAGACATGAACCTGAAGTCACGAAGGTTGGCAGGGTCTAGACCACTTAGCCCTTGTAGAACCAGACAAGGAACTGAGATTATTTTTCATCTAGTGTTATAGACAATGGAATGACACATTCTGGTTGACATCTCTGAAAGACACTTTGCACTATGGAGCATGGATCATTTGGATGGAGGGTGACAGAAAGCAGGGAGACCAGCAAAGATGCATCACAGTCCCCTAGGTAAGCCCCGATGAGGGGGTCTCTGACTAGGGAGAGAGCAGTGAAGATAACAAAGAGACGTGGATGGATTTGAGATAAATACATCGTATAGGTAGCACTGACAGAGCTTGCTGTAGGAAGTGGTGGACAAGAGAAATCAAACACAACTCCTAAGGGTTTGGATTTAGCAACGAGAATTGCCATTTTCTCATGGGGCCACACAGAAACAGGTGAGTTAGAAGTGGTGTAGAGGATCATGATTTCTTCTGGAGACACGGCCGTGGGGCATGCCAATTAGGCATTCACACAGGGAAATCAAGTCAGAAGCCACATGTATGAATCTGAGCTTGTGGGGAGAGGTTATGGAGGAGGGGGACAGAAGCTTGGGAGCCACAGGATTTGAAGCAATGGGACTAAGATCACCTAGGGAAGAGATGGCCCAGAAAGGGAATGAAGGGGGCCCAGGAATTCTGCCCAGGGCACTCAACATCTAGAGGTAAGCGGAGAAGGAACAGCTAGCTAAGGCACTGAGAAGGAAAGGCTCTTGAGTTAGGAGAAAAGCAGAGATCTTCAGAGTATGCTAAGATTTTCCAAGGGGAATGCAGGCACAGATAGTTCTGGATGTCATTCCCAGATCCTCAACTTCATGTTCCCTCTGTTCGAAAACTTAACTGTCTGACAATGAGCTTGAATGGAAGAGGTTCTCCATCCCAACTGCCCTTCACAGACACCAGTCTCCCACCTTCCTCCACCCCAGATCTTACTCTACTGCATGCCCAGTACTATGAAAATGTCCTGGGCACAAAAAGAAACAATTAGAAAGTGAGTTTGGGGGTGCCTGGGTGGCTCAGTGGGTTAAAGCCTCTGCCTTCCGCTCAGGTCATGATCTCAGGGTCCTGGGATCGAGCCCCGCATCGGGCTCTCTGCTCAGCAGGGAGCCTGCTTCCCCCTCTCTCTGCCTGACTCTCTGCCTACTTGTGATCTCTCTCTCTGTGTCAAATAAATAAATAAAAATCTTAAAAAAAAAAAAAAAAAGAAAGTGAGTTTGATGAAGTTCAGAACTGCAATGGCTACCTGACAAAGCCTTGCTCAAGTCAGGTGATATCCAATTTTTTGCTTCCCACAATACGGGGGGTGCTTAACTGAGTTGAGAGGTGGGGGATCACTAAACTATTTTTTTGGTGATAAATTACTCTGTGATTTTTGGCATATAACGCAGGAGTTCAAAGAACTGGATAGCACTTCTAAAACAAAATTTCTATCTTATTTATAAAAACAGTTTTTCTCAGAGCTTAGACCTTTTGTTTTTTCAAATTTTTTAAAGATTTATTTATTTATTTATTTGAGAGACAGAGACAGCAAGCATGAGCGGAGGAGAGAATCTCAAGTAGGTTCCATGCTCAACTCGGGACTCGATGCCACGACCGTGATATCACCATCTGATCTGAAACTAAGAGCTGTATCCTTAACTGTCTGAGCCACCCAAGTGCCCCAGAGCTTACACCTTTTAAAAAGAAAACAACGGGCAGAGAACTGATGCTGAATTCTGTCTTGTTATTACAGTAAGAAGTAGGATCCATGGATGTAGGAACAAAATTGGCAAAAAAGATAAGCCTTAACCAACTGAGAGGAAGTTGTTCATAATAAAATTTTCTTTTTAGGTTCATACTTTTTCATCAAAATTTGTAATATACAGTATCTATGCTATGCTTTTATCAAGTATATAAATAAGTAACTGTAGCAATAAATGAATCTGAAGGATGCAGAGAAGTTGGTAGAGCACTAAAATATACTGGGGAAAAAAATTTGTGCAGAAAGTTGAATGATAATATAAATTCAGGCGGAAAAAGAATGTAGAATTTCAAACAGTTAAAGGAGTCTGCGTATTTTCTAAATGGTTGATGGTATCACATTGCTATGGGGTTTAGATTCTATTGGGCACATTAAAAAAGAATAATATAGGGCCCCTGGGTGGCGCAGTTGGTGGAGCGACTGCCTGCAGCTCAGGTCATGGTCCCGGAGTCCCGGGATCGAGTCCCACATGGGGCTCCCAGCTCCATGGGGAGTCCGCTTCTCACTCTGACCTGCTCTCTCTCACTCTCTCTCTTTCCTAATAAATAAACAAATAAAATCTTTAAAAAAAAAAGAGTAATATAACAGTTTTATTTTAAGGTATCACTATTCGGTTTTGGTTTTTTTTTAAGATTTTATTTATTTATTTGACAGAAAGAGAGATCACAAGTAGGCAGAGAGGCAGGCAAAGAGAGAGGGGAAGCAGGCTCCCTGCTGAGCAGAGAGCCCGATGCGGGGCTCGATCCCAGGACCCTGAAATCATGACCTGAGCCGAAGGCAGAGGCTTTAACCCACTGAGCCACCCAGGCGCCCCAAGGTATCACTACTTGTAACATACTAAAAATTATATCCCTTGCAACTGTTTAAATGCACAGTGAAAAATATAGATGTCATCTCTAAAAATGTGCAAGGGTCTACAAAATTTTACAAAATTCTTGTAGGGGCTATATGAGCAAAAATGTTTGAAAACAACATGTATAAGCCAAGAAACAAAAGGTTTCAAACAGAAGGTAGTCAGCTTGTCGAATGCAGTAGAGAGGTAAAGTGGGAATCCAACTGTACTGGCAATAGGCAGGTCCATGACCACCTTGGTTTGAGATGTTTCAGTACAGTGAAGGGACTAGAAACCTAGTTGAAATAAGCTGAAGAGAGAATGAAAGGTGAAGATGTAGGGGCCCCCAAGTAAGACAACTGCCAATAAATTCTGCAGTGAAGGTGAGCAGAGAAAGGGGGCAGTAGCTGGAGGGACAAGTGGGATCAGCAGAAGGTAAATAAAGAAGCTACTAGGACATGTTCGCATGCTGATGTGAAGAGTTGAGAAGGAGACGTCAATGGTGCAGGAGAGAAGGGGGAAATTGCAGGAGCAAAGGTAAGGGGTGGGAGCCACAGTAAAAGTGAAGCATGGACTTATCTTCGATTGTCACAGGAAAAAAGGCATAGCTGGGAGTACAGAGGCCAGTCCTACTATGCTTAGAAACAACACAAGAGATAGTGAAAAATGTAGGGTCAAGAGACTGGAGGTGCTGATAAGGTCAAAAAAGTACTGGAGTGAAGATAACAGAATAAGTGAGAAAGAAGAGGAGAAAGTAGCAGAGAGAAGGATGTTCAAACTAGTATGTTAGAGGAGATGCAATTATTGACTTGATCAAGGAAACTGGTGGTGACGTGGAATGAAGGAAAAAATAACGAGGTGATGAAGTTAATTAAGGAGTTGGGTGCCCGGGATATTGGATGGACCACCCACAAGGATGTTGAAGTCACCAAGAACACTACCAGAAGTAGAATGAAGAAGACAGTGAACCAGGTACCAATCTTATAAAAAAAAAAAGAGGGGGGTACATAACTGGCAGGCCTAGGGGAAGAAGGCTATGAGAGAAGGCTAGGTGGAACAGTAAGATGTTGTGAGCTTTAAAGGACTGGGGTTTCTGAAAGATGAGGAAGATAAACAATTTCTAGTGGGTAATGGGTAACCAGGAGGCATGCATCCCATGCCAATGTCTTGAGGTATATGGAGCAAGAGACAAAAACCCGACACTATGCAAGACAACTGTCAGATAGGGAGGTGCAGGTGGGAACAAGAGCAATTCAGAGAAAAGCTTGAGGCTTCAAAGGAGTTCACAAGATGGAAAGACACGGAAGGGAGTCTAGATGATGATAGGTGGCCCAGGAGGCTTCCGCTTCTGCTGGTGATGCCAATTATGAGGGAATATTTGTCCTGTGAACAAGATACACCATTGGTGCATTCTATTTTTATTTTATTTTTATTATTATTTATTTATTTGTCAGAGAGAGAGAGAGAGAGATCACAAGTAGGCAGAGAGTCAGGCAAAGAGAGAGGGGGAAGCAGGGTCCCCGCTGAGCAGAGAGCCCGATGTGGGGCTCGATCCCAGGACCATGGGATCATGACCTGAGCAGAAGGCAGAGGCTTTAACCCACTGAGCCACCCAGGCGCCCCCACCATTGGTGCATTCTAAAATCCAGGAGATTTAGCTAGAAGACTTGTGGGCAAGTACATATTCAGCCTCTTCATTTTTTACTAATAGGAAAAGCGGTAGATGCAGGAGAATTGGCCAAAGAGAAACTATACTTATGAACTGTCTCTCTGGAACTCATCCTCAAAGGACTGGGTTTGTTAGTTTCTTACCGTCCCTGCAATTTGGGTATGCCACCACCAGGAAGCAGAGGTCATGGGATCTTAAGGCTGGCATTTTTTCTTTTATTCCAAAATCTTTCTGCTTCAACCTTCTCCATTTTCCAACAAAAGTTTTAACATCCGTAGAGGACCCCTAAATTATGAGATAAACTGAAAATACCAAACATTAAACCATTCATAGATAAGACTGAAAGCAAATTTTAGAGAAATGAGTGATTAGATATTTACTTGCATATTTCAACTAACTTAGGCTGTAGTACTTAGCCTCATTTGGTTCAAGATTGTTAACTAGAATATGCCTTTACTATAAGCCCTGTTTCTCTAAATATGGAGTCAAAACCTTTTTGTGCATGCTAATTCAATTAAGTCAGAAATAATGGGAATGGGGTGCCTGGGTGGCTCAGTCAGTTGAGTGTCTGCTTTCAGCTCAGATCACAATCTCACAGTCCTAGGATCAAGCACCACATCGGGCTCTCTGTTCATCGGGGAGTCTGCTTTTCCATCTCACTCTCTCTCTGTGCTCTCTCTCTCTCTCAAATAAATAAATAAAATCTTTAAATTAAAAAAAAAAAAAGAAATGGGAGTATAAAAAAAAAAACTAATACTTAAGACCCAAATACTTCTGACCTCCAGACCTTCTAGATCAGCATTATTCCATTTCACAGATGAGAAAAGAGAGATTAAGAGATGAAGCAGCATCCTGGGGTTTCATGACCAGGTAGGTAGTGGGAAGTCAAGATCGAACCCGACTCCATGGTCCTCCAAAGTCTGTGCTCCTTCTTTGATGCCACAGTACTACTCTATGGGATCCAACATATGGAGAATAGAGAGGATACAAAAGTAAGTATGACACTCAATGTGCTTATAACCTTGTGGGGGTCAGAACTACCATAAATTCCATAGGGGAAGTCCAAACTCATTTTCTTCTAGATGAGATCAAAACTAATTGGAGGGTCAGAAAAGATGACATCGGAAGAGAGGCTACTTTGGACGGGCTTCGAAGAACGAGCAGGAGTTCGGCAGGGAGAAAATGCATTCACAATCATGGGATTTAGTCCCCAAACATCTCACACACTCTCGAGGTCACTAGCCCGTTTCCTCTGACTGAATCCAAGCTGATCAAAGGAAAATTATGTGTGTGCCTTCTACATGTCCCAAGACCAAAACATCTGCTTTGTTGCCATTCTGGGGAGAAGGAGGAAGAAAGAATTAGATTTAGATGTCTTCATGATGTCAGAGTAATGGAAAAGATCATGTTTTTTTCAGTCCTAGAATTCCCTCTGATATATGTTACTCCAGAGATGTCATTCATGTCATGACATGTCTCCTCTTTTATTTTTTTAAGATTTTATATATTTTTTTAAGAATCTCTACTACAAACATGGGACTTGAACTTATAACTCCAAGATCAAGAGTTGCACGCTCCACTAACCTAGCCAGTCAGGTGCCCCAGATACATTTCCTCTTTCAATTGGCCTGCAGTGATACACCATGGCTATTTCTAGTGCTTAGCTAAGTCTATCCTTAACAAAGAGTCTAACTGACAAAATGCTTTCTCCTCCCAGCATTAGAAATTATAAATTCCTTGTGGATAACCAAAACTGTACAAAAATACTTTAATCTCCTAATCTTCTAGACAACCAGCTGAAATAATTACTCTAATGATCCCCACCTTAGAGATAAGAAAACTGAGCCTCAGAGGTGTTGAACTTTTAATTTGGCTACATCAGAGACTTAATGACTTTATTTTTAAAAAATATTTGCAACACCTGTATACTCGGTTTTCTTTTTTATGCCTCTACTTAATGATCAGGCAGGTGATGGCTACTACAGTGGGCATGTATAGATACAGAATTTGACTTTTACAAATCCGTATTAGTTACGGTTCATGCTAACCAGCCTAAGCTGGGAATACTGTTACAAGTGCTATCTGTTTAGAATAATTGAAAAATTCAAGAACTGCCACCCTGCATTTCTTTCAAATATTATCCTTTTGCACCCTTAGAAAATAAAAGTTGCTGAAACTTCCCATATATGCGCATTTCATAGGTCACATTTATAATGAGAAAATATTGTGCACAATGTTCTTTGTAAACTGAAAATTGCTTGGCAAAGTTTAAACCACCAAATGGAAGTGATTTGTTATTAAGCTACGATTTCAAAACAGAAAGTGAAGCTTATCAGCTTTTTTTTTTTCCAAGCAGTCACACTTCTGGTCCAGAGAAACAACCGAAAACTAAAAACTAAAGACAACAGTTAATGAGCGTGTCAGTTGTTCTACCTTGTGCTGATCACTGGCCAGCGCCATCGCCTGGCTGGACTATGCCCAAATGGACACAAAATGTTAGTTTCTATTCTATACAGATATTAAAACAGGGCCTGACAAACACAAAAGATGAAGAGGGGGAAAAAAGGAGAGCTTCAAATGTGTATCTTACAATAAAAATACCATGTACTTCTGAGAATTTGCTTAAATCAATATTTTAAGTCATACTGTTGCTCAATTCTATTAAGCAAATGTAAAGGGTTCACTGCAGGACAGAGCTAAAACACTTTGCTAATTTATGTTTATTGATGAGGACTTGGCCAGAGAAGGAAGATTCAGCTTAGCTTTTACTTTGATAAAGAATGTGAGCTCTAAAAAAAAAAAAAAAAAGCATGTGAGCTCTAGAATTTGGAATTGAACTTTGCTGCAGTGCTACTGGGAAAGCTCTTCCCTGGTTTTGCTGCTATCTACCCTACAAGTCCATGCGTCTGTCCCATCTCCTCCACTAGCAGACATGGTACAGACAGTCCTATGGTTCTATTCATCGGGTCCTTGATGGGTAAGGGATCAGTCAAGAGTCTGGGTTGCCGCCAACAGAACCAAATCTGGAAATGTACTGGAAGGCTCCACCAGAGGCTGCAGAACACACAGTGGAAAAGACAGGAACCAAAGGGCTCTGTGGAGCAGGAAAGCAGACACACTCGGAGCAGCAGGAACCCTAAGACGAACATGCTGCTGCATGTTTTCTTCTCTTCTTATGCTCCTGAGTCAATGTCCTGGAAGAGACCATTTGATTGGCCAAGGTCAGGTCCCATGACCACTCCCCAGCTACGCAGGGGCAGGGAGAAGAAGGACATAGCCCCATTTACCTCCTTAAAGAGGAACGTGTGGATCTATGTCCCCACCAAGGCGTCACATAACTGGGGAAAAGAAACTCTCAGAAAGGAAACTGGTGTACTCTTGAAGAGGGGGCATGAATAGTAGGCGGCCAAAACTATATGAATATTCACACATGTGAGTGTAGGAAGGGTTGATAGTTAAGGATTGAAAGCACGTAGTAAGGATTCTGGGGAAAGCGGCTACAGGAGTGCTGAGCATGGAACAGGCTTCCGCCAACACGAAACACGGGCCAGGCACTGGGCCACGATTTAGTTGCGTTGCTTGATTCGACCTGCACGACAACCCCGTACAATCAATACTATAGTATTTCTGTCTTACCTTAAGATGAAAAAAACTGAGGTTGGTTAACATAAAGCAGGATTTTTTTAACCTCAGCACTACTGACACTGGAGCCAGATACTTATTCATGGCGGCGGGGGGGGGTGGGGTGGGGTCCTGGGCTTTGCAGGGCATCCAACAGTATTCTTGGCCCCCTCCACACTACTAGCTCACGGCACCCCACCTCCCAGTCGGGACTACGAAGAATGTCTCCGGACACCGGCCAGCTATCCCTGGGGCAGGACAAAACTGCCCCCGGCTGAGAACCACTGAGACAAAGTCACACCGCATAAGGATGGCTCCCAGACCTCTCTGAAACCCGAACCCAAACTGCTAGCCGTGTTCGTGACCCACACTCCGGTCTACAAAGCACCTTCACACGGATTGTTTCACTAGTGCCCGGTAACACCCCTGTGGGGGAGGTAAGGCAAGTCTGGCTGCCTTCAAATTTCCTTTGAGGAAACAGACCTTCACAGAGTTGGTGACTTACCTAAGCTTTCTCAATTCTCGGTTTGTCAAGCCACCACTCAAAACCCTCTTTTTTGGTTTGTTTAGCTTTTTGTTTGCTTGGGTTGTTCAGTTTTATTTTATTTTGTTTTTGTTTTCCTTCCAATCCAGTATTTTTTCCACTCTGCCGGTTCTACTTAAACAACAGAATTAATGACAGGAATAAGTTTCTCGATCAAAGCGTCAAGGGGAAATAGAAATTCTCTTTGAATGATCAGGTTTTACCAGTTACACTATTTTGAAAGAAGAAAAAGTCAAAAATAATAAAGGAAAGAAAGGACAGGGGAGGGAGGGAAGAAATAAGGAAAAATGAACTAATCTGGCTGCCCAGAGGGTCATCCTCGCTCTCACCAAATCAGCCCCCCACATACCTCACAAGTCACCAGTCGCCCTACATCTGAGAGGAACTAAGAGCCCCTTGCATTTCACCGCAGAATGGCCCCATCCTCCCCCTAACTTGCTGAGGCATTGTTTTATTTCTGACTCAGAGGGAGGACTGACTCACAAATACTTTACCACTTAGCCTTTCAGTGAAGGTCTCATGGCCAAGACCAGGTCAGATGCGAGGCAGCTTGAAGTAAGAGATCGGATGAGTTCGTGGCCCACGGCAGAATGGCTGCAGATGTTAGGGAAAGAAAGACTTTCACAGCTGGGATGTTCGTGACTTAAAAGCAAAACAAACCTCCGGCTAATTAGACACCAAGACAATGCCTAAAAAGAAAACAACATGCCTTGGTTAACCACTAGCACTGCCAGGCCTTGTCCCAACTGCTGGAAGTGGTGACCGGCAGTGATATATCCAAGAACCACTAACAATCCTCCTCGCTGGCCAACCGGCCGCCAGGGCCATGTCAAGACCTGGACGCACAGCAGCTGCTCTCTTCCCTGGCGAAGCGCGAGCCTTGGGGTGGGAGTGGGGAGTGGGAGATATGACGGTCGTGAGAGCAGGAGCCTCAGGTGGAACCAGCTCAGCGACTCCTCCTTTCTGCCCTCCTCATGTCCTCACCCAGTGTGCTGGAGTGCACAGTCTGTGAAATCAACAGATGGTACTCCAGCCCCAGCACCGACTTTCAGGCTTGCATTTCTTCTGGTCTCCGTGGCTTCGTCTCTAAGACAGGATAACTGTATTTGTTGCCCAAGGGAGGCTGTGAGGACCAAATGAAGGTGTGTATACGAGACATCTAGGAGAATGTGCGACATACCATAGGTGCTCAATAAAGGCTATCAGCCCCTTCACTATGGAACCCAAACACCCTGACTCTTTGCTCCACACTGGCGTCACCCTCTGCTATCAATTTGCACATACAGAATTCAGTGATGGGAGTATAAATTCTGCTCCCCCATCCTGCTCAGCTCATAACTCTCCCAAAAGCCCTCGCGTTTACCTTTAGGGATCTTTCCTTCCTTCCATGAGCCACAGCCGCTTCCGAGAATTCTTCAATGAAAGCTCTGACTTGGAAAGAGTGGCACTAAATGCTATTCCAAGCAATTGCTTCCACAATGAGCTCCTGGCACAAAGCTCTTATTTACTTAGCTCTTTTCCTATACAGAATAATTCCAGTACATACACTCCAAGCCCTCCAAGAGCATTTTCTAACTGACATACTTTTATGCATAAGAAGTCATAACATCTCTAAACTAGAGGTAAAGACTTCGCAGAAAACGAAAAGAACTATATGGGGTAATATTTTTTTATTTTTTTAATTACTTAGATTGAAAAAAAGACCCCAAGGAGATAGGGAACAGCATTTTTTCTTAAATCCAGGTTAACAGAATTCTTAACCAATGGCTGCAAACAGCAAAATCCTAAGTAATTCCTACAAATACTGAAATACCTAATTTACTATACTTTTCTTCATCTCCAACAAATTAGATGGCCAGTCCCAACCTCACTGTCTCTTAGTAAAGACTTCTGCTCTCAAGAAAAGCTGGAAACTCAGAAACATATTCAAATTAAAGTGAAAAAAACCAAAGAGACATTTGAAAGTGATTTCTAGAAGTTGCTTTCGACCAAGAATCTAGTCTCATGCTGAAGAAAGATGTGCTGTGGAATTTGGACATCAGCAGTGAGATTTAAGAAGAAGGAACCCTCCCTAGAGAGTAAGAAATACTCTTCCATTTAGGATTTGCTTCTTGGCCTACATCAAGTATCTCTTTCTGTGGTTTTAGTGAGGGATTTAGGGCCAGAAGAATGGGAATGGTCCAGGGCGAGAGGAGGGTTTTGTCTTATTAAATGCTGCAAAACAGTTCTCTTCCTCAATAGAAACAAGTATGAAGAGCTTTGTAGTAGTCCTCTCAGTATCCATGCTCCCTCTCTCTGCAAGAAAGATATATTTTTTAAAGATCTTATTTATTTGACAGAGAGAGAGATCACAAGTAGGCAGAGGAAGAGGGGGAAGCAGGGTCCCTCTTGAACAGAGAGCCCGATGCAGGGGTCGATCCCAGAATCCTAGGATCATGACTTGAGCCGAAGGCAGAGACTTTAACCCACTGAGCCACCCAGGCGCCCCAGGAAAGATATTCTTTATCTCCAGGAATAGAGACCCATCATCAGCCCCTCCCCGCCACACCCCACACCACGCCCCCTTGCAGCGAGCGATAGCCACGTGACTTAGCTCGGGCCAATGAGAAGTATCACGTGGCAGCTTGCAGGAACCTAACTAAGCAGCAGTGCAGGTGGGCCCTTGTCCTGTCTTCCCCATCCTATCGCTGAAAGATGACACACTGCAGTGAGCCTGGGGCGTGGCCCGTCCAAGGTGAAGAGCACAGTAGAGAGAGCCCGGCTCCTGATCCTGTGAGCATCACAGCTGCCCTGAACCAACTCCTTGTACTGTTGTCAAAACTGTTATTTTGGGTTTTCTCTCACTTACAGTTGAATGCAAGCCTACAGCGGTACAGGTGAGAGTAGGTTCTTAGGTTAACCCTGCGAGCCTACTGATGGCCCGTGGGTCTACCTGGGCTCTAGTTCAGCTCACACTTGGTGGGCCAGCCTGGCTAAGGAGTCAACACATTTAACTTCTTCTCTAGTTAAATGCCAGAGTGCCCAACTACTGCCTCAAATGACGTCGTAAAATAAAACCTGTAAGTTGAGAGAGCCTTGCATGCAAAACCATGTGTGCCTGCACGTCTGTGTGCTGGACTCTATGCACACTTTTCATGGAGATAGCAGCTGTATAGGTGGAAAGCCTCCTCCCTAGCATGGCACATCTGGGTAAACCCCAACAGCCAACAGCCAACTGCCTTTTCACTTTGTCAAGGCGTGGAAAATGACTCCTTGTATCTGAAACAGGTTTAAGTGCCCCCTGATTTATTTACCTATCTGCATTCAATTAGAAAAGTGCCGTTATTTTCTATTTATTTATAGACGTCATTTTGGTTATGCTGGTGCTTTCCTGTATGTTGTTCACTTCCCTCGAACAGAGAGGCGTGTTTACAAAGCCCTTACCTGTAATTAGTGTCACTCACTGGAACAAGGCACCTCTGTTTTGTACCTGCCACAGCTGTCATGCTCTCTTCAGAACGAATTGCACTGATGGACGACTTGAGTCACTCATTTCTTCAGAAAGTAGCATAAAAAGTGTTATTGCAGTTGGCCTGGTGCTCAGGGAAGCCATATCAGGTGTTATACTCTGGGAAAGCCCAAGCTCAGAAAGAGCTTCCTCTATTACATTTCCAGTTAATTATTCCTGTACTTTTCAATAGCTCCATGTCATAAAAACGTGGCATGTAGTCGATTCGGATTAGCTTTATCCTGTCAGGTGACGGCAGACCTCAGATGACACGTTAATCGGTGGATGTTGGCTTGGGTAGTCCATACACGTGACTGCTGGCAGCCATGTTGAAGTGGTGGGGGCAGGAGGTGGGGAGAGCATTTTTATGGGTATATATTTCATTAGAGTTCCAATAAAAGTGCCATGTCTGCTTGAGAAAAATATAACATGCCCCACTGCTGCGTTTAATTTTTCTTTAGGATACTTTTCTATTAACATAAATTGCCTGAAGGAAAAGCATGTTGTAAGTAGTATTTTTCTTCAAACGTGAAGCCTTATCACAACTTTAAGGTCCTTTTTAAAAACATTGTTGTGATGCGCCCTACTACTGCTTTTGGTGCCTCCAATCCAGGCACCGGCCAAACAGACTTCATTCCAATGTCATATCAAGAGTGGACAGCGAGAAAAGGAGCCATGGCTGAAAGAATTCACCAGGCCTTCTCCGTGCTGGACAGGGTAGGTACTGCACTGCACATGCACAGTTTAACCCAAATGGAGTAGAAGCTCCAGAGCTCTGTCCTCCAACCTGCCAGTGTAATAAGCGCCCTATAGGAACTTCTTCTCTTGCTTGAAGGATTCAGTCAAGATGAAATTAAGAATTGAACATCTCTTGGGGCACCTGGGTGGCTCAGTGGGTTAAAGCCTCTGCCTTCAGCTCAGGTCGTGAACTCAGGGTCCTGGGATCGAGCCCCGCATCAGGCTCTCTGCTCGGCAGGGAGCCTGCTTCCCCCTCTCTCTCTGCCTGCCTCTTTGCCTGCCTGTGATCTCTCTCTCTGTCAAATAAATAAATAAAATCTTTAAAAAAAAAAAAAGAATTGAACATCTCTTGTATTGGATGAATGCACACTACTTTCCTAGGGAAGCTTTCTCTTGTGGGTAACAGAAGAGGTCACCACCACTAAACCCAACTGACACTACAAGAGGCACATTTACTGCTTGCTGAACAAAACATCTGAAGGTAGCTAGGTATCATTGGTTTGGAGAATTTGGGATGTCATCGGGAATGCGGGCCCTTTCTATCCTTCTGGTCCTTGGAGGGATTCATTCTCAGGTATATACGTCACTTCAGGGTCAAAGATGACTCAGTACATCTCTCCTATTAGCAAGAAGTTAAGGGGCGCCTGGCTCAGTCAGTAAAACGTGAAACTCTTGATTTTGGCTTGATGAGTTTGAGACTCACATGGGGTGTAGAGATTACTTAAATAAATAAAACTAAAAAGAAAAAGTTAAATTCTTTCCCAGAAACCCAGAGCCAAACTGGGTTACATGACCACCCCTATATGAACAGCTGGGAAAGCAACTATCTGGATTTTTCAGTCTCAGAAGTAAGAGATGGACAATGGAGAAAAGAACTGGAAACAGCCGATGAGTCCGCTAAGTCAGCCACAGGGAGGCCCTAGGTAAGGCCACAAGGGGGATTCCTGAACACCCAGAGAGTGGCCTTCCTTCTCCACTTAATTTGGACTTATAAGCACAACCTTAAATACTATAGGCATCTACTCTCTATCCTACAGTCAGAAAGATATTGCTAAAATTTTATTCTGGGGACACCTGCGTGGCTCAGGCTGTCAAGAGTCTGCCTTCGGCTCTAGTCATGACCTCAGGGTCCTGGGATCAAGTCCAGCATCGGGCTCCCTACTCAGCAGGAAGTCTGCTTCTTCCTCTCCCTCTGCCCCTCCCCATCAACTCATGCATGCGCTCTCAAATTAATAAATAAAATCTTTAAAAATAAATGAATAAATATAACATTTTATTCTGATCAAGTCCCTTTTCTTCCAAAATGTCTTAATCACTCCCTACTGATTATAAGATATAGTTCAAAATCCTTAATGTGCTTAATTGTCTTTAATGGTTCACTTCTTACCTCTAGAAACTTCTGTCTCAACTACACCACCTTATACTTGATCCAGATTATTCTGAACTACTTTCAGTTTTCCAGTTGCACCCAATTCTCCCATTTTTTATGTTGCTTCCTCTACTGGAAACACTATCCTACACACACACACACACACACACACACACACACACACACACTTTTCCACCCGGCTAATTTTTCTTTTTCTTTTCAATGGAGATATAAGTGACATATAACATTATATTAATTTCGGGGCACCTGGGTGGCTCAGTGGGTTAAAGCCTCTGCCTTTGGCTCAGGTCATGATCTCAGGGTCCTGGGATCGAACCCCACATCGGGCTCTCTGCTCAGGAGGGAGCCTGCTTCCCCTTCTCTCTCTGCCTGCCTCTCTGCCTACTCGTAATCTCTCTCTCTCTGTCAAATTAATTAATTAATTAATTAATTTTTAAAAACACATTATATTAATTTCAGGTGTATGATGTAACGACTGGATATGTGTATAGATTGTGAAATGATCTCCAAATTAAGCCTAGCAAATATTCATCATCACACATTTACACAGTTTTTTTGTCTTGTGATGAGAACTTTTAAAATCTACTCTCTTAGCAACTTTTAAATACACAACACAATATTGTTATCTATAGTCTCCATACTGTGTGTTACATCCCCAAGAGTTATTTATTTTATATAGCTCATCTTTCTTGTTCTTCAGATCTCAGTAGACGTAATATAACTCACTTCCTCTGGGAAGCTACCCCTCACTCTCAGGCCAAGTTCACTGCCCCTCCCATGAACTCTCCTGGAATTCTATACTCCCCTATCAGTGTGTGGGATCCAGGACAGGGCCCTGGGGGGGGGGGGAGGAAGGGAAGCTCTTCTAAAGGAAAGAATAAAGATGAGAAAAATAAAAAACAATTTTTATGTATTTCTTTCATCTAAAATGACTCCAAGTCCCTGTTCAGAGTTAGTCCCTAACTAACAAAATGGCCAAGCAGTTCAGTGCAGCGGATAAGAACATCTGCTATGAAACCACATTGTGTCAGTTCAAACCCTAGCCTCACCACGTATTAGCAGAGAGATGCCAGGGGGTAATATTCAACCTTTCTTAGTTTCAGTTTCCTTAACTGTAAAATCTGTAAAATGGGAATAAAGATAGCATCTACTTCTAGTAGATGTGATTGGTTGCCTACTCAACATCTATTCCCACCTACCGATAGTCTTCTACGAAAGACAGAAGAGGCTGGCTCTAAATAAAATGAGAAGGAAAAGCGAGTTCTCTCTACTTCCTCAGGGGGCTGACATGGAGAATGCAATCCCTGAAATTGTGGCAGACATCTTGGGACCCTGAAGGGAGTCAACCCGAAGACAAAGTCCAACAGCCAAGCAAAAAGACAGAATCCAGGTTCCTAACAGTGCCAAGTGATAAATTTACCAATCTTGAAGCTGTCCTGCCTTTAGATCTTTCATTCCTAGAGACAATTCATTCATGGCTTAAGTCATTTCTAGTTGGTATTTTCCATACAACTGAAAAAAATCTTAGGTAATACATTCCCCCTGAAGACTGCAAGGATGAAAAGCCGTAATACGTATGAAGAGCTCAGTGCTGGACCCAGCCCAGAGAAAGCCCTTGGAACACAGTGTCAATCATCAGTTATCAACCAGGAGACTCTTCTGGTCAATGACGAGCAATTGCTCCCAATGCAGCTCAGCCCAATGGAGATAGTTGAAGAGGACAAATTCCTCGAAGGAACGGACCCTATCTAGGTTAAACTCACTAATTTCCGTCATCATCCAGACCCATGCCAAAGACTCTATGAAGAATAGTTCGAATCATCTCTGATTATAATCTGGCAGTCTCAGCAGCTCTAGGACTATCAAATGATACCAGAATATTAAGCTTCACATCATGCCTATATGGGTTTTTTTAATTTTAAAGAATCTAAAATCAGACACTTTAAAACGTAATCATAACTAGTTGCATGTGGTTGCCATGAATGGCCCAATTTTCTAAACTTTGATTTATTTGGGGGATGTTAATTTACATTTGTCCTTTTCACTCATCACTATCCTTTTATTACCCAGCTTTATTACTGTGGACTATAAATTCCTCCGTAGCATATGGACCACATAACTTTCTTGGATACCCAATTAACAAGGATTTTTTTTCCTAAACTGCAATTATAACAAAATATGGTACATTTAGCTTAATTTTCAATTTAATGCTTGAAGGTGCATGGGAAATTTAGCTCCGTGGCTCGGAGACGGGGAGAGCTGCCATGTACATGTTCCATTCGAAAGAGTGGGTCTGGGAAGCAGATGTTCAGAGGAGCAAAAGAGAGATGCAGATATTGAAAAAGTGTATATGAAATGATATCAATGATTAAAGGCCAGGATGTAGTTCATGCTCATTAATAGATGAGGAGAAAGGAATAGGAAAGGGAACTCTCACAGTTATCAAAGAACATAAAAGACACTCCATTTTGGCGCAGGCAACCTGCCTTCTTCCTGGCTCCTTCACAAACATCTTTCTTGCTCTTTCATGCGGCCCAGCAGTGTGGACCTGCAACCATGGGACGTGTGTCCTGAATAGGAAATAAGCCCTCTGAGTGGGGGGGGGGGGGGGGGGGGGGGGGGGGGG
>CM052806.1:50307999-50351878 GCA_028533885.1 Nasua narica | reverse complement strand
TATCAGAGTTAGCTCTTAATTTTTTTTTTTTTAGCTCTTAATTTGAGCAGGGATGTATATAATCCACTTTTGGATTACATTCATGAGTGCCTTTGGAATGAAATTTACTTCTCTCAGTACATAAAGTTATCTGACGGAAATGTAGGAAGAGCTCAAAACCCATGGTACCCACTGGGATCCTTTACGTCATAACTGACACAAAAGCCAACTCAAATTGATTCAAACAAAAAAGAGAAATGTACTGGTTCACATGACTAGTAAGCCCAGATACATGGCTGACTTCAAGTAAAGTTTGATCTAGCAGCCCAAAACAGTATCACCCATGACCTGGCTTCTCTCCATCTCTCTGCTCTTCCTTCTGTAGTTTGGCTTTATCCTCAAGCTCCCCCACAATGCCCTCTTCTCCCTGTCTCGATCCTAAAGCTGAGAATTTTCTCTGGTATCACTAAATAAACGTCTGTGCCCACTCTGAGGCCTTCACCCCATGCATTCTAGTAGATTTCATGGAAGAGAGAGAAAACAAAAAACAAAACAGAACAAACCCCTCTCCTTCCCAGAAACCCCAGCAAACGTTTTCTTCTATCTCAGTAAATATTGTTGGATTAATGGCCTCTCCCTGAACGAACATGTAGCCAGAGGAAACAGATAATAGTATTGGCTTAAGCCAATTATGACTCCTCCATTGAAATTTTAAGGGAGTTAAATCCCACCCACGCCACAAGATAAAAATGGAGGAGGGAGCAGTCTCAAAAGAAATCTGAAGGACTGTAAATAAGAGAAGCTACATGTGCTGAGCAGCAAGTAATAACACTGCATCTACTCACATATGTCACCCTCCACAAGGGGCTACTTGTGGCCCCATCTCAGACATGCCGTGAAATGGAATCCCAGACATGCCGTGAAATGGAATACTCTGGAGGGGGTCAGATGAGAAACAATGAATTATCTTTAAATAGATACAAATCTACATATGGATATGGGTGTGGATATAGATATATTTCCTTAGGATACTCCTTAAGTTAACTTTTCCCTTTGTGACTCTGAAAGCAGCACCTGGTCCTGTGTCCCACTAATGATGGTCGAGTGCCTGTATCCATAGGGGAAATTCAACGCGTTAATTTTCCTTTCTAATTGCCTCCGTTAGACACCCAGTCTATTACTTAAAAGGCCTTGACTAGAATAGACATCAGTAATCTCATTAAGTAATTCAGCTACAAATAAAATATGAACTGATGATTTTTTTGGTCGACATCACAGAACCCTTTCCCCAAAGCTACTACAAAGGAAACAAAATTCATAGCTATTCTCCAGTGTTTAACACTGTGTGGATTACATAGTTGAAAGGAATAAATATTCCTTTGGTTGAATGAATGACTGAATGGGGTATAAACACAGCCATCAAGATAAAAAGGGACATGATCACAACCCCTACCTCATCTCCTGGCGTCCCTCCATCACTGGAACTAAAGTCCGTGATTAAGCAGATGACCATTCACGTGGACATGGCTCTCAAAAATATTTAAGTCCCACTGGGCCCACTGTGGGCCTCCTTTCTCAAAGGGCATAAGAACTTGGAACAAAAACAAAATTATAAAAGTTCACACCTCTCCTACTGGCCCCTTCTCCTAAACTCAATGCCAAAACTTACACCCCTCTTTCCCTTTTCCCACCACAGAAGGACACTGGATCAACGAGGGATGGGAAGAATTTGGATCAGAAAAAAAACCTGCAAAATCCATTACATGTTTAACTGTGGTTCCAACATGTTGTTATTTGACTTGAAAATTAGGGAAAGCTAAGAATAAAAGCCCGTTCCCTCTCTCTAAGCTCCTTCAGACGAAGGGCAAAGGGGCAAAAATTGGAAATAACTTGTAGGTACTCTTTCATATGTATTTTCTCTTACCTTCACCTCTAAGGCTATCAGCACTGTCAGAATACTCCGCTGAGAGCTTTCACAAATTGAAAATTACCGAAAAATCAAACTTCTGTTTCTCTGTGGACTGTCTTCACTTAGGGCAGGTACCGCCACCCAGAGCCTGGAATTCTGGAGCTGACAATAAACCGACAAGGTCCAGGGCCACTGCGCTGGTAAGCCTACACCAGGCAACGTTTGTCTGTGGCCTTCGGTCTCCTGCATCACATGTCTCTCCCCAGCACTAATGCTATCACTTAAGAAACAAGCACAAGAGCTAGGCCAAAGTCAGGCTTGGTTACTCCATAAATAACCCCATGTTCGAAGCAATTTATGCAGCCGCCTGGTAAGCCAGGCCCGAGAGGCTGGCACACACAGCCGCCGCAGGTATGGCCCAGTTGGAGAGTGTTCTGCGCATGGAATGTGGCTATTGGCCCAACTTTGTTCTCTGTACCTGGACCAGCCAGAACTGCTGTCTCGTTGCCAGGAAACCCAGCAGACCTTTGGGAACCCATTAGGAAAAAGGTCATACATTTCCTGTGACTTGTGAATGGAAAGATGGATGCTGTCAGCAAGCCAGGGTTGGGCATAAGATAAGCACATGGGGATTTGGATTCTACAGAAAAACCCTTTCTGTAGACTTTATTAAGTAATAGCTAACAATAATAATAGCTTCCATGTATTGTCTACCGTGGGCCAGGTCGTATGCTGAGCATGTTAGACATAGTAGCTCTGCTTCTGACCACGACCACGCAGGATGAGAGTGCGTGCGTGTGCTCGTGTGTGTTCGTGCGTGCTCATGCGTGATCGTGCGTGCTCGTGCGTGATCATGCTATAAACAAGGAAGCTGATGTTCAGAGATGTTAAGGCTAGCTGTGTGCCAGAAGTGACCTGCAGACCTAGTTCTCTTGGGCTCCCAAGCCCTCACTTTCCTCCCTAAGCCACACTGTCTCTCGCCATGCCCAGCTTCCACTCGCGTGCAGTAGGAAGCCAAACAAATGAGTGGTGATCCGAGGAACCCCGAACCTCCAGAGTGACTGGGTGGGCATGTCTGGGTGAATAACACAGGAATCTCAGCACGTGGGCACAGCCCGTGCCCAGCTCAGGGTAGCATCTCATCGCCCCGGCCTTTAAAGGCTTTCTTCGTATATTCCCCACACAGAGCACCAAGGCCAGAAAGAGATGCTCAAACCAGGTGAACACAGAAGGTCTGGGGCAGGAGAAACTCTCAAGGACACCGGTCCTCCCCCAGCTCAGGATGCAGGGTTCCTCGAACAAATGATTTGAATTACAGGGAATGGGAATGTGTTCTCTCTTCTTGGACAGAGTTAGTGCAATTATGAAATAACCCTGTTTCGAAAGTGTGTTCTCCATATGTCTCTAGAGCCGAGCCTGTTCATGAACAGCACACTCCTGATCAATTTCATGTGGAGTCTCTCTCTCTCTCTCTCTCTCTCAATCTCTCTCTCTCTCTCTCTCTCACACACACACCCCAAAGAGAAGTGAACATCCACCGTCTGTGAGAGGATTCCAAGACGAAATGGATGCCATTCCATCAAAAAGCCAAGCAATCGAAATGGAGACGGTCCGGGTTGGGGACAGGGCCAGAGTCAATGTTATTTAGAAAAGAAACAACAGCTGTTTAATGATCCTTCAGGAATTAGAAAAATCCACAATTCGCCAAGACGAGCCAAATGTTGTGACACGTTAAATGCTGACATCGAAACACGCTCTAATATGATGAGTTCCCCACTGCTTACTCACTTCGTTTTATAAGGGGAAAGTTCTTTGGGCATAAGAGTTTTCTATTCTTGGACTCAGGCAAAACAATTTTTCCCTCCTTCCTGTCCTCCAAATGGGATTAAATCAAAGACCACAGTGAGCTGTGCAGAGAGGAGACAATTCTCTCTGAAAATAAATTAAAGAATTAGAATAAAAAAAAATCTCCTGCCCTGGTCTTAAAACACCACATGGCTGGAACAGCACCCTGGGAATCTCACAATGAAAGAATACTAACTTAGGCCTAAGGAACAAAATCGCATCAGTGCCTTGACAAATAGTTCTTAAAATTAATATTGTGTGTTTGCACATGATGGGTAGATTTGACTGAGCATTTTTAAGGCATCATAAGCCTCAGGGTCAGGATGTATAAGATTTGCTAGAACGAGCAGGAATAAATGCCCCACAGATATCCACAGACGTCTTATTTCCTTATCTCTGTTCTCCTCAGTTTCTTCTAGCCAGGTTCACTGGTGCCCTAACCTAATTAGACTTAGGCACCATTGGACCCTCCATGACTCCTTCCCACCCAGGGTCCAAAGCAATTGGGTTCAGAGAGAAGTTTGCAAAACAGTCTTCCCTACTCTCTCCCTCACTCTGGCTTCCCCGCCCATCAAGGTCAATCGAGTGGGCTTTTAATATAATATGTCTTGCCTTTAATTTGATCAAAGTTCTAATGTCCCAGCCCTAACATCACGGCCAGTGGGCACTCATTTTCCCCCAAGTCATAACACTCTGGTGAATATTGTGATGTGCTCCCCAGATCCCCTTTCAGGAAGAAAGGACTTACTCGCCCAGCTGCTGGGAGCACAGCCAGAAGATGGCCCTCAGCTGTTAGCCATCTTTGAGAATCACTTCTCTTAAAGAAAAATATCTGACCCAAAGTCACACCTTCTTTCAATGCAGCCTGATCCAAGGACTAGTTAGTGTGGGGGGGTATAGAGGCCCGACCCCCCCACACACACACAAGTCTCCCCCTCCAACTCAGGACAATTCTGAAGGGTTCTTTGAAGTTCCCTATAGGGTCAACTAAGGGCTTTGCTGGGGAGGCACCTCAGCGAACTTCTCTCTCTGCTCAATTCCACTTGTTCTCTCTTCCTTCCACAGATGTCGATCCCCAGAGCATTCCCAAATCAATCTCCTGCATGCTGATTTGCATCTCAGAACCTACTTCCTGGGGAGCCCAACCTGTGACTTTTACCCACTGCTACACTGTCCCCCTTCCGGTAACGTGGGAACTGTATCTGGATGCTGAGCTTGAACAAAGACCCCACCTTATTCCATCCCCTCCTGTTCCATCCCCGTCCCTGAAGTTGGAGGGCTGGGTTCTGCTGGCAGCACCATGCACAAGACCCTGGCTGACAGCTGCGGGTCCGCACTTCCCGGCAGGCCAGTCCTTCACATCCCCGCTGGCCCTGACTAAGAAGCATCCGCCAGGCCAAGACTGGATATTTTTACTTCATGCCCTCTTGAACAGTGTGCATGGTTCACCCACTGGGCCGAGCCTCGGCAACTAATGCGATGTCCCCCAGCACCTCCCTGTGTGCAAAGGGACCACCCTGTCCTAAGGGTTCATTGGGACCAAGCCTACCTCCATCCACTGTCCCTTGGCCCCCATCCCAGCAAACTCATGCGGTAAGTGAAACAGGTAGCTCAGTGGGATCTCAAAAGTGACAACCAAGATTCAGATCTTGTTTAGTTCCTCCTGTAACCTGTGACTTTCCAGCCTCACAGGCCAGAAGGAGGAACTGCAGATCCAGGTGAGGTGACACTGACAATAAGAAAAAGCTCTTTTTTGGCCCTTATAATTTTATAGAAGTTTCAGACTCAATAAATCTCAAATTTTGTGATCTTGCCATTTTAACTCAGCAACCACAACGCTGTGGTAAAAGGAACATTGCATCTGCAAGCATTTGTTAATTCGGTTTGAGTTCCTGAACACCTACAAATCTCCCCTTTTCCTAAGTCTTCAGAAATTCGGACTGTGCATTTCTTCTTACATCACTACTAATTAGTCCGAATCAGTGAGGTTCATAGCTCACACAGTTACTTTCTTAGCCGTTCCCAGCTCATGACAAAAAGGGGTTTCTGTACCACTTTGGTCTTCCCACTCACCCCCACCTATCGTCCCACACGGTAACTGGGTACCACAGCCCCATCTAAGCAGAAAAAAGGAGACCAGAGTGGTGATAATAGATCTATTTTTACATACTTGTGGTTTTACATTTAAAGACCGTGAAATATGTGAACTCTCAGTGAAGCAAACGCCAAGGCAACCTGAAAAGAATGTGATGGAGGAAGGAGAATGGTCTATCTTCCTCTGCCACTCTCCACCTCTACTCCCCTCCCCCCGGGGCATAGGTCATCTCTCTGCTTCCAACGCAGCATTCCTTCTTCAAGGTTGTCCAGGTGCTCACTTAACCAAGATTTCACTAACACAAAACTACTCTCTGTGTCTGTGAACAATTCTGTCTTCCAACCACATTTGCTCTGAAGAGACTCTGGTTTCCAAATGGCCTCTCCTTCCCTTCCCTTGACTCAAATCAGACCTGTCCGTCAACACCAATGCGAAGCCCCACCCCCCAGCCTACAGCTTTCCCAGCTCTTGACTTTCAAGAAGGGGGTAAAGGTGGATATAATCCAGTGAACTTGGCACCAATCCCTTGTGAATTCCAGAATGGATTGTTGAGCACATGATTAATGAGCAAGGGCATGAAAAAGTGCTGGTGGCTAAGAGGTTATGAGGATCCTCCATATACAAGTGATTATATTCTTGGGGACAACTCAGTTTAAAACAAATGTTTATTGGGTACCTCTTAGGGTGCATATCATGCACTGTATCAAGTGTGACGGGGAATACAAGACAAAGTAAGATGCAAGTCCTGTCCTGAATGGGCCAAGACAAAAGCCAACGCAATCTGATAAAGGCGTCATATTGGAGTTAATAATGAAGACAAGATGTCCATTAGGAGTTTAATATCACCCATGAGGGAAGCATTTTGAGGTGAGAGAGTTTCATTTCTCACCTCGTACTAGTCAACACTGCAATCCTTAACACAGAAGAAAAAATAAAATACCGGCTTCTTTGGTGTAAATGACTGGTGTGATGGGGCACAAAGCAGAGCTCCAAAATTATCTCAGTGGATTGAAAAGAGAGGACAAAATCCATTTTCCCCAGGATTAAACAGGGGTAAGTGTAAAATCTTAAAAGTTTAAACCAGGGGCGCCTAGATGGTTCAGTTGTTAAGCTTCTGCCTTCGGCTCAGGTCATGATCCCAGAGTCCTGGGATCGAGCCCCGCATTGGGCTCCCCGCTCAGCGGAAAGCCTGCTTCTCCCTCTCCCACTCCCCCGCTTAAGTTCCCTCTCTCCCTATGTCTCTATCAGATAAATAAAAGTCTTTAAAAAAATTAAACCAAAGAAAAATCAATAGTGTAAGAAAAAAAGTGTGTAAGAGTTCAACTTAAAAGCAAAAATAAGACCTACGTAGGCTATGACGATGGTTGTGTAAAAATCCTACATGAATTACTTTAAAATGTCTGTAATCAGTTGCTCAGACACAAGTGTGAAGAAGCCCCCTACTTACTAACTAGCCGGTTAAAAGAACAAGTTTCAGTTATCACAGGGGCAAAAGAAGAAAGCTGAGCTGTCTGCCATCAAAAGAACGTAGCAACAATTTCACAAAGCTAATGAAGTCGTCTGTCGCACGTGAACAAATGTGGGGTGTCCGAGTCACAAGCAATAGTAGCTCCACTAGACTGGTGTGGCCAGATTTACAGGATCTTCTGTTGAAACGGCCACTCCATTTAAAAGGGACTTTAGCACCCATCAATAGGAGATCAGTTAACCGATAATCCACACAGTGGAAACCAGGTAGCTATTACAAGGATGATATGAAGCTACTTTCATTGACAAGAAGAGATGCTCACGGCAGGTTTTTTGATGGGGGGGGGAGGGAGAAGAAAGCAAGTTACAAAAGAGCCTATGTAATATTAACGAGTTTATACAAAGTTACGCTTGTCTATATTTTCTAACGTTTTGACATTTTTAGAGTGCACAATTCTAAACACGAAAATATAAGATACGGAACTGTTTATCCTGCACAGGAGAAGTCTGTGGGGAGATCAAAGAGAAGGGAAGTACAGGCGGTCACACCCCACAGGTAAGTCCGTCTAGCAGAGGAGGCTGTAAACAGTGGTGCTCACGCACACTGCTCCTCCAGGGCGGACGTAAACTGAGCACCTGCTGTATGTTCCTCACCAGGCTTCACACTAGGAATACACGGAGGAGCAAGGAGCTGTGCCTTTAGGAGACCACAGGAGGGTGGAGAAAAGATGGGGTATTTGTTTCCCATGGCTGTTGTAGCAAATTGGGGAGCTTCAAATAACAGAAACTTACTCCTTCACAGTTCTCAAGGCCTGAAGTCAGAAAGCGAGGTTTCAGCCAGGCCATGCTCCTTACCGAGGCTCTTGGGGAGGATCCCCTCCAGCTTCTGGTGGCTGCTGTTATTCCTTAGCTTCTGACCGGATTACAGAAATCTCCATCCGTATCAAATCCTCCTAACCTTTCTCATAGAAGGACACCTGTCATTGGATTTAGGGCCCATCTGAATAATCCAGGATGATCTCTTTATTACATCTGCAGAGACCCTTTTTTCCAAACAAGGTTACATTTATAGGTTCCTGGCAGACATCTTGGGGTGTGAGGGTTTTCATTCAATCCACTACAAATGGCTGGAAGCCAAAGAAGACAGAGAATAAGAGTTACAGAGGGTACTGTGGTGTATATGTCAGGATTTAGCTATTTGCTCATGAGTCTGTCATTCCCACCAGACCAAATTCTCTGTAGGGGTACTATCCCCTCAAGGAGCAGAAATTGGTTGAAAGACAGACAGAAAGACAGAAGGAGGGAGGGGGAAGGAAAGGAAAGGAAAGAAAAGGAAAGGAAAGAGAAAGAAAGAGGACAAAGGAAGGGAAGGAGGGAGAGAGAGAGAGGGAGAGAGAGAAAGAGGGAAAGAAAGAGAGAAAGGAAAGGAAAGGAGAGGAGAGGAAAGGAAGAGGAAGGAAGGATAGGAGAGAGAGAGAGAGAAAGAAAAGAAAAGAAAAGAGAAAGAAAGAGAGAGAGAGAGAAAGAAAGAGAAAAGAAAGAAAAGCAAAGAAGAGAAGAGAAGAGAAAAAAGAAAAGGAAGGAAAGGCTGGAGCGGAGAAGGGAAGAAGGAAAAGAAAACAAAACAACAACAAAAACTTTACTTTTTATTGTAAAAGCACAGATATACATATAGTATATAAACAGATAAGTGGTGTATCTGTGATATTAAAATTTCATGAAGTGGGGGCATTTGGGGAAAAAAATGCCTAAAAAGGCCCCTTAAGGGAATAATAATGAAAATAAGGTTGAAGATCGCTGAACTAGGCCAGAACCTCCACAGAACCAAAGACCACCTCATAGTTATCCAGGTATAAGTAAAGTGCTCAGTAACTGTTACTTCATTGGTTGAATAAATGGATGAAGCTTCAGGGAGACGAATCTGGCCGCACTAACAAGTTCTACGAATAGAGCTAAGAGTGGCGGCCCACAGGTAGTAAGCACGCCATCACTGCAAGTTTTCAAGAGCAAGCTAAATGAGGACTTCCATTTCACAAATGTCAGGGCTAGCACAGAAATATTTGTTAAGCTTCATCAGTCCATGACACACGAATGTCACAACACCATGAACCCCATCGGGTATTTGTTCAGCTGCTTTTGGCTTTTAGACAACCCGAGTCCATTTATTGCAAGTCTGAATGTCTAGGACCATACGTAAGCCCTAACCACGATTTTAGAATTTCTACCAAGAAGGAAACACAACACCCTAATGAAAGTCGGTCCTGTTACTTCCAACCTGCCCTTCAACCAGGAGACCCAGCCCATCGTCTGTGGTTGTTTCTCTCTCTCTCCTTTTTTTTTTTTTTTTTTTTGCTACTTCACTTCTGCTATGCGAGTTTGCAGGATACAACAAATTAAACAAATTAACAAGGAATGAGAATGGGAGATAAGGCCCACCATTACTTTCAATCCATCCTTGACAGTATTTCCCCTCTGACTTCGCTGCAAAGCACCAGATGATTGGATGACATTAAGGAGAAAGGACCCCACCGCTAATGCAAATTCAGTGTGGAAAACAAAGGGGAGCTCCATCGATAGCATGCACTAAAAGACTGGATTTTGAAAAATCAAGGTTCCTATTTACATAAGGGGCTGGTTTAACCCTCCTCTCAATTATCCAGAAATTGGGTAAGCTAATTGATCAAAGAGTCGATAAAACTGACTCACTATGAGCAGCTGGTGTTTCACAGCCGATGTGTGGGATACCAAGGAAACCTTCAAAACAGGAAATATCAGACTCCACTCCAGAGAGTGGAGCTGTGGTGAATTTGTACTTTTCGGGTTTGCACAATGATTTGCAGATGTCTCCTGAAACCTGTGGCCAAGTGAGGGCGGCTTGGGCCACGCTTGCCCTTCGCTGGACCTAACCTTGCAGGCACCAAGCAGGAGGGGCCCCACGGAGCTGCTTAGCTGCGGCCTGAGCAGATGAACTGGTGGGAAAGGTGTTTCAAATTATTCCTTCCTTAAGCGAAAACAGCTCCACGAAGCCATTCGTTGAAAAAGTACTTAAGCATCTGCTCTTATTGAATGTGTTTGGTTTGGTTTTGCTTCTCTGACCAGAGCCACATGGGGTGGCACAGCCAAAGTTGTGAGGTCTCCTCCTGTCTCAACATGAAGGGAATTTATGCCCCTCAGCCCTGTTAACCCCGTGCGCTGCCAAGGGCATAAATCGTCTCATTATGTGAGGAGAATTGCAGTTTTATCATCCACAAAGAGCTGTACCCTTTCTTGGCTAAATGCTGACACAAAATTTCGCACTCTGGGGAACTTCTTTCCACCGGGGGCTGAAGGTGGGGGTGGGGGACCAAGGCGGGCCGGGGTGGGGGGGAGGTGGGGATGTTGGCTTTAAAATCTCACATACCATATTCCGGCAATTTGATTTTAAAAAAAGAAAGGAGGAGAGAGAGGAGGTTAAACAAGTTGGCAGCAGTTCAAAAATATCACCATTCTGATTTTTATGAATGTTTAAAATTTGAATCTGGGTTTGTTTTCTGAGCGCAGGAGCCTTGGGCCCAGAGCCAGCCTGAGAAGCAATGGCCCCAATTCAAAGACTCTTCTCCCCAGTGTCGCCCCATTCTGTAGCTGAAAGGCCAGTGTAAGGGTGAACTCCCTGTAGACGGAGGCTTCTGGAAACACAATCATAAACACAGCCTCCACTCCAGCCTGTGACCCATGAGCGGCACAACTATAACCATATCCATAATGAAGAAGAGAAAATAATGCGAGAAAAGGGGACCTAAATGGTTTCAGCTAGGAAACTAAACAATTGTCATTGTTCTGTGATTTGAGAACAGTTGCTCCCTTTCTGCAAGAAATCTTGCTGTATACTAATCCATATTAATCTATTAGAAGATTCTTCACAGGAGCAATGAATTCTTGGGTTTACAAATGAACTGCTAAGGTAGTCCGTTGAATGGCGAGCTTCCCTGGTTACATTCAAGTGCTGTTTACAGACAACAAGTCAGAAATGCCTCTCGGAAAGGATAGTGTCAGTCACGGACAAAATCTGACTAGCTTCCAAAAATATATTTGCATATGGCTTTCCAGGAATGTTATCTGCCCCTTAACAATGGGCAGTCAAGAGTCCCCTCCATACTCTAAAGAATGTTTTTCTAAGTACAATCCATCACGGCTGAAGTATCCTAGGAACTTGGGAAAAATTCAAATTCCGGGGCCCCAAACTAACCATGCAAATCGAGTCTCTGAAGGTGCCCTGGATCTGCATTTTTTTTTTAAAGATTTTATTTATTTATTTTTATTTTTTTTAAAGATTTTATTTATTTATTTAAGAGAGAGAGAACACAAGTAGGCAGAGAGGCAGGCAGAGGCGGAGAGAGGAGCAGGCTCCCTGCCAAGCAAGGAGCCCGATGCGGGACTTGATCCCGGGACTCTGGGATCATGACCTGAGCCGAAGGCAGCTGCCCAACCAACTGAGCCACCCAGGCGTCCCTTATTTATTTATTTTAACAGAGAGAGAACACAAGCAGGCAGAGAGGCAGGCAGAGGTAGAGAGAGGAGCAGGCTCCCTGCCGAGCAAGGAGCACAACGCGGGACTCCATCCCAGGACACCGGGATCATGACCTGAGCCGAAGGCAGCCGCCCAACCAAATGAGCCACCCAGGCGTCCCTGGATCTGCATTTTTAAACACTCTCTCCCAAGTGATTAATTTTGATAAAGTTTGAGAATTGCTTCCCAGAAGCAGAGCACCTACCAGCAGTATATGGTAATACACTCAGATGGACTCCATCTCAACTTGGAAAGAATCTGTGCAGACAGTAAGTGCTCAGCAAATCTGATTCTTACTGTCGCCATCATTCAGAATGAGCCTTTAAAGAGCCTGGTGGCAGGGGCGCCTGGCTGGTTCAGTCAGTGCAGCAACACGCCCCTGACCTCGGAGTCATGAGTTGGAACCCCATGTTGGGTGCAGAGATGACTTTAAAAATATATATTAAAAGCAATTTAAAAAAAAACTGCCTTTGGCAGTTAGAGCATCTGAATGGGAAAGAAGAAAAGCCAGGTAGAAATCCGGCCACGCCTTAAAAATACACAGCACTTAGGCACTCAAAACCCTCGTCTAAAGGCCTATCTCTTGCCAAAAACAGACAGAACTATTTGAACGTGAAGTCTGTACCTCACCAAAAATGACAATGCAGACAGTCATAAACTTCTGCCTGTCCCAATTGCTCTGTTTTTCAGTTCCTTTCTTGTGACCAACCATAGGCATGACATATAATGAAAATAAGGTTTATGAAGTGAAGTTTACTAAAAAGGGACGCTGCAACCAAATGAGGACTCCAGGCTTAGACTGAATACAGAAGTTACAGAAAGTTGCCATCCAGAAAGAGTGCCATGTTCTCTCCTCCATTCTTCAGAATTCACAGAGGGGCGCAGACAACTGGCTCTGGTTTGCAGGAAACCCTAGAAGCAAATAGGAGATAGGCCCACATGCTTGAGGGGTGTTGCAGTTACTTAAACCGTATGCTTCAAAACAGGAATGCTTATTTTTATTTTTTGATCTTGCAGCTAGTAATTTTGACGGATTATGAGAACAGAAGCTAAATGTAATAAGGAGTCTGAACAAAACCAGACTTGTTTTCTTGAAAAAGGAAATGGAATATAAAGTGACTCATTTATCCCCAAATCAAGTCCCTAAGAAGCCATCTTATCTGCCACAAATCAAGCCTCATAAACAATTGCTAATATCTGTGTTAACATTTTCTCGGGCAGGGGGGGAGTGTAAAATCTATTCCAGAGAAGTTCTGAAAACCTATATATACAGATGTTAAGAACTGGAAGGGGGAAGCTGGGTGGCTCAGTAAGTTGAGCACCTGACTCTTGGTTTCAGCTCAGGTCATGATCTCAGGGTCATGAGATCAAGCCCACATCAGGCTCCGCACTCAGCAGGGAGTCTGCTTGAGATTCTCTCCCTCTCCATTTGCTCCTCCCCAGGCTTACACATGCACTCTCTGTCTCTAAAAGAAAATAAATAAATGAAACCTTAAAAAAAAAAAAATAGAACTGGAAGAATGTTTTGGCCAAGACTCTTCAGCAGGACATGTAGCTACCGTAAATAGAAAAATGGAAAAAAAAAAAAAAAGAACCAAAACAAATTAAAAGCTCTCGAAGGTTTAGATTACAAAGGCAAGAGAAATGCCAAACTGTGGGAAAAGCGGGGAATGCAGAGACAAAGGAGAAATTCTACTACTAAATGTCTTAATTAACGCATATTATAGCAGCATCTAAATTATATATACATAAATTTTAGTTCAAATCACCGATTTATCAGAACTTGATATTACTTACATACAAGGAATACTGCTGACTTGTAGATATGTATTAGGTCTATATACTTAAATATCATTCCCTTTATAAGAGCCCAATGTGTTTTATTAAATGCATGAATCAGGCCACTAATTCACTCTAAGATACATGGCAAAATGCAGAGTCACAGATTTGAAGCATTTCTTGGAACCAAAATTTGTAACTCTCGGATATGGTTAACCAGGGAGAAATAAGCATTGCTTATTACCATGAGGTCAGATGTTCTGGCTGCCATGGCCACTGATGTGTGTGTCCACAGCATTCCACATTGTGCCTGACATAGCCTACGTGCTCAGTAAACACCTGCTGGGTGACAAATGAAAGAATGACTGACTGACTGACTGAATGAATGAATACCTATCAGAAAATTACAAGTGGTTAATTTAGAACAACACTAGGGCTGGGAGCATGAATTCTTAGCTGGCATGGGCTTGTGTGAATCAGTAGTGCTATAGCCAAGGAAACAGTCTGTGTGGCTAGGAGATTGGCTACAACAGAGGGACTGAAGATAATGGGAGCCAGGTTTCTTACTATTGGAAGAAAGAACTACAAATATAGAAAAAGACTTGGTAGGATAAAGTGTGTAGTTGTTAGATGGGAACTATCGGAATCAGTGTGAACTCGTGGTTTTTTAGATAGATGGACAGATGGGTGTGTGTGTGTGTGTGTGTATGTGTCCTCATTCTGTCTGCTAAGAAGGCCTACAATCAATGACACTCCAGTAACAATGAGCACATTCAGAGCCCATAACTTGGTTACTAAATACCATTCTCCATTAAAAGAAATCAAAGCTCTTAGAAGAAATGGCTGGTTCCAAATAAGGTATAAAATGAGCCTAAAACCTCTTTGCGTGCCAGAACATAACAAAGTACTCAAAGAATGACAGAGACAATTCAAAAGGACACAAGAGCCAGCATGGAGAGACTCTTGGTGGCCAGGTCTGGAATAGTCTGCGCAGCAAAAGGAATTATGCTAGTACTTTGTTATAACACAATGAATGAAATGGGAATTCATGATTCCACAGCGGTATAAATAACAAGGGTGACATTTTAGCCAATGCATGAAAAAGAACAAGAAGCCACTGAATGAGAAGAATCATGAGAGGTCCAGGCAGTGTGGACAACTAGTGCAAGGATTCCTTGGTTAAGATGATGTTGGCCTGTCAGACAAATAGAGAAGGCCAGTGAGCCTGAAGCATGCATAACAGGCACAGAGTCACAGAAGAAAAGTGGAGAAGTTGACAGGCCCTAGACCAGGCAGAGTTTACAACAAGCACAGGAAGCCGGATTCTAGTCTGTGTCACAGGAAGCCTTTGGAATGTTATAAGCATGCTCTGATGCACATGTTTTAAACGTTTCTCTGGCTGCTGTACAGAGGAAATACTATAATAGTGCAAGAATATAGGCAAAGACATTAATGGGGAAGTTACTGCAGTTGTTCAGGCTAGCGACAGTGACAAAATACAGCAGAGTGTGGTATTGGAGGTTGCAGAAGTGGGCAGATTAGGGATGTATTCTGAAGGAAGCATTGCCAGGTCTTGATAGAGGTGATGCAGAACAGTAAAGAGAAAATCTAAATAATTCCTAGATGTGGGGCTTCAGCAATTAAGTGGATGAAGGAGCTGCCTATTGAGGAGGGATGATAGGAAGAGAAGCAGATCTGGAGGGTAAGGAAAATACCAACAGCTCTGCTCCAACAGCCATGATAAATTTGACCTTCCCATGAACATGCACATGATGATGCCGATAAACAGTTAGCTATAGGAAAATCTGAAGTTCCAAGTAAAGGTCAGAGCTAGAGACGCAGATTTGGGAGTCACTGGTGTGTTGGTGAAGACCTTAAAGTTAGATGAGATCGGGCGCCTGGGTGGCTCAGTTGGTTACGCGACTGCCTTTGCCTCAGGTCATGATCCTGGAGTCCCAGGATCGAGTCCCATATCGGACTCCCGGCTCTGCGGGAAGTCTGCTTCTCCCTCTGACCTTCTCCCCTCTCATTCTCAGTCTCTGTCTCTAATAAATAAAGAAATAAATCTTTAAAAAAAAAAAAAGTTAGATGAGATCACCCATAGGAAAAAAAATACTGCTTGGTTAGGAGAGAGCTCAGAAAGGTTCTCCTGTAATGTCTGGCATTTAGAGATCCAGCAGGCAGGAGGGGCCGGCAAAGAAGACAAGAGAAGGAATAGCTAGTGAGGTGGGGGCAAGACATGTGGCGTCGTGAAAGTCAAGATTTATTTTTTGTAAAGGATTCCAAAAATGAGCAAGTGTCATGTCATGGGATACCACTAGGTCTAGTAACATGGAGGAAATGGCGCCCCTGACGAGTGCCGTCTCAGTAGCAGAGGGGGCAAAATCCCAATTGGAATGAGTTCGGCAGAGGACATAAGACAAGGAACTGGATTCAGCAGTTGCAGGCAAGCCTTTCAGGTCTGTAGAAAAATGGAGGGGAAGCTAGAAGGATAAGTAGAGTCAAGGAAGGTTTGTTTTTTATTTTGTCTGTGAGGCAAGAGAAATTAGAACACACCTTTTGCTCTAGATGTGTATTCCTCTAGACAGACGAGGGACATTTGTGAAGCAGTGATGCGAGAGAGGGGATAGTTTTAAGAGTTAATGAACCGAAAAATAAGGGGACAGATACAGAGTACAAATATGTCTGACAGGTTGGAGCAAGGACATTTTATTATTACAGAAGAAGGGAAGGGAAAGAGTATAGGTAGAATAACTCATAAAAAAACAGTAAGATTTACTACCCAACTGCTTCTATTTTCCTAATGAAGACTGAGACAGGATCCCAAGACAAGAGCAGGGAAGGGATGAGGAGGGAAAGGCACAGCGCAGGAATTCTGAAGAGCAGGAAAGTGAAGAAATACAGTTGCTGCTATATGAATGTCCATTTTGAGATGTGGGACCAAGAGTTTAAAGTGAGAACAGTCAGCACAGATGTTTTGCTCCAGTCAAGTATCAGCACGGAGTAGGTAGTTGTGGTTTTAACCAGGATTGGGCCTCGGCCAGCCAAGTTCAGTGGGGATGAGTGTGCAAGAATTAAGAGACAATTTAAAATGCCCACAATGATGAAACATGGCAGTTAAGCTAGAGATGGAGGGAAGTGAGGGCGCCAGAGAGGGTGACTGCAAGGGATGGTCAATGGTTGGGAGAACTGAACAAGGTCAACGAACTTCTAGTGAGTGGTAGAATATGCAAGGTAAAGGACTGAAGGTGGGGGTCAAAAATGTGGCCCTGGGAGTAGAGAGCCATAGAAAGAAAAGAACAGACCACGGGGGGTGAGACAGTTGAAGAACTATGAGGACAACTTAAGTTATAAGATAAATTCATTTTGAAATTTGGTAATATTTTAGTTTGCTGCATGGACTCTCCTTTTCCATGTTTTCCAGCTCCTTCCAAAGTCTAAAATGAATAATTAGAAAAGAATAAGACATACGGCAAATCACCAGAAAATCATTTAGTCCTATTAAGTAAGCAGTCCTAAATTTTTAAAATCCATTAATTTTGTTTTACCCAGTAATCCAATATTTCCCTACAGAACCCTCTTCTCAAGTAACACACTTTGGAAAATGCTGATCTAATGCTCTGGGTTAGGAAAGCACAACGACCTTTGTAGAAGTTATTTTATATCTCTTGGATTATCTCATTGGGTAAAACAGACCTGTTATTTTTTTTGTCCCCTATTTCACAAATAGTTAAAATGGTTCACCCAGTTTGTGTTGGCCTCACCAAACCTGAGAACAAAATCCATTTTCTACATCTGAAACCAGAGTCACTTGATAATTGAAACAGGGTTTTGGGGCGCCTGGGTGGTTCAGTCAGTTAAGCGTCCAACTCTTGGTTTCGGCTCAGGTTATGATCTCCCAATCAGGAGATCAGCCCCGCATGGGGCTCCACACTCAGTAGGGAAATCTGCTTCCCCTCTCCCTCTGCCCCTCTCCCTGCTTGCACCGTCTCACTCTCTCTCTCTCTCTCTCTCTCTTTCTGAAATAAACCTTTAAAAACAAAAAGACAACGGGGCGCCTGGGTGGCTCAATTGGTTGAGCGACTGCCTTCGGCTCAGGTCATGGTCCCGGAGTCCCCGGATCGAGTCCCATATTGGACTCCCGGCTCTGCGGGAAGTCTGCTTCTCCCTCTGACCTTCTCCCCTCTCGTTCTCAGTCTCTCTCTCTAATAAATTTAAAAAAAAAACAAAAAAAACAAAAAGACAACAAAAAGTAGGTTTCAATTGACCTCTAAGGAATGGACTGTCACATCTATTCAGCATTTTTCAGGACTGGCTTCAGAGACCTGTGACACAGGGGCCCGTGCTCAGAAAGGGACCCACGCTTGGGGCTTTAACGCTCTGTGACCTACATATTGAAAATTCTGTTATTTTATCTTTGAATGTATACATGAACCCCAATGATACAATGAAGCACCGCCAGGGTCTGGAGCTTCTGCTCACTTTCCCTCCTCCCACCACCGCCCTGCCCCACCAGAAAGCCTTCTCTGCCGGCTCCTCCATCTCTGCCAACCCCCACCCCCAGCGGGAGGCTAGACACAAACACAGGGAGGTTCAAAGTCAGAGGAGCACTTACAGGGCACCAAGTTACAGGGAGGATGCCCAAGCAATTGTGAGGGTCTGCACTGGCCACGGGAATACCCCTGTGTTTGAGGAAGGTGTGCCATTGGATAGCAAATGGAGAATACCATAGGCTGAGAGAGAGAAAGGCCACCAATGATAGAAAAGAGTTTTGTGCCTGATTTTTGGACAAGAGGCCCTGCAATTTCATTTTGTAATTTGCCTACAAATGTTAAGTAGCCAGCCCCGGCCGTTTAGTATGGAGGATAATGATGATAGTGGACAGGGAGAGGAAAAGAACAAGAAAAAAAGAGAAAGAAGACAAAAAGAACGCTTTTATCAAAAACTTAATACTTTTATAGCCCTTACTAAATTCAGGCAGTGTTCCAAGCATTTTATATATTTTAACTTATTTAACCCTCTCAGCAATCCTTTGCAGTAAGTACTAGGACGGTCCATTTTATAGCTGAGGGGCGAGCGCGAGGCCCAGAGAGCAAGAAAGCGGCCTGGGGTCGCCCACATGGTAAGCCGCCGTGCCAGGACTCACAACCGGCCTGCCTTGCTTCCGAGTCTACAATCCTCCACGACATTCTCATTCCACCTCTGCGTCAGACGGCAACGATGTACACTGTACACCCGTACCTGCCTCTTCGCTAATTTTGAAAGACGTCCTTTTTATAAAGAACTTGCAGAATATGAATTCAGTTTTCTTGTGTTTGCCCTCCTGCTCATAACACTTTATTTCTTTAATTATTTCTTGCTTAATTGAAGGACTGTCTTCTGCTTTAGTAAGCCACCCCTAATGGAAGTGTTGAATAATTTTTTTAAAGGCTTATTTATTTATTTATTTATTTGGCAGAGAGAGAGAGCAAGAGAGGGAACATAAGCAGGGGGAGCAGGACAGGGTGAAGCAGGCTTCCTGCCGAGCTGGGAGCCCGACACGGGGCTCGATCCCAGGGCTCTGGGATCATGACCTGAGCCGAAGGCAGACGCTTAACGACCGAGCCACCCAGGCGCCCCAGAAGAGTTGAATAATCCTGACTTGGTGGTGTCAAGTGAGGGTTCTGATATTTAAAATGTTATCTTTGCTCAGGGGGACAAGCAGCGCAGGCAAGCATAATTTATGCACTCACCAATAATTATCCCGGCTGAGGGTATGGGCCTGCACTCGACCTGAAACCTTAATATAGAACAATCTTCACCGTATTTCCTGAATTGTGGAACTAGGTATTTATGCAAGATAGTCTTTATGCAAAAGAGGCCATTAGGACTCAGGCAGGACCCGGTGCTGTCACTCGGCAGAGGGGAAGGGAAGGCTGATGAGGATGTCCACAGAGCTACACACATACGTGGCCAATGTTTCATTCCAAACTTGGGGCTTTTGTCTCTGCAATCACCAGCTTCCCTGGACGGGCTCTTCTGGTGTTTAAGTCCCTGGATTCCCCGGTATGGAATTTTCTCCTCCTTGAGAAGAGAATTTTTTCCTCATCAGACATCTACACCCTTTATCATCCATGCTGGATACATGGGGTTGGTGTTACACCGAGATTATATTAAGGAAAAAAACCAATTTGCAGTAAAAAGACCTATAAAGGGGAACCATGTCCACTGGAATAAACATTAAAAAGTGCAGCTACGTTGCCCGACCCCTGCCACCCAACAATGCTTATCAGTGACCACTGTCTTTAAACACATGGGAGAATGCTTGAAACAGACTATGTCAATAGTAACTGAAGAAGCAAACACCAGAGGTGATCATTCCCATCTTTACCGTGAGAATCCTGCAGTTGATGGGAAAATCATGCATCCCTGAATAAGGTGGGTCGGGTAATAGTGGGTGGGGTGACATGGAGAGTTCAACTTCATCCAACTGCTTTATTCAAAAACGGACACCCAGAGGACAACTGGCGGGCTCAGTCGGTAGGGCATGTGACTCTTGATCTCGGAGTTATGAGTTCAAGACCCACACTGGGTGTGCAGATTACTTAGAATAAAATCTTTAAAAAAAAAGAACTGTATACCCCAGGAGCCTCCATGAAGACTGAAAGCTAGAAGTGCCATTTTCATGAAGGCCTGAAAGTCCAGCTTCCTCCTTAGCCTTTGTTCAGAGAGTAACAAAGAAAATGCTATTTATGTTCCACTGGGAATCTTAAGAATCACAGAATAATGTACCTGGGGTGCCTGAGTGGCTCAGCGGGTTAAAGCCTCTGCCTTCAGCTCAGGTCATGATCTCAGGGTCGAGAGATTGAGCCCCAAATCAGGCTCTCTGCTCAGCAGGGAGCCTGCTTCCCCCTCTCTCTCTGCCTGCCTCTCTGCCTACTTGTGATCTCTCTCTCTGTCAAATAAATAAATAAAATCTTTAAAAAAAAAAAAAAGAAGAAAAATATTTCCTCCATCATGTATAGTTAAAAAAAAAAAAAGAATAACGTACCTTTACTCCTTTACCCAACACTGACCTACAACTTACTAACACTGAGGAAGGAAAATACTCCAAGTTATGGGTAAAGCTATCCTATGTAAACGAGTGGCACAAATGAAGAATAAATAAGGCATGCAGGGATAAATCTGTAAGACACACAGCCCTTTCTGGGCCCACCAATGGGTTGTCTAGTTGCCCTTTGACCCAGAGACCTTCCATGGACCAGGTAATACAGAATACCTAATAGGGGATGCCATTTTCTTCCTTCTCCTTCCCTGAGGTTTTACCCTATGGCTCCAGTCCTTGCCCTTCCCAAGCTAGAGCCCAGGTGACAGAGTAAGTTCCAGCCCCTAGCCTCAAAGAAAGTAGAAAAGAGGATAGGAATGACCTCATGTGCCAATCCACCAACTAAATTAGCACATTTTACACACAGATAAGCTAGCTTCCTTTAGTTGAATTGATTGAAATGCCACAGATAAGAATATCAGTCCAGATTTAGAACTCGTTGAATAACGATGTTTGGGAGGACTCATATGACACCTTTCATTTTTCTTCCCAACATAATCATTTCAGGGTATTATATTATCAATCTGCAAAAGCCTAAGCAATTAGATTTTCATGAACTGTGAAATTTTTCCCTCTCCAATATAGCAGCTTAGAATTTAGAATGGTATCATGTGCCTCTTTTAAGAGTTCCGTGTTTAACTCTGTACAATTAAATACATGACATTTTTAGCACAATCCCTGGACTAGGAACTGACCCTGCCTCTCAGTCTCTCCCAGCCTGAACCTGCCCCCTGGGTCAAGCTAAGTAGTCTAGGTCTTCTCCCGGGCAAGTCTGAGAAGGAGGAATTATGGGGGGAAAGTGCAGCCCTATGGAGAGTGAATGAAGTTGAAAATATTTGTATTGTTAATTATACATTTTTAAAAAGATTTTATTTATTTATTTGACAGAGAGAGAAAGCACAAGCAGGGGGAGTGGGAGGAAGATGGAGAAGCAGGCTTTCCACTGAGCAGAGAGCCCGACGTGAGACTCGATCCCAGGACCTTGGGCTCTTGCATAAGAGCCCAAGCGTGAGCTGAAGGCAGACGCTTAACCAACTAAGCCACCCAGGCACCCTTTAATCATATGTTTTTTGAAAAAAATAATATATTTTCAATTTAACCCACTAATACCTCAAGGTGTGCAGTGAATATATTTTGAAACTTCGAAAAGAATTTCACCTACTCTTACAAATAGCATCTATTCGTTTTTGAAACATGCTTTTTACTGGAATGGATGTTTCCAGAACATCTGCATCTTGTTTGCTAAGGCATCATTGTTGCCACCTGTTCTTGAAACAAATACATTGCAGATTGAGTATATCAATAATACAACATTCATGTATCATATTGAATCCCTCTGTGGTAATCTCAACTGAGGGAAGGAGATTAATATCAGAGAATTTATAGAAAAGAAACATAGACTGTGGTACATTGGAACCATTCCAAACTCTAAAAAAAAAAAAAAAAAAAAAAAAAAACCTAGGGATAAATAACTAGGAATGTTTGGCAGGTTTTAAAAATAGATAACTTCATTTATCTGGAAACAGTCGTCTAGAAATAGTAAGAATTTATCAGAGAATGCCACTGTTTTGGTATAACTGGGAAAATTCCAGAAATACATTTGAAACGTTTAGAAAATGGCTTATAGAGTCTTAAGCAGATTCTGGGACCAACCTTCCTCTGCTAATGGTTGGCTTGGCCTTGTCATTAGAGACCAATGTTTCAAATGTCCAATGACCATCCATGCTGTATATTCAGTCAGTGCTATGGTGACCCCCCGTGGGACTCAAGAAATAAGAGCCCCAGTCCTCCTTACGGTACTTAAAACTGAAATAAAGAGATTAGTGTGACGTATATGGAACAATAATCTAAAACATACTGTATGCTATTATTAATAAACATACACTGAAGACTCACCAATGTACAGGGCATTGTGCAAAATACTTGACATACATCGTCTAGGGTAATCCCTGCAATAAGACAATGAAGGAGGAGAGGAAAGTAAACCAGTGTGGCCCACATCACGTGACTGTGGATTGGGAAGCGGGCCTTCAAACCCTGTCTGTCCGAGTAAGTTCAAGGCTGTGGCTTTTCACGGTGTCTCCTGCCTTCGAACACACACATCACAGCGTCAGCTACCCGTGCTCCAAGAATTCAGAGATGCGGGAAGTCAAAGGTCTTAGGAAGATGCCTCTTCCGCTTGCCCACCACAGTGGTTTGAAGTTTTGTGTTTTAAAATTCGAAGTTTATGGGATGTCCCAGGTGGAGTAAGAAAGAAACCAGCTGTCTGCTCTTTGACACACAGGAAACGGCAGCCACAAGTCCGTCTCTGACTCAGAGGCTGCGCTTGGCCGGGCGGACTCTGGTTTCAGGCTGGCAGGGATTTCTCCGTGTTACCCTCTCCCAGAGTGATGGGAGCCCTGTCCTCAGCATTTCTCGACCTCTTCCTGCGAGATGCCAGGTTAGCAGTGTGCAGAGAAACTGAAACAGCCACCCAGGCCACAGAAGGCAGGGAATCAGCAGAAAAATACTGTCCGGGGAAGAAACGGAACGGATCTTACAAAATGCGGGGTCTCCTTTTGTTCCTGCCAAATACCTATGTGGATGTTGTTTCCTTAAGTACGCCAGCCTCTTAAATCATGACATCCTCAGAGTGAAAAGTTGGCATTTCGTGAAAGGCAAGGTCATATTCATTGTTGGCCCAACCGGCGGCCAGCTCTTCTAACAATTTTGCAAGACAAGTATTATCCTCCCCATTTTAAAGATTAGGATATTAAGGCTTGGAGAAGCCCCATGTGCCCAGCTGCCTTCCAGCACATGCATTCTACCCTGCGAATCAACAATTTTTCAAGTATTTTTATTTTTTATTATTTTGTAAAGATTTTATTTATTTATTTGACAGATAGAGAGGCAGGGAGAGAGGGAACACAAGCAGGGGGAGTGGGAGAAGGAGAAGCAGGCCTCCCTCTGAGCAGGGAGCCCAATGCGGGGCTCGATCCCAGGACCCTGGGGTCATGACCTGAGCCAATGGTAGACGCTTAACGACTGAGGCACCCAAGCATCCTTCAAGTATTTTTAAATGTAACCACAGCAACAACGGTTGAATCCACCATACTGTACCAGCAGCAGAAACGTCTACTATAAAACAGTGAGTAGTTCTGCCAGTTATGTACTAAGAAAGATGAAATAACCCGGTTGAGTAAATCTCTGAAACCATAACCTGGGGACTTCCCAGGCCTTGTCGCTCAACTAAAGCCAGCCTGGGGGCAGCCGTGACTCCAGATGCCCACTGCACACAGACACAGCCAGGATTGGCCCGTTTCTACAGCATTCACGGACTCCTAACAAAAACAACACCTAATACCCGAGTTCCCAATCTGGGCTCATTCTTCTTCTTTTTTTTTTTTTCCGTCCTTTGAGATCCAAAGTTAAATGATAAACTATTTATTACTGGCACAACCTTTTCCCCTGGCTCAGCGGTCTCCCCGGAGATCCTCTGGCTCTGTTTTCCCAGGCACCGTCAGGCATCTCTGCGGCCCCAACGACTCCCGGGTTTGTCTGCAACTGGTGCAGGCAGATGCCTGAAAATCACCCACTGACAGATTTACGTTCGTCAATCTCTGAAACACCCTCCGCCCCGCCCCCTCCCGGATCATTATCATACGTGTGGGTGAAAGCACTTGGGAGGCCAAGGGCACCAGGCCCTCCCGAGTACATGCAAGGCTGAGATACGGAATTGCAATGGCATCCCGCCTGCCTGCATTTCCTTATAAACCCTGGGCTCCTCGGCAGCCGCACGTTCCCCTGGCCTGCTTTCTTCCCAAGATCTGGAAAGACGCGGGCCTCCAGGCTTTTGAAACGAGATTAAAAGGCTTCTTTTACAGCTCTTGCAGAAAAACTCCACAGAGGAAACGTGGTTGGCAGGTAGAAAAACCGGGACCTGTCTCCTTGAAAATCACAGCTGTGTTATCTTTTTCCTCCACTGATCGCTTCCAGATTATCACTCGGGGCAGCCGGCCAATGAGCCAGTCCTCCGTGTCACAGAGCCCGTCTCCGGCAACAGCCTGTTCCTACACCGAAGGGAAGGTGTTTGAAGATGTGCAGCCGGGCGGGCGCAGTGCGGAGCCCGGGCAGGGAGCCGTGTGAGGGTGCCCTCGCCACGGCAAGTCCGCACACGAAGGGGAGTCAGGAGCTGGCACGGGCAGGAAGTTTACCGAAGCCCGGGGACGAGGCCAAACACAAAAGATTCCTTTCTGAGGGGAAAGAGGATTGAAACTGCAGGGAGAAACATAATAGAGACACAGTCCGTGGGAACCTCGCAATGATGAAATCTGTTGTTGGAGAACAGAACCCTTTATTCCGTGTCTCCTGGCTGTCTTTGGCGAACAAGTCCTCGGCCGAGCCCCGCTGGAAGCATCTTCCTTAGGGCTCTCTGGCACCTGGCCATGGCTCAGGTCTAACCCCGGGGAGTGATTCACAGAAGGTAGCCACCTCGGCTTTGTGGGCCCTCACTGTGACTTTTCCAGAAAGACTGGTCAGACCAAGACCTTGGCTGCTCCAAAGTCTTTTCTTTGGAGTTCTTGAAACTGGTAGTAGGAACGGAGACTTAACAGGAAGAAGACTGGGGCCAGATTCCCCCGCTTGTGGTGACAAATGCAAACAAATCGTGCCCCCAGGAAGTCACTGTTTTGGCAGGAATCATCAGGACACGGACTTACATACTTAAGGTGCCTGGGGCTGCACTAAGCACCAAGGACAAAGTCTCTCCCACTGATTTAAAGGCCTTCGCTAGGCAGCTCTCAAACTGCCCTGAGGGGCCCAGTGTCTCACAGGGTGTTAATAGTCTTGTTATGAAAATATGTTCCTATCACTGGAATAAGCTTAGAGAATGCTTCCTTAAATGAAGCTGAACACCATTCTTTGCTGTTGGGCTCTTCCGGGCCCTAAAAAAAGATATGCCAAATGTATTGACCATAAAGCCCTTTTATTTTTTTTTTTTTTTTAAGATTTTATTTATTTATTTGAGAGAGAGAGAACGTGATCACAAGAAGGCAGAAAGGCAGGCAGAGAGAGAGGGGGAAGTAGGCTCCCTGCTGAGCAGAAAGCCAAATGTGGGGCTCAATCCCAGGATCCTGAGATCATGACCTGAGCCGAAGGCAGAGACTTTAACTCACTGAGCCACCCAGGCACCCCTATAAAGCCCTTTTAACAAACACAACAGACTTCTTTTTTTTTCCCAAAGATTTTTCTTTAAATTCTAGTTAGTTAGCACGCAGTACAATATTGGTTTCAGGAGTAGACTTCAGTGATTCATCAGTTTCATATGAAACCCAATGCTCATCACAAGTGCCCTCCTTAATGCCCAGCACCCATTTAGCCCAAACCCTATCCATCTCCCTCCAACAACCTTCAGTTAACACAACAGACTTCTTAAGATCTAGCTGGACACCAAAGATCCAGGGCACACAGTTTGAGAAGAACTGCCATCACTCTCAACCAAGAGATGATGGGGACCCAGGGCAAAATTCCTCTTCGGGAGGTCACCTTCTAGTATTCTTTTCCTTGGGGTGGGTGTCTCACTACTCACGGACCCTTACCTCCAAGTGTATGAACTATTACCAAGGCATTTATTGATCACCAGGCTGAGCATGCTATTTTATCTCACAACAATCATTGGGGCAGATATTACACTTCCATTTTGATGGGCAATGCAAATCAGAGAGAGGCCTTAAGGTCACGAAAGAGTGGTGCTTTAAAAAGCTCCATACCTAGGGATGGGTGGGATGGGTTAAATTGGTGATGGTGATTAAGGAGGGCATTTTTTGTGATGCACATACAACTGAGGGTTGCATGGAAATGATGAATCACTAAATTCTAGCTGAAATTAATATCGCACTGTATGTTAACTGGAATTTAAATAAAAACTGGAAAAAGAAAGAAAAAAAAAAGAAAGAAAGCTCCATACCTAGAAGGACCAAGATTCATACCCTACAATCAACAGTAAGAAACCCAATCTTCTTCGCTTGGGCAAAGTGGTGAAGACAGGTAATGAGGACGGTGCCATCTCAAAGGGAAAAACACCCAGTTGCCTAATACTTAAATTTCCATCTTTTGAATGCAAAGAGCACTACAGTATCAACTTCAAGTGTTTTTCCTATAACATGTCTGACTTAATAAGGCTGTTGTACCACTAATTATTAATATTAATTAGGATTTTTCACCAAATATGCACAAGACATGTATGAGCTTTCCTTACACAGCTACAAGATCAGCAGGCTAACCTGTCTTCAAAGGCAGCAAATATCTGCCCTTTCCTTGGAAACAGATATGTTTCCTTAAAAATGAGGCCCTAGTTGAAACTCCACTAAAAATCAGCCCCTAATATAATTCTTTTCTGAAACATTCTTCAAACTTTTATGGGGGCTGCTTTGGCATAGCCAGTATTTTTTCAGTGGTGTCAAGGTTTTGTGCTTACCTATTCCTATTAACATTATATATTTTTGCAGTTCCCAATAAAACTCATTGTATGGTATGCTAGAATAAATCTCAAAATCTCCCCGAAGTGCTAGAAACTTTCAGATATATGTCTATTAAATTTTTATTTCTTGAGCAAGTTGCATGTGTGCCAAAATATGCATTTCATTGCTAGAATGGCTGTAAGTCCACAAAGCTGTGGTAGAACCACAGAGGAGCACAGAGGTGCCCATTGCTAAAAATCCATATCCACTGAGCTGGAAGTGGCCATTCCAGCTTTCCAAAGGAACTCCTGAAGTGGCTATTCACCTGGGTAAGTCCCACTGCTCAAACATGCTGGGCACTCAAAACACATGTGTTCAACTCAAGTTGTTATCCCAAGAACGGAAGATCAGACTGGTTTCCCCTTAGAATGGTTTAAGGTTTTCACCATATGTCCAGAGTACCAATAGAGTCAGGTTCTCTTTTACCCTTAGAATAGAGAATCACAAGCCAAACCTAATAAAAATACTTTCTGTTAAGGCTAAGATGAATAATTTTTAACTCTACCATCAAAGAGGCAAGACAAAGAGCCTATGGGTAAAAGGGGTAGGAAGACAGATTTCAGATTAACATCAGAAAGATCTTTCCAGGGTGCCTGGGTGGCTCAGTTGGTTGGGCAACTGCCTTCAGCTCAGGTCATGATCCCGGAGTCCCGGGATCGAGTCCCATGTCAGGCTCCCGGCTCTGCGGGAGGTCTGCTTCTCCCTCTGACCTTCTCCCCCTCTCATTCTCTCTCTCTCTCAAATAAATAAATAAATAAATCTTTAAAAAAAAAGAAAGAAAGATCTTTCCAGCAGACTGTATTGGTACTACAAACTATGAGAAGATGGGTGAGTAAGCTCATGAGGTAGGAAGTTCTCAGTTTCTGGAAGTATCCAAGAATGTCCAGATCAGAGGTTCTCAAAGTGTGGTCCCCAGACCAGCAGCATCACCATCACCTGGGGACTTGTTAGATATGAAAATTCTCAGACCCCACCCTAGACCCACAGATTCAGAAACCCAAGGGCTAACGCTCAACACTCTGGGTTTTAATAAGACCTCCAGGTGATTCTGATGCCTGCTAAATTTGGAGAAACACTGGCAAAAACACCACTTGGCAAGAATAATGCAAAGAAGATTCAACCAACAGATGAGTAATTGGATGGTATGACCATTCAACCTTTCAGTTCCATGAGTTTAATAAGGTTCTTTGGCCTGCATTGTTTTCTTTCTGGAACTGAGAAAGCAATGGCCTACCAACACTTAGGCTTGACCCCTGGATAACATTCCAAATTATGTAAAAGAACTCTATATTATTGCAGCTGTTGTAAATCCTGACATTCAAATCTCCTGAGGAGCATTAAAATATATAAACATATACCAGTACCTGGTCACCCAGAATCTCTGGAGATGGGGGTCCCAGGCCTAATCTCTGGAGATGGGGTCCCAGGCCTACTTTCGCCAGGTACTTCCACATCAATTAACTCATTTGGTCTCCAGAATAATCTTATCTCCACAGTAATCTTGGAGGCCAGGTATTTCTGCCATCTCCATTTTGACACATGGAAATTGAGGCTTAAAGGGGTTGAGTGACTTGTCCAAGTTCACACAGCCAGGAAAGGTCTGAAGTGGGATTCAAGCCGGAGTCTCAAGACCATGTTCTTTCCTCCACTCACTCTCCTCCTCCTTTCCATGTCAGAGACTTCCTGGGTACATGTGGTCCTCCAAGCCACCATCTTCCTCCCCACTTACCACCCCAGCCTCACCCCAGGGGCAGGTCCAGTCACAGCAGCCTTCCAGCTCTTGTCACTGTACCCTCCTCTCTGCGAAATCTTGGCAGTGGGTGTTTTATTCTCTCACAAAGATGTTTTCACAGCTCGCTGCCCTCAAATCTACCCTGCCTCAACAAACTAAGAAGATACCTTTGAGTGTTGACATGAGGGCAACCAGAAGCCAGCTGGGAACTGGCCACTAAAATTCTACCTCTCCACCAGTGAGCTAAATATTTTCATTCACCAAAATGAAAATAACCTTAAGGGAGGAGCACCTTAAGTTGATAACTGCTAATTACATCTGAGAGTCTGAATTCACCAAGTAGGAGAGGGTCTCTCTGTGAGGTAGAGGAACAAAGGGGTACAGAGCACAGGACCTTTCCAAGGAGGTGGAAGGAGAGAGGTAACAGCCAAGAGCACCACGGGAAGTACAAAGGGCCTGAGAGATGGAGCCACAGAGCAGGAAAATGGTCACTGGAACAGGCAGGATGAGGACCGCAGAGATCCTGGCCGCCACCCGAGGATTTTGCTGAGGGGGAGGTCCTGGCCAATTACGCCATGCTCTGGTTACCCAAATCAGAGCCTTTAATCAAGCAACAGTAGTCCAGAGAGGGGACGTAGCTTGCCCAGGATCACACCAGCCAGGCACTGGCAGAGCCACAACCAAGTCCCAGGGCTCCTGACTTTCTTTTTTCTAAAGGAATGGGCCTTAACAGGGGACCCAAACAAAGTCATTCAGTAAGAAACTGAGGAAAATGTTAAAAAGAGAGCAACTACATCAGTGGCTACACTAATTGGCTGGAGTAGAATATAAAGCACGTTCTACGTGACTACGGTTTTTTTAAATATAAAAGGAAGACAGCTCCAAGGGCCTGTTTCTGATCACTGCTCCACAAAACAGGTGACCAGGGGACTATGGGTATATGTTTTCAAAGCACCACCCAAGATTTTAACTGCTCAGCTCCCTTTGGTTTTAATGATGTGGCCACAGCTAAAACTGCACATTTCTTTGACAATAGATCCGAAAGGCCCAAGAATCCTTGAAAAAGGAACTGAAAGAGAGAAAGAGTACCTGCTTTCCTTCAGTGGGAAGCCAACTGAGGGGGCCTGGTCACAATGCTATTTGTACTGTCGTCATAAGTGCTGCCTAGGCCCACCCTCTCTGGTCTCAAAAGAATACTTTTTGTCTGCATTTAAAATATCTGTTCTTGGGCACCTGGATGACACAGTCAGCTAAGCATCTGACTCTTGGTTCCGGCTCAGGTCTTGATCTCAGGGCCATGGGACTAAGCCCCGAGTCGGGCTCCCTGCTCATCGGGAGTCTTCTTGTCTCCCTCTCCCTCAGTCCCCACCGCCGTGGGCACACATGCACGCGCACGCTCTTGCTCTCTCTCATTCATAAATAAATAAATAAATAAATAAATAAATAAATAAATAAATAAATAAATAAAGTTTAAGAAAATAAAGACGTAAAAATAAAATAAATACATTAATTTAATTTAATATATATTCTTTAAAAGAGATTAAAGAGACAGCAACCAAAATTAACATGTGGATCCTGATTGAAACAAAATGACAGTGAAGAGATATTTTTAAGATGACTGGGGAAGGGGCGCCTGAGTGGCTCAGTGGGTTATAGCCCCTGCCTTCAGTTCAGGTCATGATCTCAGAGTCCTGGGATCGAGCCCCGCATCGGGCTCTCTGCTCGGCAGGGAGCCTGCTTCCTCCTCATTCTCTGCCTGCCTCTCGGCCTACTTGTGATTTCTCTCTGTCAAATAAATAAATAAAAAATCTTAAAAAAAAAAAAGATGACTGGGGAAATTGTATTAAGGTCAGAATTTTAAAGATTTATTTTATTTATTTATTTGAGAGCGAGAAAGAGAGAGACAGCGTGCGTGCACATGTGCACATGGGGGGAGGGGCTGATGGAAATGATCTCAAGCAGACTCCAAGCTGACCACAGAGCCTGATGTGGAGCTCTATCTCAGGACCCTGAGATCATGACCTGAGCAGAAACAAGAGTCAGACATTTAATTGACTGAGCCACCCGGGGCGCCCCTATGATCTGAATTTTAAGTGACATAAAGCTCTTTTTGTAAATGTATTAATAGCATTGTAATTCTTTTTTTTAACTGTTCATATATTTTAGAACACTAAGGTATGCAGAGGTAAAACGACATGACATCAGTGTTTTTAAAATAATACAACCAAAGAGAGGAGGGACAGGAGTAGGTGAAGAAAATGTATGATTTTAACAATTGGGTAAACAGGGGCGCCTGGGTGGCTCAGTGGGTTAAAGCCTCTGCCTTCGGCTCAGGTCATGATCTCAGGGTCCTGGGATCGAGCCCCACATGGGGCTCTCTGCTCAGCAGGGAGCCTGCTTCCCCCTCTCTCTCTGCCTGCCTCTCTGCCTACTTGTGATCTCTCTCTCTCTGTCAAATAAATAAATAAAATCTTAAATAAATAAATAAAATAATTGGGTAAACATACTTGTGTGTAGGTTTGAAATTTTATAATTAAAAAATCCTTATACAAACATACATATACAAGTATATATGCAGTGTGTGTATACATATACGTATGCATATATACATCCACTCTCACAATTACTACTGAGAGCAAAATTTATGTCAGACTTTTAAAGTTTTGTATCTGAAAAGAATGTTAGATCTTATCCAGTTCATTCCATAATCCTTGTTTCTCAGATGAGGGATCTGAGACACCCCCCCCCCCACCAAAGCTCTTCCAACTCTTGGTTCAGCCAAGACAAGACTCTGGTTCTCCAGACTCTCCAGAACGTTCTCCAGAACGCCTACACCCAACAGCCATCAAAAAGTGTAAACACATTGCTTTCTAATCCTTGTGTTATAAACTCTCAGACAAGGTACCTCACTATGATTAACCGGTCAGAGGACAAAGGAACACCTCCTTTGCTCAGCCTGAGTATATTTCCAAATAAAATGATCCTCCTCCATTCTCTCCAGCTTAGCCCCCACCACTCTCCCTTCCATTCTTTCCCCATCCCGCAGCCACCCCTTTCATCATCTAGCCTTTTTGCGTCCTTCGCTGCTTTTGAGCTCCTGCTGCACATTGAGACATCTGTGTCCATCCTCCAATGTCAGCTCCTCCCGCTGAAATCTGGCTTCGTTTCAAAGCCCAGAGCAATTCAGCTGTCTCCATAAAGTCTCTCTCTCCCATCTCCGGACAACCCCAGCCCTTGGTCTCAGCCTCTGTTACAGTCCTCGTCGTCTTCCTTCTTTATGATGAGGCACACATGTGTTCTGCTCTTTCAATGGTCTGCATACTGTGATGCAGTGGCAGAAATTACAAGGGAAAATAGGGAGCCAGGACCAAAGAGGCCCCACGTAGAACCAGAAGCTACCTGGGGATATGGCTGGCTCTGGAAATGATGACGAAAGGAGGTAAAGCTTTAAGCCAGAATCCCAATGTGATTTCCAGTGGGTATAAAAGAAGCCTACACTTTTCCTAGCTGGGAGAAGCAGGATCTAAGAGGAGCCAACCTCAGGGAAAAGGCTGGCAAAATCAATTAGACAGTTCAGTAACAGTAATACAGCCCTTAGACTGGGAAGCTGGTGAAGGGTAACCAAGGAGGTCAAGCCTATCCCCCAGCAAAGGAAAGTAGGCATGAATCAGGCAGGGGCACAAGCCAAAAAACCAGGCGAACCAGCTAGACATGTGTGGTGAGACCAGGAGAAAAGAGGATGCCTGGAGGCTAAGGCTCTATGGGCAGGTGCCCTGGGCTTGTTAGTGCTGCTTATATTTATTGAACATGTACTCTGAGCCAAATCTTGGAGATACAAGGATATATTAGTCAAGGTTCTCCAGGGAAACAGAACCTACAGGATGTGTATATATAAAGATTTGTTATAAGGAATTGGCTCACACAATTATAAAGGCTGACAAATCCAAAATCTCTAGGGTGGGGCCCGCAGGCTGGAGACACAGGAGAAGTGATATTCCAACCTAAGTGTAAAGGCAGTCTGCTGTGGAACTCTCTCCTGCTCAGAGTTCTATTTTGTTGTCATTTTTGTTGTTGTTGTATACCGGCCTTCAACTGATTGAGTGAGGCCCACCCATTCAACTATGGAGGGCAATCTGTTTTACTTAGGGTCCACTGATTTAAATGTTAATCTCACCTAACAATACTCTCAAAGAAACACCCAGAGTAATGTTTGACCAAGTATCTGGTGGCTCACCCAAGCAGACATAAAATTAACCATCACAAGCCATGAACAGAAAAGTCCCAACACACTACAGGAACTAGCAGACTAACAAGAATCCTCATACCTGGATGATGATGCAGGTCCGGATGCAGGTCCCACCATGGTCAGGAGAGAAATAGCCCAGAAGCTGGCAGGGTTGGGCCTGAAGGGGCTGCGCTGGTACCTGGCAGGGAACAGACTGTAAGCTCTTGGAGGGGAGGGACCAAGCCCTTCCCCAGTCGAGCACTGGGTGGAGGTGCCACCTGCCAGCTCCACTACTAACTGCCTTACACAAGTTACTTCACCTCTCTGTACCTCAGTCTTCTCCTCTATAAAATGGGGGGGGGGGAGGCCACAGGACTATCTAACTCAAATGAGACAATACCTAAATTCAATGAGTTAAATATTTGTAAAGCACAAAAACAGGTGTAAAGCCTAGCACTAGATAAGTATACAGAGCTGGTTACTAGTAATATTCACAAGCACCCCCACGGCTTATACACTGTGCTCTACCTAACGGGCACTTGGGAAATTTCAAACTGAAATTCTTTTCTTCATATGGTACAAACTAAGAAGGAACTAGTTGCATCTGGCTGGCTCTGTCGGTAAAGCATATGACTGTTGATCTCAGGGTCATGAGTTCGAGCTCCATGTTGGGCATAGAGAGCTCACTTAAAAATTAAAAAAAAAAAAAAAATAGGAATGCCTGGGTGGCTCAGTTGGTTAAGCATCTTCCTTCAGTTCAGTTCATGATCCCAGGGTCCTGGGATCAAGTCCCGCATTGGGCTCTGTGCTCAGCGGAGATTCTGCCTCTGCCTCCGCAGCTCCCCCTTCTCCTCCCCCTGCTTGTGCTCTCTCTCACTGTCCCTCTCTCTCTGAAAAATAAATAAAATCCTTTTTTTAATTAATTAAATAAAATTTAAAAATAAGAAAATAAAAAGATCTCAGGAGTGCCTCAGTGGCTCAGTCTGTTAAGCGTTTGACTCTTGATTTTGGCTCAGGTCATCAGCTTGAGATCATGGGACGGAGCCTCACACTGGGCTCTACCTTAAGCGGAAAGTCTGCTAGAGATTCTCTCTCCCTCTCCGAATGCCCCTCTCCCCCACCACTCCCCATGCGCGCGCTCGCGCTCTCTCTCTAAAATAGTAAATAAATCTTTTTTTAAAATATAAAGATTTTAAAAAGAAGGAACTAAACTATGTAAAGATTCCGTCTTACACTTCCGTCCCATGTTTTTAAAAAGACAGGGGCGCCTGGGTGGCTCAGTTAAGCATTTGACTTTGACTTTGGCTCAGGTCATGATCCCAGGGTCCTGGGATCAAGCCCCACATGGGGTAGTCTACTTCTCCCTCTGTCCTTCCCCCTGCTCTCTAGTTTCCTCTCTCACATAAATAAAATCTTAAAAAAAAAAAAAAAAAAAGGCAAATCTATTTAAGTTACCTAATTAGAACCCTTCTAAGATTTCCTGCTGCCTTAGAAAAAAAACCCAAATCCCTTCTGAGGCCACTAAGGCCTGCCTGATTTGCCCTGGGTATGCCTCATATACTTACCTCCTACCTCTGTCCTCCAGGGCTCCAGTCATACCAGCTTTCTCTATGTTTCCTGGATTGCCTTCAGCTCCACTGCAGGGCTCTTCCCTGTGCCTGGAGCAGCCACCCTTGGGCCCCGTCCTGCTTACCTGCCAACCCCCAGTCATCATTTGGGACTCAGTTTAAGGAACAGTACCCGCACGACTAAGTTAACTGCCTCCACCATGGGCTTCTGCAGCCCCTGCTTTTCTTTGTGTACTAGTCAGTATCTGGAACCAGACGCTCAATCACTGTCTTCCTCCGTGAGGTCAGGGACCAAGTCTGTATCATTCACAGCTGAACCCTTGGAACCCAGCACAGTTCCAAGCACACAGTGCTCAACAAATCTATTGAGAGATTTTAATAAATCTGGAGATGACAGATTTCAGCTTTTGGCCAAGTCCACCTGATTTGTAGTAGCCCCGAAATGCCAAGTTGAGAAGGACGCTGAAGTTATGTCATGCCGCGGCTGTGAACCCTCTTCCGTGGCTGAAGGGCCCCAGGGGAGGATCAAGGGCATCTGACAGCCATCTCTTTATCTGTAGAGTTAATACCACATGTAACACTGCTCTAAGCTTGATAGCAAATAAAGTATAAAGAAATAGTACAGGGGGGTTCTCTAATCTGAATGTGGAGGACTTCAGAGCTACACTACAAGAGCAAGAAAGCCAAAATACTGCCATCTGTCAGATGCCAATTTCAACAGTCACTCTCGCATCTCATGGTATTCATAAATCCCTTCTGATGACTATAAAATTGCACCTGTGTGTCCTGCTATGCACCGATTGTTTTTCACCTCCCTTTAGAATCGCGTGCCGTGGTGAACAAGACTTTTGGTTTGGGTGTTTGCCCTCGGGGACACCAACGCACCTGGGAATAAGCTGCAGCCTCAGAAGGGAGCCAAGGCTGCAGAGTAGAAAGCTGGCAGGGTTGTCAGAAACATCAGAGTCCTGGGATGGCCTGAAGGATGGCTATGCGGGGTGGCCCATATCCCTTCCGGGCCTCAGCGTCCTCGGCAAAATGGGGCCCTATGAAGGAATAATGCAGGAGGCACACAGAGAGCACTCAGTGATAACTATTATAGCTCATATTCAATTTGACAATTGGGTTTCTCCTGACTGTGAACATAAATAGGAACTAGTACAATTAGTGACACTTTGGCTGTCAGCAGCTAGAGCCAGGAGAGAGGCTGGCTTTCTAACACAGGTGGCACAAAGATACCATACAGGGATACTCACTGCAGCGCTGGTGGCAATAATGAAAGACTGCAATTATCCAACTGCTCTGAGCACCAGAATGCTAAACAAAAGCAAGCCTGCAGAAAAGAGGGATCCCACTTTCTGAAAAATAAAATCTGGGCACGCCACGTCCATTTGCACACACACGTGCGCGTGCACACACACACACACACACACACACTCTGGATGTATAGCAAACACCTAGATGGATTCCCATATCCTGGAACCTCGGAGAAGCATCACGTACTTCCGTATCATTTGAATTAGTTGACAAGGCCACGTATTATCGCATCAATCAATCACCCAATAAGTACGTAAACGAACGCATGAATAACAGTTTTGTCCCCAGTTCCAGTGTGTGGGGGCGGTTTTCCCACATCCCCAAGCAATTCTCTGGCACCAGCTGGGTGTCCTACAATTCAGCTCGAGTCTGCCACTATCTACTGGAGCCGGCATCAAATCCCACAGGCGAAGGACTCAGTCCGGCAAGTCTGCCCCTCTCCTTTCACACGCCAACTGCCAGTCCAGGTTGTAACAGGTACTTCTGACCCACCAGCTACAGACTGAAGGTTCCAACAATTCCTCTCCTTGAGTTTCATTAATGTCCTCAAGTGGCCCACAGAACTCAAACATTTTACTTACTAGGGCGCCTGGGTGGCTCAGTTGGTTGAGCAACTGCCTTCAGCTCAGGTCATGATCCCGGAGACCCAGGATCGAGTCCCACATCGGGCTCCCAGCTTCAAGAGGAGTCTGCTTCTCTGACCTTCTCCCTTCTCATGCTCTCACTCTCTCTCTTTCTCTAATAAATAAATAAATAAATAAATAATCTTTAAAAAAAAAACATTTTACTTACTAGATTACCACTTTATTATAAAAGGGTACAATTCAGGAAGAACCAGGTAGAAGAGATGCATAGAGCAAAGTATGGGGACAGGGCACAGAGCTTCCATGCTTTCTCCCAACATGCTACTTTCCCCAAATCTCCACAAGCTCATCAACCTGGAACCTCCTTGAGTCCCATCCATTTGGGTTGTATGGAGGCTTTATTACTTAGATAGGCGTTGATTAAATCATTGGCTACTGGTGTTTGAACTCAATCTAAAACTCTAACTACAAGGTTGGCCCCCACTTTGGGGCCACCAGACCCTGTCCTTAGGTGACCTCAGGACTTTTGCAAAGTCACCTAATTAATATAACAAGATACGTGTATCACCTTTCATCATTTAAGAAATTCCAAAACTTTTAGGAGCTCTATGCCAGAAACAGGATGAAGACCAAATATGTATTACTATAAATAGCAATAGCATATGAAAGGTCAGTTAAAATAAGAGAGTTTTAAAATTCAGTCAAGCAGATAGGTGATATTCACCATAAAGGCTAATGCGAAGGAAGCCAAGAGAGGCTAGGAAAGAAAGCATTGCTACAGGGAGATATAAATAGATGAGTCACCATCCATTCAATTCAATGAAGTTACCTCAGGAGTCCTCAAAGTGTCAGCAAATTCCTCCTCACGGGCACACTCCTCAGTATGTCACACTAGGAAAGCCCAAAGGGAAGACAACAGATTTAGGTTAAGTACTCACTCCTCACAACTGGGGGGACTGAGCTACAGAGAAAGTCCCCAGGGAGAAGTGTGTAACTCTGACATCTCTCTGAAAGAAGAGATTGTCCTCCAGGCCTTGTTCAGTAGAGGAAAGCAGGTGTTCCTGGGATGTTGTCTGAGAAGACTCAGAGAAGAAGAAAGAAAAAGCAAAAGTCTGCAGAAGAGATGCCAAAAAGCCTGGAGATGAGAAAGCCAAGGTGTGGATTCAGAATTGTGTCCCAACGTGAAGAACAGGAGAGGCTAAGAAAGTGAACTGTAAAAAGAATTCGACTTGAACTTTACTGCAAGAGGAATGCTAAGTATTCCAGGTTACGTTTTAGAAGAGATTGGCAACTCATAGGTCTAACTTAGGACAGGAGACTGGCAAAGATAAACTTTTTAAAAAGCTGCATTTTTTTCCTAATTACATAATCTGACAAGTGTGTTGCAATTTGGGGAAATATGAAAAAGTCTCAATGAACAAAATCATGCATAAATATACTGCTTAGAGATAATCACTATACACACCTGAATGTATATACTTTCAGCCCTTTATTTCTACAAATGTTACATGTTTTTATCAAAAACAGAATCATATAGTATTTATTGTCTTACAGCCTGTTTTTTTCTGCACATAGTATATTATGAAAATGCTTCCATTCAAATGAAACTTCCACAATGTGAGTTTTAATAACTTTATCTACTAGCCCAATTATTGGATATTTGTTATTTTTTTTACTTAGAAATAACATTAATATTCGCACGTCTTTCAATTTTCTCAGAGATTTTCTGCGTGAAAGAGATACGAACAAATCTGCAGTTTTCAATAACCACTGCGAGACTGTACTTGCGAAAAAAACAAACACACACCTCCGCCGGCAGGGTAGGAAAGCGGTTTTCCTTCTATCTTTCCACACTCACCAAAATTGGGTATTAACATTCGTTGCAGGAAAGGCGAGGGGAACGGGAGGAAGGAGATAAGGAGCAATTTGACCGGGAGAAAAGACAGCCTGTTTAAACACTAATTTCTTTGCTTACTTGTGAAGTTGAGCAATTTCCACATGCTGGTCATTAGAAGGATTCGCACAAATCCTCTAGTCATATGAGTCTACGTTTGGGACAGAGAGTTTCACACCAAGTGTGAAAAGGTTTCGGTGTGAAACTCAACCAGAGTATATGAAGCCGAGAATCCCGCGCATGCGTCCTTCGAGGGAATGAACTTCACGCGGAGATTGCTTTCCTCCAATCGTGTGGCTTACAGAAGACCGGGACTTACCTCCTGACCAATGAACATCCGCCAAGAATCTCTCCCGGTCCGCACGCCAATGAACTTCCCGCTTAGACTCTGGTCGGACTCGGACTCGCCCCTACCCTTCTTGGTGCTCCTTGCCTATAAGTAGGGCCACGCCAAATCTCGGGGCGTGACCCCGAGCTTGCTACAACGTGCTTTTATTTTGTGGTAATGCCTGTGCTCTTCCGAATAAATATTTCTGGTCATTCAGGCTTGTCTCACTGTCGATTTATGTTGACAGTGGTTAAGTGATGATTTTCTGTGCTCTGGTCCCAAAGCAAAATTTTTAGACCCTATCGCCCTTTTTTTCCTTCCCTAAGGAAAGCAGTATGGAAGAATTTCAGGGGCGCCTGGGTGGCTCAGTCCTTAAGCTTCTGCCTTCAGCTCCGGTCATGATCCCAGAGTCCTGGGATCAAGCCCGCCATCGGGTTCCCTGCTCAGCGGGAAGCCTGCTTTTCCCTCTCTCCCTGCTTGTGTTCCCTCTGTCAAATAAATAAAAATCTTTTTTAAAAAATTGAAAAAAACCAAAAAGGTACTTCAATCTAAAATGGTACCAGGGGATATGAAATCAAGAATCCCACGCCTGCACCCTCGGGAACACACCACTTAAGAATTGAAGAGACTGATTTTCCATAAATGCCTAAAATACAGAAAACCAGAATTTACCTTCAGACCAAAGAATGTCTACCAAGAACCTCTCCCAGTCCGCAAGCCAATGAACTTACTGCTTGTGGTCCGCCTGAACATCCCTGCCCTGTTTGCAACTCCTTGTTCAATAATTACAGCCACCCCAGTCCCTCTCAGTCTCCTGTAGCTTGCTCCAGTTTGCATTTTCTGAATTGCAATTCCTCTGCTATTCAAGAATAAACTCATTTTTGGGGTGCCTGGGTGGCTCAGTCATTAAGCCTCTGCCTTCAGCTCAGGTCATGATCCCAGGGTCCTGGGATCGAGCTCCAACTCAGGCTCCCTGCTTGGCAGGAAGCCTGTTTCTCCCTCTCCCACTTTGACTGCTTATGTTCCCTCTCTCTCTGTGTCTCTGTCAAATAAATAAAATCTTAACAACAAAAAAAAGAATAAACTCATTTTCTGGTAATGCAAACTTTCCTCAGTTTACCTCTTTATTTAGGTTGACACTGGGATCATATCTTTAACAGAAGACTTAGATAAAACAGGATGAAGCCCAATGTTTATTCTTGGTATCATTAGGTACTAGAATAACAATGTTTAATTTGTACATTTGAGCTGAATTGTAATATTTTGAATGCCAGTATTAGACTCATAAAAAAGCAGCTGTTCTTTTGAGCTATTTATTCTCTTATTAACAAGATTGCCTGATTTTATATTAAAACTATATTTATTTTATTTCACTTTTATTGCCAATGTAAATTAAATGGATATTTTTCTTTGCATTTATTTAAACTTTATTTTTGAACACTTGTGCATAAAATATTATAAAATCCAGTTAACATTAATCAGGTCCACATTTCTCAAATTCTTATTTGCAATAGCATTAACTTAAATATGTATGTATATGTGTATATTTTGGATTGTTTCCATAAGGTTTTAGAAAGCGAGAAATTGGCCACAGGGAGGCAAAACTGGTTATTTATATCAATCCTATTCTTTTACTGACTCATAGAAGTTCCAACACAATATACAATTCCTATTCATCTTCAACAACGATGCAAATATTTGTGTTAAACAGCCTAATCAGAAGGCACATATACATTTATTAGGTGTTCGTATATTTTTACATATGGCAAAGTTAGGAAACCAAAGAGAACAGTCCCTCTACATTAAAATGCTTGCACGTTAACTAGATAAAGGCTGAATCATTTCTCCTCCTGATTTATCGTCATAGTATTTTTAAAGAATGTTTTAATGCTCCTTTCTTGTAGTAAAATGAAACTGTAATAGTATGTTACTTTGTTTTTCTATTGGGTTTTAGGTAACTGTGCCAAGTTGTAAGTGAGGGCCCAAATTTTCAACTGACCTCAAAAATTATGCCTATGAATTGGACAGATCAACCATTCCATTTTCAAGGGTCAAGAGCACTTACCCAAATAAATAAGGTTCATATAGGTCTGCTTACTAAATATATATTATACAAACATTTGGAATTAGACTGCAAATAACACAACATTAGGACTAGCAAATTAGATCTCTGCTCTGAATTTTTTTAAAAATTGGTGAGGGAAGGTGGAGAGCAGCTCTATATTCTGCCATCATCCTATGAAACAGCATAGTATTCCCTCTCTTTCAAGTTTGATTTTTATAGTAATTTAATCATCACAATTGGTGGGCAAAGAAAAGGTGATTTCTAGAATTCTTGTGGGTCCAAAGCCAAACAGATGTGGTTTTCTGTTCTCTTAAGGAGATTTTCCACATTGGTCTTTAAAGGTGATGCTTTAGAGCCTGATTTCGGTGCTTGAGAGAAGGCTGGCTCTCCTTGGAAGTGAGAGGTTGTGCCCTAGGGGCCCAACAGCCTCCTTAGAAGGACATTCAAGGCCCTTTCTGCCTCCTTGGCCTCAGCCTACTCTACTCAAATCCCAGCTCTCTGGGACTTTGGAAGATGCAGGAAAGCTTTCTGGCTCTCAGTTTCTTCATCTATAAAATGTGGGGATTGGATTCAAAATCTAAGATCTCTGCCAGCTCTAAATGCTGTGAAGTTGTCATATTAAAATCCCATGGTTTCAATAATTATAGTTGGATTTTTTAAGTAAACATAACAAAAATGCATTAAGTCCATTGTACATTTTAGCCTTAATATGTATGAATCACTCAAAGTAAGACAGATTCTTAACCTGTAATATTCACTAAAGAGAACCATATACAATATATTTGTATCTAAAATAGTTGGACATTAGTATTTCTACTCAGAAGAAGCTAATGGGAATCAATCCAAAAAACCCCTCAAATTATTAATGAAATGTTTAATGTAATGTGAAATAAGCCACTTTTTAAATTTGCTGCTTCAAAACTGGAGTATTAATATTTTAATGTGGTATATAGGAATAATAAATTTCTCACTTCGTTTAGCTTAAATAATTTTCATCTTAATATGTCACATTTTTAGCTTAAATAATACACCACATTTATTATGAAAGAAATTAAATTTTTGAATTCATTCAAATAGCCTCTGAATTTATCTATTTAATTAAATTTCCTACCTAATCACATTATTTTCTGAAACAATTTCAAAAAAAGTTGGATCAAGGATCTAACTTGATTTAGTTATTTTTCCTATTTAGCAAGCCTCCAAGGGATTTTTGTTTCAGGGTGAATTTTTTTAAGAATAAACAGATACAAAAATATTTTTTAACTTTATTGAGGAGTGATCAACAAACATAAAATTATATATATTTAAAGGGTAAACATGATGATTTGTTTTGTTTTTTCTCTTCAAATTTTTATTTAAATTCTGGTTAGTTAACATACAGTGCAATATTGGTTTCAGGAGAATTCAGTGATTTATCACTTACGTACAACACCCAGTGCTCATCACAATAAGTGCCCTCTTTAATACTCAACACCCATCATCCCATCCCCCATCCACCTCCCTCCACCATCCCTCAGGTTGTTTTCTATCCTTAAAAGTCTCTTATGCAGGGGTGCCTGGGTGGCTCAGTGGGTTAAAGCCTCTGCCTTCAGCTCAGGTGATGATCTCAGGGTCCAGGGATCAAGCCCTGCATTTGACTCTCTGCTCAGCAGGGAGCCTGCTTCCCCTCTCTCTCTGTCTACTTGTGATCTCTCTCCTCTCTGTCAAACAAATAAATAAATAAAAATATTTTTAAAAAAAAGTCTCTTATGCAGCACCTGGGTGGCTCAGACGGTTAAGTGTCTGCTTTCAGCTCAGCTCATGATCCTGGGGTCCTGGGATTGAATCCCACTTCAGGCTCCCTGCTCACTGGGGAGCCTGCTTCTCCCTCTGCCTCTCTCTCTCTCTATCTCTCATGAATAAGTAAATAAAATCTTTAATAATAAAAGTGAAGAAAATTTTAAAAGATAAAATAAAATAATAAGTCTTTTATGGTTTGTTTTCCTCTCTTTTTTTTCTTTTGTCTTTTTCCCCTTCCCATATGTTCATCTATTTTGTTTCTTAACATCCACATATGAATGAAATAATATGGTATTTGTCTTTCTCAGACTTATTTCATTCAGCATACCACATTCTAGCTCCATCCATGCATTGCAAATGGCAAGATTTCATTCTTTTTGATGGTTGAGTAATAGTCCGTTGTGTTTGTGTATGTGTGTGTGTGTGTGTGCACTCACACACACCACATCTTCTTTATTTATTCATCAGTGGATAGACATTTGGACTCATTCCAGGGTTTGGCTATTGTTGATAATGTTATAAAAATAGGGGTACATGAAACCCTTCAAATCTGTATTTTTGTATCCTTTGTGTAAATACCTAGTAGTGCAATTGCTGGGTCATAGGAATGATTTGATATACAAACACACTGTAGAATGATTATCAAGATCAAGATAATTAGGGCTCCTGGGTGGCTCAGTCGTTAAGCATCTGCCTTTGGCTCTGGTCATGATCCCAGGGTCCTGGGATTGAGGCCCACATCAGGCTCCCTGCTCCTCAGGAAGCCTGCTTCTCCCTCTCACACTCCCCCTGCTTGTGTTCCTGCTCTTGCTATCTCTCTCTCTGTCAAATAAATAAAATCTTAAAAAAAAATCAAGATAATTAGCAGATTTATCACCTTCCGTAGTTAACATAGTTAACTTTTTTTTTTTAAAGACATTGTTTCTTGGGGGGCGCCTGCGTGGCTCAGTGGATTAAAGCCTCTGCTTTCAGCTCAGGTCATGATCTCAGGGTCCTGGGATCGAGCCCTACATTGGGCTCTCTGCTCAGCAGGGAGCCTGCTTGCCTCTCTCTCTCTCTCTGCCTGCCTCTCTGCCTCCTTGTGATCTCTCTCTCTGTCAAATAAATAAATAAAATCTTTTTTTTTTAAAGATTTTATTTATTTATTTATTTGACAGAGAGAGAATGAGAGAGGGGAAGAGGTCAGATG
>CM052806.1:50237763-50307499 GCA_028533885.1 Nasua narica | reverse complement strand
GCTCTCTGCTCAGCAGGGAGCCTGCTTCCCCCTCTCTCTCTGCCTGCCTCTCTGCCTGCTTGTGATCTCTCTCCTTTCTGTCAAGTAAGTAAATAAAATCTTTAAAAATAACAAAACTTTGAATCATTCAAACATTTCATCCAATGCATATGTTAATCTCCCCTAACTCCTAAACTTTGGTAACACTAAGTTGCAGGATTACAAATATATCTATCTAACAGTGAATAAATGTTAAGCAAACGCATATTGGTTCAAATCTCAGTATGCTAGTGAGTAACACTTCCCAAGGATTTCTGGTAGCATGAGCAGAAAACATCCATTATTTCCTCTATTCTTTTAAGGACAGTAAGAGAAGGATATTAGCAGGAAATAGAACTTTCTGGAATGATAGAAATGTAGAAAATGTTCATTACTAGCCACATGAAGTTATTGAGTGGTTGAAATGTGGCCAGTGCGACTCGGGGTCTGAATTTTTAATTTATTCCATTTTAATGGATTTGAATTTAAATTTAAAAAGCTACACACAATCGGAACTACCACATTCCAGGTATAGAGAATAATGCGGGGGCATAAAAACAATACCCACTTTTTTCTACAAACAAGCCTGTAAACTTGTCCAAAATCTGCCTCTTGTTCTACTCCTTGAGTCCACCGGATCAAAAAGGAGACAAACCTAAAAAACACTCCAGTTAATTTCATAGTGAATAAAAACACCAAGACTTTCAACATGAAATCCACACTCTTTGAAAGGCCACAGACTTCCTCACTTTTATAAACAATCCCTAAGAAGAAGCAATCACAGTGGGCAACAGCTTTTGTGTTTATAAATCTCAGTCCTCAGGAGGGAGGGAAAGGGCTTTTTTAAAGCCCAGATCTTTTTACAGACTTCCAATTGTGCCACCCAGTGGCAATACACTTGGTTGAATTTCTGACTCCAGCAGGATCCTCTCTGGTGGGGGAAGAATCCTACCTGGTCCGTGTCGCTGAGATGGGGGGACGATGATGGCATAGGTAATCTACCCTAACCATTTGCCCCATGATTTTGTCACATTTATTTCCATCTTAAGTCAATCAATGCTTTGTTTTGTAGTCTTTCTTAAGAAGAAATGCAAAATAACAATAATCATTGTGCTAAACATTCAAGAAGATTTTCTCGAATTCCTTCGGCCCAAAGTATTTACATTATGAGAAATTTATTTCCCACTCTCCAAATATTATATGAAGGCATTGGACGGGTTTTTGCCTTTAATTAAGAATTTTTAAAAATAGAAAACTCAGTGAGCCAGAAACATTTGGTAACATCTTTTTCTGAGGGTTTAAAAACACTTCACCATAAAATTAAACGCAGATGTATAATTTGAAAGTTCATGAATCATCAGCTTATGTACATTTATAATTACACTAAACTTAAGTATTCCAAAAGCCACATTAGTCTCTGGCTATTGTAGCTAATCCTCTGGTGAAGAATTTGAATGATACTCTAGTATTGGGTTTTACCTAGAATACACTGTTACAGAATTGTGTGTAGGATTAGTTGGGTTTTCTTCAATTTAGAACTCCTCTGAATTAAAAAAAAATGCACAATATGAAATACAGGTAAATTCCTTCTAGATGTAGATTCTAAGAAGCAAATCTCTACAAAGCAAAAAGTTAGAGTAATTGAAAAGAATCAGCGCCACAGAGAATTATTGTCTTCGTAAGGTAGGCAGAGAGTGTGCCACTGGTCTCCACGACTCAGGAGGGCTCAAGTCTGCACCAAGTTTGGCAGAGCACCATGCTGGAGCCCAGGATCTCACAAAATGTGACTCTAGGAGACATTTTAAAGTGACAGAAGCTTGCAAATCTTCCCTGGAACAAATGCAAAGCCAAAGTGAGCATAAACATGAAAATAACACGCATTTAACATTGGCCCAGTTGGCATGAGTCAACACTCATGTTGGCAGTTTTTAGCAGAAAGATAAAGATGGGCTGAATACAGGAAATCTTAAAAGGCTTCCAGTGCAGAGAGGAAAGAGTCGCAGTATGTGCTCAGATTGCGCTACACAATTAAGGCAAAGGCACTTGTTTCCCCCTGAGGATTTCTGAGTCCTCCCCAGAGGGGCTCTGCTTCAGATTCTCCAGGGGCCCCCAGTACACAGTGGGTCCTCAGCAAATTTGTTTCTAGACACTGGGGTTCAATCCTTAGATGCCTCTGTCACTTAGCATCTGTGTGGCTTTGGGCAGGCCACTTAGAGTCTAAGCTGATCTGAAGTTTTCACCAGATTATCTAAGTAGTTCATGACTCCAAAGAAGGTGTAAACTATCACATGAGGTTCTTTGGATCCTGAGACAACCTTTAAGCCAAAAAGGGAGATTTTTGCCAAATGTGAGGCTACACTGCCAATTCTGAGTTTAGGTAGAGAGGCATATGTTACAATAAACAAGAATTGATGAAGGGGAGCACCTGAGTGGCTGAGTATGTTGGGGCCTCTGCCTTCCACTCGGGTCATGATCTCAGGGTCTTGGGATCAAGCCCCGAGTCAGGCTCTCTGCTCAGCGGGGAGCCTGCTTCTCCCTCTCTCTCTGCCTGCCTCTCTGCCTACTTGTGATCCCTCTCTCTCTCTGTCAAATAAATAAATAAAATCTTAAAAAAAAAAAAAAAAGAATTGATGAGGGATGTCAGCAGTGACGGCTTCCCTGAGACCCCCCCAGGGGTCCCTCACTCAGCACTTTGGGCAAATTTTTTTCACAGCCCTATACTGCTATACAGTCTAGTGATTATTGACTTACTCCCCGGTCTCCACCAAACAAAAGTCTTGTCTTGATAATATTTTTATTCCCCGAGTCTAAGACAGTCCCTGATGCACAGGAGATGAACAAATGTTTGTCAAATGCATTAATATTACATAAAGCCCTGTCATCTGGACTCTCAAATGGCAGCATCATTTGAAAAGCTCACTATCTTCCCTGAGGATATATGTTTTATTCAGAATACATTAAGAGAAATTTGTGAACAGTATAAAATATTCAGAATTTTGTGAATAAGTGGAAATAGAGCTGGAATATTCTGGTCTTGCTGATGTAGCTAAGTTAGAGAAAAACAATGCAGCTATTAAGAAGAATTCATGAGACAAACATACGAGACCCAACACAAAAGGAAAGATGGAAGAAAAGAAGGGAAAGGGTAAGGGAGGAAAGAAAAGAGAGAGGAAGAAGGGGAGAAAAGCAGAACAACTTCATTTATGGATTTCAATTTCTTAAATCTTGAATATAATATTAATAAATAGACTCTAGCAGCACTTTTAAGAGCAAAGCTGGAAGACTCACACTTCCCGACTTCAGAATTTACTACAAAGCTACAATAATCAAAACAGGGTGGTACTGGCATAAAAGACAGACACATAAACCAATGGAGTAGGGGTGCCTGGTTGGCTCCGTCAGTAGAGCATGTGATTCTTGATCTTGGGGCCGTGAGTTTGAGCCCCATGTTTGGTCTAGAGATTACTTTAAAAAAGAAAATAAATAAGTAAATAAATAAATGGAGTAGAATACAGAACCCAGAAATAAGCCCTCATATATATGGTCAAATGATTTTTGACAATGTTCCTAGACCATTCAATGAGGAAATTACAGTCTTTTTGACAAATAGCACTGGGAAAACTGGATACCCACCTGCAAAAGAATAAAGTTGAACCCTACCTAACACCATTACAAAAATTAAAACGTATCAAAGACCTAAATGCAAGATCAAACACTTATAAAATTCTTAGAAGAAAACAGGGCAAAGACTTCATTACATTGAATTTGGCAATGATCTCTTGGATATGACACCAAAGACACAGGCAATAGAAGGAAAAATACACGAACTGAACTTCATGAAAACTTGAACATCTTGTGCATCAAAAGACACTATCAACAGAGTACAAAGGCAACCTGCAGGATCTGAGAAAATATTTGCAAATTATATATCTGATAAAAGATTAAATCCAGAATTCATAGAGAAGCCCTTAAACAAACAACAACAACAAACTTGTTTAAAAGTTGAAAAATGGGCAAAGACCCAGAATAGACATTTCTCCAAAAAGATTACAAATGACCAATAAGCACATGAAAAGATGCTCAACATCACCAAACATCACAGAAATGCAAATCAGAACTGCAATGAGATACCCTCATAGCCAGCCATACCCATATGGCTACTCTCCAAAAAATAGAAAATAACAGTGTTGTCTATGATGCAGGGTAATTGGAAATCCTCATGCACTGTTGGTGGGAATGTAAAATGGTACAACCACAATGGAAAACAGTATGATAGTTCCTCAAAAAATTAAAAATAGAATGACCATATGATCCAGCAATTCCACATCTGGTGTATACTCAATAGAATCGAAATCAGGGTCTCAAAAAGATATTTGTGCAACCATGTTCATAGCATCATTATTCACAATAGCCAAAAGATGGAAACAACCCAATGTCCATCAGCGGATGAATGGATAAACAAAATGTTATTCTGTCTTAAAAAGGAAGGAAATTCTGACACATACTACAACATGGGTGAATTTTGAAGACATTATTATACAAAGGAAAATAGGCCAGTCACAAGAAGACAAATACTGTGTGATTCCATTTACATGAGACATTTAGAAGCGTCAAATCAGGGCCCCTGGGTGGCGCAGTTGGTTGAGCGACTGCCTTCAGCTCAGGTCATGATCCTGGAGTCCTGGGATCGGGTCCCACATCGGGCTCCCAGCTCCATGGGGAGTCCGCTTCTCATTCTGACCTTCTCCCTTCTCATGCTCTCTCTCACTCTCTCTCTTTCCTAATAAATAAATAAATAAAATCTTTTAAAAAAAAAGAAGCGTCAAATCATGGACATAGAAAGCAGAATGGTGGGGCGCCTGGGTGGCTCAATGGGTTAAAGCCTCTGCCTTTGGCTCGAGTCATGATCTCAGGGTCCTGGGATCGAGCCCCACATCGGGCTCTCTGCTCAGCAGGGAACCTGCTTCTCTCTCTCTGCCTGCCTCTCTGCCTGCTTGTGATCTCTCTATCAAATAAATAAATGAAATCTTAAAAAAAAAAAAAAGAAAGCAGAATGGTGGTTCATAGGGGACTGGGGACTTATTGTTTAATGGGTATAGAGTTTTAGTTTTACAAGATCAAGAGTTCTAGAGCTGGGTGATGGTGATGGTTATCCAACATCACAAATGTATCTGATACCACTGAACTGTATACTTGAAAATGATTAAAATGGGGTGCCTGGGTGGCTCAGTGGGTTAAAGCCTCTGCCTTCAGCTCCTTCGGCTCAGGTCATGATCTCAGGGTCCTGGGATTGAGCCCCGCATCAGGCTCTCTGCTCAGCAGGGAGCCTGCTTGCCCCTCTCTCTCTGACTGCCTCTCTGCCTACTTGTGATCTCTCTCTCTCTCTCTCTCTCAAATAAATAAATAAAATCTGTATTAACATATTCTACACAATGGAATACAAGGGAGTCATTAGAAAAAAATGGAGATAGTATCAGGGTGCCTGGGTGGCTCAGTCAGTAAGTGTCTGCCTTTGGCTCATGTCCTGATCCCAGGGTCCTGAGATCAAGCTCCACATCGGGCTCTCTGGTCGGGCAGGAATCATGCTTCTCTCTCCCATTCCCCCTGCTTGTGTTCCCTCTCTCTCTGTCAAATATATAAATATTTTTTTAAAAAAATGGGTATGGTCTTATTTATATATGGAATCTTTTAAAATCTGAACTATAGATATAGAGAATGGATTGGTAGTCACCAGTCAGGGGAAAAGGGGGACGTGGCTGAAGGGGCCCAAAAGGTACAAACTTCTAATTATAATCATTTTACAATACATACATGTATCAAATCCTATGTTGTATACCTCGGACTAACATATTGTTATATCTCACTTTAAAAAAAGAAAGAATAAGGGGAAGCATCTCTCTTTGTGCTAATATGCAAGAATCTTCCAGAAACATAGTTGTGATGAGGGAACAGAAGACAAGCTGAGGACAAAGCAGAAGCTGACACCCCCCAACCACCACCCCCCTTGGGATATACGTGACATTTCTCTAGCCCTCCTGGCTGCCCTAAAGCTAAGGAAAGGAAAAACAAAGAGTTAAAACTTAAATAGAGATCACAATCCTACAAGACCTGAGTCTCCCTCAGTTTACAAATGTCTTAGTAATTTACAAGAACAAATCATTTCTATCAATAACTTAGCTTCCAGAAGGAAACGTAGATACAATCAAATGTCCTTATAATCTGCAGCCTATTGACAGATATTTGAAGTGGGCAAGTGTAACGTTCCTCCAGGAAGTTCTCAACTATTTTCGTGTTAATGCCTTAGGAGAGGGAAAAACAACATTAACTTGACAATGGCAAGGCCCCCAGATAGCCTGTGAGTCTTCTTTAACATATGAAAATCCTTTTGAAACCTCCCTTTTTCCTTACCTCCCCCCAGTCCCTTAGTATATAATCAACCATCCTTCACCATCCCAGGGCAGCAGCTCTTTCTGCCCACCTCATGTCCCCATGCTTTAATAAACCACCATTTTGTACCAAAGACATCTCAAGAATTCTTTCTAAGTCGTCGGCTCCTCACTGAACCTCACCTATATTCCAAAACCACATCCGTTTAAAAACTCACTCAGAACAAGAAATGTACCGCCATTTATTTAAAAAGAGAGAGAGAAAATAAGGATACATATGTTTTTGCTTTTCTTTTTTTTTAAGATTTTATTTCTTTATCTGACAGATCACAAGTAGGCAGAGAGGCAGGCAGAGAGAAAGGGGGAAGCAGGCTCCCTGCTGAGCAGAGAGCCTGATGCAGGGCTCGATCCCAGGACCCTGAGATCATGACCTGAGCCAAAGGTAGAAGCTTAACCCAGTGAGCCACCCAGGCGCCCTGGTTTTTGCTTTTCTATGCATGTATTATCTATGGAAGGACATAAGAAACAAGACCATGGAGACCTCTTGGGGCTGGAAGCCGTACCTAACAGACCAAGGAGTGAGGGAAACACTTTACTGTATATCCTTCTTACCTCTGTAGCTTTTGCAGCATAGGACTGCATTATCTATTTTTATCTACTTATCCATTATCTATTTTCTTAAAGATTTCATTTTAAGTAATCTCCACACCCAACACGGGGCTCTAACTCACAACCCTGAGATCAAGAGTCGCATACTCCACCAACTGGGCCAGCCAGGAGCCCCATGTAATATCTGCGTTGTTGTTGTTTTTTTTGTATTATCTGTTTTGTAATTAATTTTTTTAAGAAGTATCTGCTGAGATACTGACTTAAATCACAAACAGAATTTGCATCCACATTCTATTAAACTGCAAAGACAGCAGTTTTAGGTTAAATAAATTCTTCTAGCTGACTTTTTCCAAACTGTTGTCAAGACAACCTTCCCTTTCTCCACAACATTGAGAGAATTAGGTGTTAACCTGGCATCTGGACAGAAATAGCTGCTTAATTCCAAGCATGGATGGGTTAGGAAGGCCGCGAAGTTATTGTTCTTATAGATTCATGTAACACCTTGTAAATACTCCTTGCCCAGTGGGGGCTCAGTAAATGTTGCTGACTCATCTGTCGCAGAGAAGCATTATTAACTCAGAAGGGCTAACTGGAGTCATTTAATCAGAAAATCAATTTCATTTTCCCCGTCATAGGGAAAATATTTCTGCTAAGTCGAGAAATATGCGGAGGTGACTATATTGCTTGGAAGATTCAAATGGGAAGCCAGGAGTTAAAATGGTGTGAACAAAACACGTGCAAATCAATTTGCTTTGCATTAGGGTTGGCAGTGTTGAGCACACTTAGCCACATATGGAAGTCGTGTTTACTATTTCAAGAATATAGTATCACTTTACAGTGCTTAATATTCAAAAGCCCACATTATATTGCTTTTTTGCAGTTTTTGAGCAATTTCTGGGCCAAGGTTTGGCATTAGGGTTACTAAAATCCTACAATAATTACAAACTTGCTGTCCTTCCCCCACAACACAAACCCCTCATTTTACTTCTTGGGGTCCTAAGACCATGATTGTATCTGATATTAATCTACGACTCAACCACCAAGTGGATTTTATTGAAGCTGCTGTAATCCCACCACCAGGAAACATGACAAATAGCCAACACGTCACTGAAGATTTATGTTTGGTTTTGAAACCCATTATCTTTTAGGAAATATTGCATAGTGTGATTCGCTGAGTGGTAACAGTCTCATATAACCCAAGGTTTCTCTGTATTGATTTCACAGAGTCGTTATTCCAAACCTGAGTGTCTATGCTTTGCTAGTCTCACACGATTAAAACCAAAATCACCTTCAGGGATCATTAGCAAGAACTAAATGTACCTCGAAATACTAAGAATCTCAGACTGCACTTGCACATGCTGCAAATAACGCAGCCTACATTTTCCCCTCTGTTTAAGGCAAATTCAAGTAGAAGAAACGTGTCGCTTTGACCACATGGATGGAACAACTGGTTGGCAGGCTGCCTTTCACCTCCAGTAAGTGAAATGGAACCACTTCCAATCTATATACAACACTGGAGTCTGAAGATGCTTTCCAGACCCTCTGGTCCAAAGTTCTCACTTAACATAGAGTGAGGCTCAAAAATGTGAAGTGACTCCACACCGATGCTCTCTCTGTCCCTCTACCTTTCTAGCAGCTCTGCTCATGAGGGCATCATGCAGAAAAGAGGCATCTCAAGGGACCGTGAACATAGGCAGAGCAAGGCCATGGTCCTCTCAACTTGGGGAAATGTTGAACAACGATGCAATTCCAACAAAGATGCCAAGAGATCCCTCGGGGAGCTCTGGAGAACTTCGGGGTTGGTCCAGATCCAGAAGAAGAGCTGAGTCCTCTCTTGTCCTGGTAAATGCATAGGTCGTGACCTTGTCAAGGCTCCCTTCCCCAGAGGGTGGTGCACGGAGAGAACTCAGTGATAAGCTGTGGGCCTGCCATCCTGAGCAGGAGCTCTCAGTCCTGAAGGGGACTATCCCAGTACCAGCTGTCAGAAGAGAAAAACATGAACAGCTTCAAGACCATGGTCATGAAGACTCAGCTTGGCTGTCTTAAGAATAAACTCCTTGGGGCACCTGGGTGGTTCAGTTGGTTTAAGTGTCCAACTCTTGATCTCAGCTCAGGTCTTGATCTCAGGGTCATGAGTTCAAGCCCCATGTTGGTCTCCACACTGGATGTGGAGCCTAGTGAAAAAAAATTGAAATTAAATTAAATAAAAAATAGAATAGGGGCACCTGGTGGCTCGGTCGGTTAAAGGTCCAACTCTTGGTTTCAGATCATGTCATGATCTCCAGGTCCTGAGATAGAGCCCCGTGTCAGGCTCCACACTCAGCCCGAGTCTACTTGCTCCTCCCTCTCCCTCTGCTCCTCCCCCCAATTCTCTATCTCTCCTAAATAAATAAAATCTTTTTAAAAAAATAGAAATAAACTGCTTGACGTTCCTGGTTTCACATTCACAAAATTCTTTCACAATCCAGTGCTGTAGTTATGGTCTTAGAAAATTAGAAGAACTACTTCTGACTCCAATCATTTTTTTTAAAGATTTTATTTATTCATTTATTTGAGAGAGATGGGGGGGACAGAAGGAGAGGGACAAGTAGACTCCTCACTAAGTGTGGAGCCCGAGGCAGGGCTCGATTCCAGGACCCTGAGATCATGACCTGAACCAAAATCAAGAGTTGGACACTCAACAGAGTGAACCATTCAGGTGCCCCTCCAATCATTTTTGAAATGTATCTAACTTGAATGCAGTTTTCCTAGATTCCTAAGTGGGTTTTTATGGGTTATAGTGCAGACAGAACTTGCATAGAGCTGCCTGAACCCATGCCAACTAGAGTACTTTTTTAGAAAGTGTATAAAGGCCTCCTTGGAAATGATCAGTGGCTACTGATTTTAATTTTTAGGGGGAGGGAATAAAGCTGGAGAATTCTCTCTGATTCTTTGAGCCAAAGCAAGTACTCCACAAGACGACAGGATCCTTCCTAATTATTCCCAGCAAAGTGCCTGCTGGGCAGGGTGTAAAGGATGGAACTTGCTTCTAGACTGTAAGTTGGTCCCTTCCACTCAAAATGTGATCCTTAAACAGCAATGGTGTACCACCAGTTGCCTTGCTCTGCAGTATCTCATTTAATTGTAAAATAACAACCATAGCACCATCTGATACGTTGCCTTTAATCCCATTTTACAAGGAGAAAGCTGAGGCTCAGAGGTTTTGTGCAATTTACACACAATTTACAAGGTCACTCATGAGTGGCCAGGCTGGGACAAGTTTTTGTTTCTTTGTATAAATATTCCGTATCGTGGAACAGTTCTTTTCTTTTTTTTTTTGCTTTCTTTTTTTTTTTTTTGCTTTAATACTTTTCATTTAAAATACATTTCTCTGGGGGTGCCTGGGTGGCTCAGTGGGTTAAAGCCTCTGCCTTCGGCTCAGGTCATGATCCCGGGGTCCTGGGATCGAGCCCTGCATCGGGCTCTCTGCTCAGCAGGGAGCCTGCTCCCCCCCCCTCTCTCTGCCTGCCACTTTGCCTATTTGTGATCTCTCTCTCTGTCAAATAAATAAAATCTTAAAAAAAAATACATTTCTTTGATTTTATGAGGGTATAAAAATTAAGTGATTGTGTAAGTCTGGGTCTACTTTTGTGCTCTATACCAATGACCTATTTTTTTATCCTTATGCGAGAACTTCCCTCTGTCTTGATTATTGCAACTTTATTTTTTTTGTATTTTTAAATTTTTTTTCCTCAAATATGTTTATTTTATTTTTTCAGTGTTACAAGATTGTTCATGAACCACATCCAGTGCTCCATGCAATATGCGCCCCAGTTCTTTTCTTTATGTGCAAATTTCCAGACTCCAGAACTACTGAAAGAAGAAGGAGCATAAGCACTGGCTTCCAGCACCATACAGAGGCATATTCCTCAGCTGTTTTCTTGAATTGTGGCAGAGAGGAGGAGATACAAAGGTATTTATAGAGCATCTTCCTGTACGTCTTCTCAATCCCTACAACAACCCTGTGAGGTAGAGAATAGTGTCCCCACATCTTAGGAGACAAGAAAAGGCCCACGGATGGGTCTTGGTCAATGAGCTACCAAGTCGTACAGGTTCCACCGGCGCAGACTTCTCTCCAAGCTCTGGTCTCGGCATCACCAGCTGACGCTCCAGGTGGTAGGTTCTGGGCTCACTTCCGGTGCACCTGGGACCCTTCTCCCTCCTGGAAAATGCTTCCCAAAAGGAGTTCAAGTTTGGAAGTTGGCCAGACTTCCTCTTGTACACTGGCCCCGTGTTTGGAGGCAGGTTACTGCTTTGATCTGGCCGTGGTTTCAATGGCCCCTATAACTGAATAAATAGAATATCAAACTGAAGCACGGTATAGAAATGTTTACTTTTGGCTTTACTCTCCACTAATAGCATCAACTGTGCAATGGAAAGAGAGCACAGAGAAGTACTTTCTCTGAGGCCACGCACACGGGTAACGGAGCAAGAAACAGAAACCAGGCTGACCCCATTTTGTGGCATTAGCATGTGCTGTGTTCTTCCTGCAGGACGCAAGTGAATTAAAGCTCTTGACTTTTACTCAAGGTTGCAAACGAAGCAGACTTTACTCAGCATTTCAAATTCTTTGGATTAAAAAAAGAGCAGAAAAACTCAAGTGAACTTAGATGGACATAGAGACATCATTTCAATAGATGGAAGGGAAAAGAAAAAATAGTGTGGTCTTGAACTTCAGAGATGTGATGCTAACTCTCTAGGCAAGAGGGCACTATAGGACAATATTGTGTATCTGTATTTGTTGAGGGGATGTTCAGAGCTAACATTTTGAGCATACACTAATGCGAGGCATTGTTCACAGCACTTTTTAAAATTATTTATTTATTTGTTTGAGAGAGAGACAGAAATATGCAGAGAGAACATGAGTGGGGAGGAGAGAGAAAAACAGACTCCCTGCTGAGAAGAGAGCCCAATTCGGGGCTTGATCCCAGGACTCCAGGATCATGACCTGAGCTGAAGGCAGACACTTAACAGACTGAGCCACCCAGGTACCCTACATAGGAGTTTGTAAAAACTGAATGCTTTTACCTTTGTATCTGTCATCACTACTCTTTGGATGTGCTTGAATTTCTCCAAGAGTGTAAGAAAAAATTAAGCTTATGAGGCTCTGCCCTTCCCCAAAATCTGAATTCTAATTCACTAATTTGATAATGGCTTTCCCCTTCCAGACACTAATCTCTATTCAGCCAAGGGCAAGGGCACATAATAGTCCAGAAGACAGGAACCAGACAACCTCTCTAGGTTAAAATTAGAGTCCTGCTAAGGACTGAAGAGGAAGGAATAGAAGGGCCTTCGAAGACCATTTTGTCCAGACTCTCAAATGTAGGAACAATTTAGCAGTGGGGAGGGCTTTTTAAAAACTGGCCAATCACTGGGGGGCTGAGGCAGTAAGCAATGTTTTCCTTCCCATTGCCATTGCACAGTTCTGTGTGTGTGTTTGAAGATATCCAGTTGTGACTGAACATGAAGAAGTTATATATTTGACTAAAGGTGAAAGCTACCCTCATAGAAAGTGATCATGGATTAGACCAGCGTTTCAAGAAAAAGGTCAGAGGAAGACAGTCATTTGTTGAAAAGGAATTTTTAGAAGGTATTTGTTGACTGACTAAAGAAACTAGGTACAAATTCTTCTTTTAAAAATGAGTAGATGCTAAGAAGTCCAAATAAACTAGCTCTTTCTTTCTTTCTTTCTTTCTTTCTTTCTTTCTTTCTTTCAAGATTTCACTTATTTATTTGAGGGGTGCCTGGGTGGCTCAGTTGTTAGGCGTCTGCCTTCGGCTTGGGTCATGATCCCAGGGTCTTGAGATCAGTCCCCACATCTGGCTTCCTGCTCAGCAGGAAGCCTGCTTCTCCCTCTCCCACTCCCACTGCTTGTGTTCCCTCTCTCGCTGTGTCTCTCTCTGTCAAATAAATAAAAATCTTAAAAAAAAAAAGATTTTACTTATTTATTTGGGAGAGAGAGAGAGCGAGCACGAGCACGTGAAGAGGCAGAGGGAGAGAGAAAAGGGGAAGCAGACTCTCTGCTGAGCAGGGAGCCCAGCTTTAAGTCAATCAGAGAAAGACAATTGTATGCTCTCACTCATACGTGGGATCTAAGAAACAAAACAGAGGATCATAGGAGAAGGGAGGGAAAAATAAAATAAGATGAAATCAGAGACGGAGACAAACCATAAGAGACTCCTAACTATGGGAAATGAGGTTTGCTGGAGGGGAGGTAGGTGGGGGGATGGGGTAAGTGGGTGATGGACAGTAAGGAGGGCACATGATGTAAAGAGCGGCTAGATTTATACAGAACTGATGAATCACTGAACTCTACCTCTGAAACTAATAATACACTATATGTTAATTAATGGAATTTAAATTAAAAAAAAAAAAAAAGAATAGTACCCAGAGACCTAAACTAGGTGGAGGCACACCAAGGAAGTAACTGAGACGTTGCAGCTGAGACCAGAAGGAAAAGAGTGGAGGGACAAGCATTCTGAGAGAGGGACTAGCAAAATGTGCAGGTCCAAGAGAACTCCAAGAAGGAGCTAGAAGAAGCCAAATGGCTGGAGGATGGCGACGGGCAGGGAGGGAGTTCAGGCAGAGCCACATTAATTACAAGGAAACCTATCGTCAAAGGTTTTTTTTTTTTTTTTTTAAGATTTTTATTTATTTATTAGAGAGCAAGAGACTGAGAATGAGAGGGGAGAAGATCAGAGGGAGAAGCAGACTTCCCGCAGAGCCGGGAGTCCGATAGGGGACTCGATCCCGGGACTCCGGGATCATGACCTGAGCCGATGGCAGTTGCTCAACCAACTGAGCCATCCAGGCGCCCTCATCAAAGGGTTTTAAGGAGAAGAGTCACGTGGTCTGATTTATGTGTTTTTAAAAGATTCCCTCTGAAAACAATTTTAAAAATATAAATGAATGAATGAATGCATGAATGATTCCCTCTGGCTGCTACAAGCACCCTAAGCAACAGGGCCATTTAGGAGATTAATTTAGTTGCCCAGATATCAATAATGGTATCTTGGAAGGAGGCAGTGGCAGAAGACCCGGAAGGACTCAAGATATATATGGAGGTCAAATCAATAGGTAATAGTTGCTCAAGCGCAGAAGAGGGACAGTTCCTAAACCTCATGATACCATTTTTGTTGAAAATAATTAAAATAATGAATCAATACAATAATAAAAAATAAAATAATTAAAGTAATAAATACAATAAGAATAAATAGTTAAAATACGATTTTAGGGGCGCCTGGGTGGCTCAGTGGGTTAAAGCCTCTGCCTTCAGGTCAGGTTATGTTCTCAGGGTCCTGGAATGGAGCCCTTCATCGGGCTCTCTGCTCAGCGGGAAGCCTGCTTCCCCCTCTCTGTCTCTGCCTGCCTATCTGCCTACTTGTGTTCTCTCTGTCTGTGTCAAATAAATAAATAAAATCTTAAAAAAAAAGATTTAAAATATGATATTAATGTTGCTTCCATGTGTATTGATTTTTAGCCCTTAAATATTTTTTACTTGTTTTTGGCAATTTGCGTTGGTTATCTGAGCCTGCCTATAGGGGTTTTTTTTTTGCCCCTATTGTTACTAAATTGTTCTTTGTTTTATCACATGTGTATTAGTTCCCCAGGACCACCTTAACAAAATAACTACAAACTCGGTTAACAAAACAACAGAAATTTATTCTATCAGTCCAAAATCAAGGTGTTAGGAGGACTCTATTCCTTCTATAGCCTCTAGGAGGCGATCCTTCCCTGCTTCTTCCAGCTCTGGTGGCCCAGGTGTTCCTTGGCTTGTAGATGTTACCACTTTAATCCCTGCCTCTGTCCTCACAAGGTTCTCTTTGGGTGTGTGTCTGTATCTCCTCCCCCTATGAGGACACGAGTTATAGTGAATTTAGGGCTCACCTTACTCCAATAGAACCTCATCTTAACTAGTTACATCTGCAATGCCCCTAGTTCCAAATAACAGTCACATTCTGAGGCACAGGAGGTTAGGATTTCCATGTATCTTTCTGGGAGAAACAATTCAACCCATAACAAGACGTAAGAGATCTTCGTATGCTGCAAATATTTGTCTCAGTTTGTCGTTTGCCTTTTTTATCTTATTTATGATGTCTGGGACAGGTACAGGTGGTTTAAGTTTTATGAATTTAATCTATCAATTTTCTTTTATTCAGTAAATGTCTGTTGAGTGCCTACTGTTTACCCAATGTGGTTCTAGATGCCCTTGACTCAAAAATGAATGAGAAGGTTTCTCTTACCCCTACGTGCTCACGGTCTAGAAAGCAGACGTGTAAACAAATATAATTCATTATGTTCACCTGCAGTTATAGAGATTGAAATGAAACAGAGAGTGGCAAAAATGAGGGAACATCCTGCTGAGTCTGGGCAGATGGGAGAAGCTGCACAGAAGAGGTCCTTGGGTAGTAGTTAAGGAACACAGAATTTCACTAATTATGCCCCAGACGGAAAGGTTCCTAGCCAGCTGTACATAAAGTAGGCTACTCGAAGTGTGCCTGGAGAACCACAGCGTCAACATCACCTGCAAGCTTGTTAAAAATGCAGAATCTCAGGCATCTCCCCAGGCTTACTGAATCAAAATCTGCATTTAAATGACATTCCCCGGGTGAACTGTATACACATGAAAGCTGGCGAAGCATTGCCCCATTCTTTGGAAGTTATTTTTCCGGTTTGCAGTCACAGGCGTCTATCTGCAATTGTAAGGACATAATTAAAAACTACCCTAGAAGCCTTGCCAGACAAAGGCAAACTTTTAAACTCTTCCCATGTGTCATGTCAAGATGCTGATTAGTACATCAAATGAGCAGCCTTCACCAAATAGCTCCGTAATCCATGGGAAAAGAGACCCGGTTTGCACATTTCAGGGTAAGCTCAGTGGAAGCCAAGGGGACGATTTGCTCTAGGGATGACCCTGGCATGACCCTGTGATTCAGACCGAAGATAAGCCTCCAAATCCATGCCCTGGATCAGCTGTTCAAAGGGGATTTGTCTCCCTGGTTATAATTGGTCTCCCGCTTGTATTTTGAGCAGGTGGTTGGGGGGGAAGGGAAACTTTCTTTTATTTGTTTAAGCAGTTGAATAAAGGAAGTGTCTCTTTGGGAAAGGAGAGAGACAGAAGCAGTTTCTGGTGTGGTAATTGGGTAGGAGATGCAGGAGGAGGTGGGGGTAGAGGAGAAAGGAATGAGAGAGCAAAGCAAGAGAAAAAGTGGGGGGAGAGAACTCTCTCACCAAAGCATAGCAGCTGCTGGGTCACTCAAAACCCATCATTGTTTACTTGGAAGCCAAGTTCAATTCCGTGATGAAAAGGAAGGAAGGCAAGGTGGCTGAGCTGGACAGGAGTATCAGATATCACAGCCTCCAGATAGAAAATGTTCTTGGGAAGCGTGCAGCGTGCATGAAGTCAGCCTGCTTGCATTCTGCGGGGTGGGCACCGCTGCCCACGCCAGCTCTTCTTTGCTTAACTCAGTCATGGGTTTTAGGAGAACAAAGACTAGAGTCCATCTTAATATACCCTTAAAGATGTAACAGAGGCATTCAATGCCAACAATAATCGGGGCTATTTTTTACTGCCTGTCTCAGAAGCATCCTGCTCACCAAGAGCCTGCCCCTGATTTTAGAGAGAACTTACAGGATTTGATTTCAACTCAACAAATAAATATGAAGACTCACTGCCTGGAATGAATGGCGTGGGTCAGGACCTCCTTGGACAGTTGAACAGATGGGCACTCCTCAACTGCGGACGCTCTTGAGAGCTGCTCGCTATACAATCCGTACTAGTATACACGGCTGCCCTGCAGCCTGGGGCGGGGATAAAGGTGAGAAAGACCAGATGCCTATATTCTAGAACTTAAAATGTAATATGTAAATAAGCATCTGGGAGAATACATCTAGAAGAAACCCTCAAATGTTTTATGACCTATGGAAATGGGAACTAGAAACCTGAAAATCCATTCATCTTTATATAATGTGCACAAACGTTCTTTTGGAGTTGACGGGCCAGTATGTTTTTAGTTGAATATTTCAAACTTCTGTTATTTTTTTTTTTAAGATTATTTATTTATTTATTTATTTGACAGAGAGAGAGAGAGAGAGAGAGAGATCACAAGCAGGCAGAGAGGCAGGAAGAGGGAGAGAGAGAAGCAGGCTCCCCGCCGAGCAGAGAGCCCGATGCGGGGCTCGATCCCAGGACCCCGAGATCATGACCTGAGCTGAAGGCAGAGGCCTTAACCCACTGAGCCACCCAGGCGCCCCAAACTTCTGTTATTTTTGAGTTGCCTCTCTGTTTAAAATGTCTAACCTAGACCTTTATGGCTATTTCTAGCTTTCTCGTTATTAAATGAGATTTCTATTTTAGGCCAAAAAAAAAAAAAAAACCCCAAAAAACAAAACAGAGTTAATGGAACAATGGGGATAGGGAATGCTTTGCCACACAGAATGTCACAGAATCCCATAGCTCCATCACAGATCTTTTCATAAAGAGAAAAGCTCACTTTGTTTCCATATTTCTTTTCCTAATGCAGTCTAATGAAGATCAATTTAAATGCTTAGCTATAGTCATACAAATCTCGAAGCAACACGTTTTAGGAGTGTGAAAGCTGTTCGTTCATTGTGAGTATATAATTATTTTTAAAATACTGAAAAAAAATAAAGAAAAATACTTTTTCTTTATTTTTTTCTTAAAAATAACATATGCCCCAGGGCGCCTGGCTGGTCCACTCTGAGAAGCATGCAATCCTTGATCTTGGGGTGGTGAGTTAGAGCTCTGTGTTGGGTGTAGAGATTACTTAAAAAAATAAATAAACTTAAAAAAAGAATAAATAACATTTGCTCTTATCACACACCATGTACAAAAATTAACTCCATGTGGATCATAGACCTAAAGGTAAGAGTGAAAATTATAAAAGTTTCCTAGAAAAAAACATAGATGTAAATCTTGATGACCTTAGGTTAGGCAATGGTTTCTTAGAGATGATCCCAAAACAGAAGTAACAAAAGGAAAAATTAATTGGACTTCACTAAAATTAAAAATTGTTATACTTCAGAGGAGAGTGAAAAGTGCCAGAAGGAAATGAAAAGACAACCTACGAAATGGGAGAAAATATTTCAAATCATGTATCTGATAAGGGACTTGTATCCAGAATATATAAAGAACTGTTACAACTCAGTAACAAGACAAATAACCCAGGGCACCTGGTTGGCTAAATTGGTTAAGCATCCAACAGCTTAAACTGATCTCAGCTTAAGTCTTAATCTTAGGGTCATGAGTTCAAGAGCTGCACTGAGCTCCACACTGGGCCTGGAGCCTACTTAAAAAAAAAAAAAAAAAGACAAATAACCCAACTAAAAAAATGGGCAAAGAATTTAAATAGACATTTGTCCAAGGAATATCTACAAATGTCCAATAAGTGCATGAGAAGATGCTCAGTGCCATTAATCATTAGAAAAATGCAAATCAAAACTACAAGATACCACTTGATATGCACTAAGAGTATAATAAACAAGATGGCTAATGACAAGTGTCCTTGGTAAGGATGTGAAAATGTTGAAACTCTCATATAATGCTAGTGGGATTGTAAAATGGCATAACAACTTGAAAAAAACAGTCTGTTAATTCCTCAAAAGTTTAAACATAGAGTTACCATATGACCCATTCCACTCGTAGGTATATACCCCAAAGAACTGAAATATATTTCCATGCAAACCTTGAACACAAATGTTCATAGCAGCATTGTTCATAATAGCCAAGAAAATGCAAACAACTACATATCCATCAACTGATAAGTTGAAACATAAAACATAACCATAGAACTGAGAGAAGAATTGATACATGCTACCACGTGTTATCATAGATGAACCTGGTACACATGCCAAGTGCAAGAAGCTAGACACAAAAACAATCACATATTAGGGGTGCCTGTCTGGCTCAGTCGGTAGATAGAGCATGTGACTCTTGATATCAGGGTCATGAATTCCAGCCCCACGTTGGGTGAAAAGCCCGCTTAAAAAAAAAACAAAAAACAACGTATATTGTATGTATGATTCCATTCCTATGAAATGTCCAGAATTGGCAGCTCTATCGAAACAGAAAGTAGATCTAGTGGTTGCCAGAGACTAGAGAGGGGGATGCGGAAAAGTGCTAATGGGTATAAGTTCTTTTGGGGATGATGAAATATTCATAATTAGATCGAGTGATAATTGTACAACTATGTGAATAGACTAAAAACCACTGAATTGTACACTGTAAAGGGATGAAATTTATATAATGTGAATATCTCAGTAAAGCTATTATTTAAAAAAAAAACTGTATGTCCATTTCAGGAAAAGAAAGAACAGAACGGAAAAAATTTGACCCAAATCCTAACGCTCAAAAATCCCACTGTGAATGTTTTTCTTTCAGAAAAATGAAAAAAAAATGAAGAGAATGTACAATTTGTCAATTTATGGTTCAAAAGTGATCAGCTAACTCCACAAATAACTTACTCAAGTGAATTCTAAGTGGAAAGACATTGTGTTTAGCAGACCTTGAAGACTGGCATGAAGCTTCATCACACACTCTAAACAAAGCTTCCAAAAAAGTACTTATACACTGAAAGATTAAGGAATAAAGAATCACGATATCTACAATGTTTTCTCAAAATTTTTGGCAATAACAACAACAACGGGGCGCCTGGGTGGCTTAGTCCTTAAGCGTCTGCGGCTCAGGTCATGACCCAGCATCCTAGGATTGAGCCCCACATCAGGCTCCCTGCTCAGCAGGAAGCCTGCTTCTCCCTCTCCTACTCTCCCTGCTTGTGTTCCCACTCTTGCTGTCTCTCTCTCTCTCTCTGTCAAATAAATAAATAAACATCTTTAAAAACAACAACAACAATAATAAGTATTAATATATACAGAGAGAAAGCAACTGTTGTTCTCTCATAACTGGTGAGTCTAGTTTAAGTCTATGTAGCCAGCAGTTCGTTACATAGTTGGTGGAATTTTTCTCTTAATTTGAGTTTTGTTTTCAAAATAAAAAGTTAAAAAATGATAAGGTAAATTAAATTAAGTAACTCGCATTTTGGGAGACTTGCACAAGGTCCCTCAAATTTGCTGTGTGCATTCACCTGTTACCTGAAAAATTAGATGGGGTGGTGGCAAAGGACAGTAGAAAGACTGTCCCCATCCCACCATTTTCACACACTTAGTTTATGATGTGGGCTTCTGGATGATGGGTGACATGTGAGGAAAAAAACATATCCCGCCCTGACCAAGAACTTAAAAGGATTCTGCTTCTCACTCTTGGCTGGTCAAGGTATGAGTTTGGATTGCTGTCGTGTATGTTTTCATTTCGATTTCTTCTCTCATTCCTTTAGTCCAAAATTATTTTTAAGTGGATGATCTATATGATAAGACATTTTATTTCTATCTACATAAAAAAAATGGATGAAAGGATATCCACTAAACAGGCAGGGGAGGGAATACCGAGAGGCAAAAAAGGAATTTCCACCTTTTACTTAATGTATTAACTTACTTTGTTAAGTAAGTTTTAACTTACTTCGGTATTCATCGTGAGCAGGTACTACTTTTATAGTTAAAAAACACTGCCTAAGGGACGCCTGGGTGGCTCAGTTCGTTGAGCAGCTGCCTTTGGCTCAGGTCATGATCCCAGCGTCTTGGGATCGAGTCCCGTGTCAGGTTCCTTGCTCTGCAGGGAGCCTGCTCCTCTCTCTGCCTCTGCCTGCCTCTCTGCCTGCTTGTGTTCTCTCTCTGTTAAATGAATAAATAAAATCTTAAAAAAAAAAATGTTGAGTGTGGCAAAGTCTGCAAATTGGCAGTGTTTTCTGTTTAAAAACAAACAAACAAACAAACAAACAAAACACTGCCTAAGTTTCTGGGATGAAGTTGCATGATCTCAGTAATTTGCTCTAAAATAGTTCAGTAAAGAATAAAAGGAAAAAATGGGCGCCTGGGTGGCTCAGTTGGTTGGGCAACTGCCTTCGGCTCAGGTCATGATCCCGGAGTCCAGAGATCGAGTCTCACATCAGGCTCCCAGCTCCATGGGGAGTCTGCTTCTCACTCTGACCTGCTCTCTCTCACTCTCTCTCTTTCCTAATAAATAAATAAAATCTTAAAAAAAAAAGATCACTGAAAAAATTACATAAAATTACAAAAAATTACATAAAAACATACTTTTAAGTTTATTTATTTCAGGATTTTCTATGCCCAACGTGGGGCTTGAACTCACAACCCCCCAAGATCAAGAGTCACGTGCTCTACTAACTGAGCAAACCAGGCACCTAGAAAAAATATTTTTAAGTGCGGGGGAATGAGGGAAAAGAAAGTAGCACCCATTCCCACCAAACTATATGAACAATAACTTCCCTGTCCGGTTTTTAAAAAATATTTAAAGATGTTAGAAATACTGACCTTGTTTGTGTGTGTGTATGTGTGTGTTTTTCTTTTTTAAGATTTTATTTATTTATTTGAGAGAGAGGGAGAGAGAGTACAAGCAGGGTGAAGGGCAGAGGGGGAAGCAGACTCCATGCTGAGCAAGGAGTTGGATGAGGGGCTCAATCCCAGGACTTTAGGATCCTGACCTGAGCCCAAGACAGACACTTAACCAACTGAGGCACCCAGTCACCCCAGAAATGCTGACTTTGTATCAGAGATGAGCAAAATATTTCTGTAAAGGACTGGACAGTAAATATTTTAGATTTCACAGAGCCATACACAATAGATAAATGAATACATGTGGCTGTGTTCCAATGAAACTTTATTATGGACACTGAAATTTGAATGGCATATAATTTTCACATGTCACAAAATGTTAGTCTTTTGATTTTTTTCCAACCATTTTAAAATGTAAAACCATTCTTAATCCATAGGCTATACAAGAAACAGGCTGTGGGCTGGATTGGGCCCCCAGGCCATATTTTGCCAAACCCTACGCCTTACTATCTGAAAACCCTCTATTTTGTTACATATACAATGCAAAAGTATATACACAACCTCTCTCTATCAAAGAATACTAGGAAGGGTTAAATAAAGATACGAATGAGGACTATAGCTGGGTGATAGGGTTTTAGTTGATTTTTATTTTCTTCATTTTATTCAGCATTTTCCAAATTTTTAGCAATAAACACATATTTCTGATAGTGTTTTTAAAACAATAATTTCACTGTCTCGAGAAGAGAATCAGGAAGATATAACATGGATATTAGGTTCCTGCCCATCTGTCCTGAATGTCTTCTGGAGTCTACATCGAATTAAAACACTTCTGAAGATTTCCTTCCTGTTCTGGGATTCTGCCTCCTCGTACAATCAAATGCCTGTAACATAATTCCCTTCAATTTGGAAGGCAATCCTCTCTCTCTCTCTTCACTCTGAAAGCGAATTTCTGAAATTAAGACTTGTAGGCTACGAAGAGGGGCCTCCTCCCCGACCTGGACAAATGTGATTAGCAATTGCATCTGGTGTTCAGAGAACCAGGCTGCAGGCTGCAAGGCTGGAAATGTGAAACACAGTTAAAAAAAAAAAAAAAAAACAACCCTGCAGAAGGCCACAAGGGGGCAGAGAACCCGCAATCCACAGAAAAAGCCGGGTTGGCCCCAGGGAGAACATACTCTTTTGTAAATTGCCCCAATTATCTAAATCCCTTTCAGAAACCAAATTAAGAATAGTATAAAGACTTGGTTTTGTTCGCATGAAATGGTAATTCACAAAATTGAGCGTGCCTTTTTCTGGGAGCCTAGATAACTAGGATCTTTCAAAAAGGCCAAGGCAAATTGTTTTTTTTTCTTATGGTCCAAGGTAAAGGTTCTGGAAATTTTACACATTTTCCTTCCCGAACGGTGCGATTTGTTCTAGCTCACAAACAACCGTTGCTTTACAAAAAATAGCCTTCTTCATTTTTTCATATGGCAGAAAAATAATCAAATCAAATTTAAGGGGGGGACATTTCCATTTATTACAACTCTCTCTATTTAAAAAAAAAAATCCAGGAACCAAATGGAAAAGTACAAGGGATATAGACAAAAGAACCACAACTAAATTTGTTTAACCATATAAATTATTCTTATAGAATATCCTGAAGTGATACTGTGATTTATAGTAAGAATATATATATGTATGTGTATGTATATAAATTATATATATACACACATATGTATATACATATGTGTGTATATATATATTTTGTCTGACTCCCCATTGCTGGCACAGAGCTCCTAAAACCCTGGGAATCTCCCAAGTGGTAAAAGCAATAACGGTGCCTTTTATTAAGTTAATCAGGTGACTGCTGGACCTCACCTGAAGATGGGGGCTGATTGCCCACAGAACCAACCAGGTCATGTGAGGGTTGGAAATTTCAGTCCTACCTACCAACTTCCCACCCCTGGTGAGGGGGAAAGGGGCTACAGGTTGAATCAATCACCAATGGCCAACTATTCAATCAATCATGTCTCTGTAATGAAGCCTCCCTAAGCAAGCAAGAGGCCTGCATTCGGTAGAGCTTCCGGGTTGGTGAGCGCGTGGGAATCTGGGAACGTGGCGGACCTGGAGGCGGTACGGAAGCTGTGAGCGCGTGGGAATCTGGGAAAGTGGCGGACCTGGAGGCGGTACGGAAGCTGTGAGCGCGAGGGAGTCTGGGAACGTGGCCGACCTGGAGGCGGACTGGAAGCGCGGGGGCCTTCCTCCTTATCCTGCCCTGCGCAACTCTTCCACCTGGCTGCTCCTGAGTTATATCTTTTTAGAATAAACCAGTGATCTGGTAAGTACATTGTTTCTCTAAGTTCTGTAAGCTACCCTGGCAAATTAATAGAACCCTAGGAAAGGGCCCTGGGAACTCTAATCTGGAGTCAGTCAGCAGCACAGGTGATCCCAGCGTGGGCTGGTGATTGGCTTAAGTGGGGCGCCGGGCAGTCTTGTAGGATTGAGCCCTTAAACCTTGGGATCTAACGCAGTCTCCGAAGGGTGTCAGCTCTAAGTTGAATTCTAGGATACCCAGCGGGTGTCGGGGAGAATTGCTTGCTGTGAGGAGAAACTCCCACACGTTTGGTGACCAGAAGTGAAGGGTTCTGTGTAAGAAGTAAAGGAAACCACAGGTAGAACTCATAAATTTTTCTAAAATAACAAAGTAATTCACAAATTTGAACGAGACACAAAAATTTAAGTTTTGCCTCTTTGAAAGAGCAACTGATAGGTAATGGTAAGTACCTCTAACATTCGTTCAGCACCATATGCCACATATTATGCCGGGTAATTTTCACATGTTTAATAATCACCATACACCTGGCTGTAAATAATACTATGATCCCCTTTTAATAAACACAAAGTATCATCTGCCTAATTATTTCTCACCTGGACATTCTTCAGCCCAGTCCTGCTTGCCAACACATACTGTTCTCCGGCAAGCTTCCCACGGTAAAAGAGGAAGTTTTATATATGCTTTCTTATGTTCATGAACAAAATTCTTATTCATACATATGAACAGACAACTAGGATCACACTGTATGAACAAAACACTTGACCTCACTTTTACCTCCAGCGGTGCCCCATTTTCAGCTTTCCATCACAGAAAAACTGGACGCTTTCTATACTTGCTGTCTCCAATTTCTCTTCCCTGTTCTCTCTTTTTTTATTTTTAATTGGATAAGTACACACATTTACTGTCCTAATCATTTTTTTTTAAGTTTTATTTATTTAAGTAATCTCCACACCCATTGTGGGGCTTGAACTCATGACCTAGAGATCAAGATTAACATGCTCTTCCAACTGAGCCAGCCAAACATACCCACCATCCTGACATTTTTAAGTATACAGTCCAGGGGCACCTGGAGGGCTCAGTCGGTTAAGGGTCTGCCTTCAGCTCAGATCATGATCTCAGGTCCTGGGATCGAGCCCCACATCTCTCCCTGCTCGGTGGGGAGTTTGCTTCTCCCTCGCCCTCTGCTCCTCCCCCTGGCTTGTGTGCTCCCGCTCTCTCAAAATGAATAAATAATACCTTAAAAAATAATAATAATAAGTATACAGCCCAGTAGTGTTAGGTATATTCACAGTACCATGCAGCCAATCTCTAGAACCTTTTCATCATCCCAAACTGAAACTCTTACACAATACTCTTGAAACAATTCCCCACTCCTCCTCTCCCCAGCCCCTGGCAACCTTCTTGTTGTCTCTCTGACCTCGGCTGCTCTTCATACCTCCTGTAAATGGAATCATGCAAGATTTGTCTTTCGTAACTGGCTTGTTTCACCAAGCATAATGTCCCAAGGTTCATCCATGTCATTGCATATAACATAATTTCCTTCCTTTTAAACTCTTCATGATATTCCATTGTGTGTGTGTATATACATACTCCAAATTTGTTTATCCATTCACCCATGACAGACATTTGTGTTTTGACAAGCCTTGCAGGTCATTCTGATACAGCTTAAGTTGGGGGAGCCCATTGCTCTAAAAGTTCCAATTGGACTTTTTTGCTTGCTTCCTTTTTAGACTTTTCCCCTGAAAAAAACTCCCACGAATGGGGCTCTGGTGATGAAAGTATAAGGAACGGGGACAAAGTTATGTTTGGTGAGTCATTTGTAGATGTTTACACATTGGGAACTATATGCACATTTTAAATGTTTAAGCTCAAAAGGAGGAAGAAAACCCTTGAGCTCTTATATTTTACAGCAAAGCCAAAAGTTATTGTTTCATTTACTTTATTGAAGATGCATGCTTTGGATTGCCTCCCTGTAAAAGAGAGGTTCTTATATAAAATTTTCTCCACAGAAGATTATATTTCTCAAAGTTTCCTTCTTTCTGTGGGGCCTCCCACACAAAATAAATTTAGATATTATTTTGCAAAAATATTAATGTCAACAATAATAGCTTCTTTTGTTTTACACTACGGGGAAGTTTTTGGAGACTTGTTTAGGATCGTAACAGATCTACTGCAAAGATCCACTTTTGTAGACATAACCTTACAATGGCTGGTGCTGCCAGAAAGATAAATATGTATGTATGAAAAGAATAAACTTAATAAAATCAGGCAAAAGTGAGACTAGAAATTCTGTCCAAAGAATCCTAAACGTTTGCAAAAGTGAGTTATCCTGTTGTGGTAACTCCTGCCAAGTTATGTTAAGTTGTGATTTTCTGAAATGTTTTGAAAATGTGTGTTCCAAGGAAATGAATTAATTTAAAGAGAAAGCATTGGATTTGTGCTATGAAAAGCTGTAAGACGAATTACAGCGTCTTCTTTACCCAGAGGTTATATATATAAAGAGCACTGATGTAGAAGAGAAAGACAGTAAAACTCCTCCAACAACATGATGGTAAATCCTAGCAAAATTTTCTAGTCTCTCAAGTTGAAACAAGTCAAAATACTCCAGCAAATCGGTCTTAACTCATGCGTGATATTATTAGGTGCTGAAGTAAAGTAACTAGTGACTTGGCTTCCTTAATCTGATCAAAATTCAAATCCTTGCTCCTATCCCTGTTCTTTAAAAATGACATTATTTTCTTGTCTATTACTTTTCAATTACTCTTTGCTCTTTAGTACAAGCTCTTGGCTTCCTGTTTTGTTTATCGATCGCTAATAGCTCACGTTCACTGGGCCATGGCTCTGGGCCAGGCCCTGCACCAAGGACTGGCTTACTCAGTTTCATTCCACTTTCCCAACGCCCTTATGCAGTGGGAGGTGATGCCCTCCTTGCAGGTCAGAGACCGAAAGAGAGATTAGGAGACTTGCCCAAGATCACACTGGTAACTGATGTAACCACTATCGGGAAGCAAAAAGTGATCTTTCTTATGCAGAGTTAATGTTCCTTACCAAATTGTAAAAAGCAAAAGCAAAACAAAACACCAGTGCCCCAGACTAGAGGATTGTCTGGGAAGTCCTTGCAGAGATGAAGAAAAGGAGTAAATGGAGACTTTAAATCAATTAAAGAGATCAGATTGTTTGTAAAGAACACTGTTGTTCCCAGGAAACCACAGGAAGGCCATGTTCTTTGCAGAAACAGAAAGGAGAAGGGGAGGATTTTTCCTCCATGTAATTACCATGAACTGCTCGAGCCATCGGAGAAGTGGTTTTCAAAGTGTAGTCCAGGGAACAACAGCTCCAGCACCTCCAGAGAGCTTGCTAGGGGGAAACTACTAAGGCCCTCTCCAGAGCTGGTGAAGTAGAAGCTGCAGGAAGGCCCCACAATCTGTGTTGAGACAAGCCCTCCAGATGATTCATGCAAACTTCAGATCAGAACCGCTGCTGTAGAGTTCATTTTGTGAACTCCCGGGAATCCTGATCAACACTACTTATTACAAACACAATTTGCATATTTCAATTTTGGATCTGCCTACAGGATGCATCACTAGGAAGAAATTTAGGAATATTCATCCAATGCAGCAAGGAGTTTTACCACCTAATGCTTTGGTTTACTAGACTCAAAATAACAATAGCAGACACATTGCAAGGCCTTAGCTGCGTGCCAGCTGTTGTTCTAAGTGTTTTATGTTGATTAACTCATTTGGTCTTCATGATGAACTGTAAGAGGGGTGCTATTCCTATCCTCTTCTTATTTGTGAAGGCACCGAGGCTGAGAGGGTTCAATAAACTGACTGCAAGTGTCGAGATTTGAACCCAGGTTACGTGTGTCCAGAATCCCTGTGGCTAGCTGCTAGACTATCTTGGGGCCGAAAACTTATTTTTTAATTTTTTTTAAAGATTTTGTTTATTTATTTGAGAGAGAGAGAGTACATCAAGTGGGTGAAGGGGCAAAGGAAGAGGGAACTGAACTGAGCAGGGAACCTGACTGGGGCTTGATCCCAGGACTCCGACATCATGACCTGAGCTGAAGTCAGACGCTTAACAGACTGAGCCACCCAGACACCCCATGGGGGGGAAAATATATATATATATATGTTAAATATATATATATTAAACTACATAAAGGAGATTTCTTGGTCAAAACAAACAAACAAAACACACACACATAATTTTTTTAACCCAAAAAATTTGTATATTGAAGAATTTCTTTTTTAAGATTTTGTTTTTAAGTAATCTCTACACCCAACATGGGGCTTGAACTAACAACCCTGAGATCGAGAGTCACGCACATGCTCCGCAGACCAAACTAGTCAGGTGCCCCTGACTATTGAAGAATGTTAATTCTATCTGTTAAATCAGTGAATCTAGAAGAGGCAGATATCTGAATCCTACCAAATATATTATTTTGACAGAGTCTTCTGAAACTTATATCAGTTCCTTGGGATATTTGGAAGAGATGTTAGGTGATTTTTTTTTTTTTGGATCTACAGATTTTAAGATTCAATGAGGCTATTTTGGAAGCACTTTCTCTTCTTCTGTCTCCAGATGACACTGTCATCTCCATCCTGTACCAGTGCATTTATCCCTAAGTATAACAAAGAACTACACCAGAAACCATATTGCACCAGTAGATCAAATTCTACTCCATTTGTTATATTTTGGCCTAGTCAAGGAACATAACAGATTTTGCTACATGCCCCACAACTTCTATTCTCAATGTTTAATTATGGTTTTATTTTTTAGACTCTTTCTGGATATCTGGCTTACTGGCTCTTACAAATATTGATTATTGCTTTATTAGCATATATATCGTTAATGAAAAAGTGAGCGGGTTATGAATTTAGATAGTTTGAAAAGCTCTGAGGGACCGCCCTACAACCATGGAATTTCTGAGGCTGTGCCTCATTCTAGGGTCAAAGCTGGGGATCCCGTACTCTTGAAACCTGGAAAGTTTCATCACCTTTGCTTTGTCAAAGAGGTGAGGTTTTGAGGTAATGAGGAGAGGAGAAGCTTGGATAGCAGGTGGGGCTCAGGCAATCCCACAGCCACAGGTCTCTCTGCGTCCAAAACAATGTGCTGGGATTTTGTTCAGTGCAGAAAGGAAAGATGAACCAAGAATAAACCTACTTAAAATTATGTCTCTTTTTTACATGACTGGAGTTGGGGGGTGGTTTTTTGGGGTTTTGTGGGTTTTTTTGCAAAATCACTGCCCCACCCCTCCATCTAGGATATCTTGATACACACATAGCCATAGATACATACATAGCCATTTCTTGATACATACATAGCAAAGGTCATCAGCCACTTTGGAAGGAGAATGAGGATAATACAGGTTATTCATTGGAATTCAAAAGTCAGGAGGCTCTGGAGTTACTTGTTTCAGGCCATTTCCTTCGACAGATGCTCAGTCCTGTGTCAGTGTGGACCTTTCCCAGATCCATTGTGAGATCTTTGGCATCTTCCTATTACAAATGAAAGACACAGGTTTCTTCCCTCATGTTGGTAACCATCAATCAAGCAACTTGACTTTCTAGGACCATTCCTGCTCTTGCCCTGGTCCCACCTGGAGTACAAGTGGAGCATACCACTGTCCTATCCAAAAAAATCACTCACGATTCCACCTCCAAAATTTCAACCAAACATTGGGGAGCCTGCTTAAGACATCCAGAGAGAGGAAAAGGGGATTTCACCATACAACCTTAGTTATGGTATGTTAATGATGGCCCTTCTCAGATGATAGCATTTGAGACCTAAGTGTTGCAAAGGACTCAGGAATGGCAAAAACATTCCAGGCAGAAGAAACAGTTAAGTGTGAGAAAGAAAGAAGGTTGTCATACTTGGGGCGCCTGGGTGGTTCAGTGGATTAAAGCCTCTGCCTTCGGCTCTGGTCATGGTCTCGGGGTCCTTGGGTAGAGCCCTGCATCAGGCTCTCTGCTCAGCAGGGAGCCTGCTTTCCCCTCTCTCTGCCTGCCTCTCTGCCTACTTGTGATCTCTCTCTCTCTGTCAAATAAATAAAATCTTAAAAAAAAAAAAAAAAGAAGGTTGTCATACTTGAGAAACAGAAGGCGAATGTATGCTCTGGGTGTTGGCTGTGATGAGGTGAGGAATTTATTGCAGAATGTAAATCAAAGTACTTCCTTTTTTTTTTTTTAAAGACTTTATTTATTTATTTGACAGAGAGAGAGAGAGATGACAAATAGAGAGGCAGGCAGAGAGAGAGAGGGAAGCAGGCTCCCTGCTGAGGAGAGAGCCCGATAGGGGCTCGATCCCAGGACCCTGAGATCATGACCTGAGCCGAAGGCAGAGGCTTTAACCCACTGAGCCACCCAGGTGCCCCAAAATCAAAGTACTTCTTCATGAAGAAAGATTTGCAAACCTCCCTCCCCCACAAAAAGGAAAAAAGTTGAAATAGTGCACTTAGTGCCATAATTGATTCCCTTATCGCTTATGGAACATATTCTCTTTCGGTTTTGCTGAAATATATAAAGAATATGGAAGAAGAATAGTTTAAGATTGTATAAATTAGATATAGTTTTTGTGGCTCAGTAATTTAAAAATACTCTTTTAGTGCTAAAAAGAAGTTGATAAAAAATAATTCAATATTTTGTAAATCTTCTACAATTTTTTTTTAAAGATTTTTATTTATTTATTAGAGAGCGAGAGACTGAGAATGAGAGGGGAGAAAGTCAGAGGGAGAAGCAGACTTCCTGCAGAGCCAGGAGTCCGATATGGGACTCGATCCCGGGACTCCGGGATCATGACCTGAGCCGAAGGCAGTTGCTCAACCAACTGAGCCACCCAGGCGCCCTCTTCTACAATTTTTAAAAATATTCCATTCTTTGTTCTAGTGCATATATATCTTAATTCAGTTTCAGTCATATGGTACATGTACTTTTGCTTTTTCGGTTAATACTGAATCACATGTAATGTCTATATATATAGAAATAATAAATATCATTGTAACAACTATATAATAATCCATCAGATTTTTAACAATTAAGCATTTACCATTCATGAGACATTTCTTTTCTCTCTTTTTTTTGTCCTATTATAAGTAACCCAGCTGTGAAAATCAAAGTGAATATTGCTTTCCCTTCTTTTAAATTACATCCTTAAAAAAATCCCTAGCAGTGTAATAGTGTAATTATTAGATCAAAGAATATTTTTAAATGTGAGTTAAAAGAATCTATATTTGCTATATATTACCTTATTGCGATATATATACTTAGTAATTTAAAAATGCATCTGCAGGGCTTTTAGTGAAATGCAAGACAATCGATACCTGTTAAACTTTTTTCTTTAGAATCCTCAATTCTAAAAAGAGTTGGCATATGTGAATGACTTATGCAAAATATTTTATTTTGTGTGTGGGTAGGGTATATACATTTCTCCAATTCAGCTAATGTAGTGGGTTTTGGGGATGGAGGGAGAGACAGAGTGGGGGAAGGAGCAGAGGGAAAGGGAGAGAGAGAGAATAATTTTTTTCTTTTTTTTAAAGATTTTATTTATTTATTTTTGAAGTGGGGAGGGCAAAGGAAGAGAATCCCAAGCAGACTCCCCACTGAGCAGGGAGCCCAATGTTGGACTCGATCTCAAAACCTTGGGATCATGACCTGAGCCGAAAGGCAGAGTCAGATGCTTAACCAATTGAGCCACCCAGGTGCCTCTCAATTAATATAATAATTAACAAAATTATGTATTGCAGCAATTTCTAAGAAACATTAGTCATTAATATCTGAAATTTTGAGCACTCAAAAAACAGATACAGGGGCACTTGGCTGGCTCAATGGGTAGAGTATACAACTCTCAGTCTCGGGGTCTGTGAGTTCAAGTAAGTCCCATGTTGCGGGTAGAGGTTACATAAAAAAAAAAAAAATGACCAGGGGTGGGGTGGGGGGAAAGAATGACAGAAAAAAACGAAAAAAAACAGATACAATCCCCTGGTAGCCATTGATCCTTCTGGAGCTTTTCTGTAACCTTGTTTTTTTAAAGGCATGCATTTATTCACTGGTGGCAGTTATCAGGATGAACCTGGGTTGTGGCCTCAAGTGCACTCTGCGACAAATGAAGCAGGCTTAAACCTACAGAGCTGGGGAGAATCTAATTTGTTGCACACAGAAATAAGGGACTAATAATAAAGGAGCTCACCTAGAAACACCCAGAGGCAAACCAAGCAACCAAATTAAAAAGGAAGACTTCTTCCTATCTGGTTTTTTTTTTTTTTTTTTTTTTTAATAATAACATTTAGCTTTGATGTATTAACTAAATTACAGAGCTGAACACAAAGATTCTTCTTCGATTTAGTTTTTCAAAGACATGAAGATCCTGGCCATTCTTTCGTGGGTAACAGTATTCATAGAATTTCAAAGCATGTTTTTTCTTTTCATGACTTTCTGGTCACCAACAGCTGTGGCAGGCCCACACAGGTAGAAGTAAGAGATGTCAGTGACACCCTGTGAATGATTCTTGTCCCCTGTGACTTAAAAAAGAAGACATCATTTAAAGAGAGACAGGCCCCAAACCAAAATGTGACTATATTGGGCTCCCCTTCATATCAGCCTCCAACCCATTTTGGCTTTTATCATCCCTGAAAAGGAATTTGCTGCATTCAGCAGACAATTTTTGTAGATACCATGCTGAGCTTTCAATAACATCCTTCTCTCTGTTCTGTGTGTGACTTTGACACTAACCCCTTATTAAGTCCAATATGTAAAGGGTGGAAAATATCAGTTTTCCATGGGAATGTTTACTTGTGGGATTCTGCGAAAAAGCACGTTGAGCACTGCTTGCCACCTGTGAGGGTTATCGTTTCAAACTGGAAGTCACACTATACTTTGAAGACACTTGCCAGGAAAGGCTGACCAGAGGTGCCGCATTAGCAGGGCTGAGTGGAGCTTCTGTGTGTAGACAAAGGCTCCAGGCCAACTGGTAGACTAAGAGGCGGTATCCTGATCAGCAAGGGGCCTTTTAGATAGCAGCCTCTTCAACCATGACACCCATCTAAGGGCTGGCTCCCCGGGGCAGGCATAAAGAGGAAGAGACTTCTCATTTCCATTTCCATGTGTTTTCAGGTACACATGTGGACAGACACATGTACACGTGTGTGTGTACACAAACACAGATTCGTCTTCAAGACGGGTTGGTAGGAAGAGGGGAGGCTTGTGTGCTGTCTACTTTTATATCGGCTGGCTTTGCCATGGGCAAACCAGCAGACAAACCTTGCCAAAGATGAAAGGTCTTCCTGAGCCTCTATCAGAATGAATATGATCCTGAAATACCTCTCCTGGGGGCTTATTTTTCAAATGCATTCATTGAATAAACAGCAATTTTGAGAAAAAGGATTTAGCTACAACAATATTTGCATTGAAATTTAAAAAGTAAAGCGAGTCTCTCTTATGAGTCATTTTTGAGATTCAGAGTTTCAGCTCACATCAAGTGGTTTTCTGTTTAGAATCAAGATTTTCTCTGTACTTGGAAATATCCTATCTGATAGTTTGCATGCGCCAAGGAAATTGGCTAAAGGGTAGATTGTTTGATTTGGACCTTAGCATATATCCTGGTTAAAAAATAAAGTTCAGAGGAAAAAATAAAAAAATTAAAAAAAAAATAAAGTTCAGGGGCGCCTCGCTGGCTTAGTGGTAGAACATGTGACTCTTGATCTCAGGGTCATGAGTTCAAGTTCCACATTGTGGGTAATGCTTACTTCAAAAAATAAATAAATAAAACTTCATGATGGTAGGTGGGAGAAAATACCAACATTCTCTTTAGTCATCATTGAAGAAGCTTGAATCAGGGAACTGAAATGTTAACTATGTAACTTTCTATGAGATATTTCAAAATGGTGATATTTTATTGTTAAAAATAATTTGATCTCTTAGCATGTGAAAAAAAAGTTGAGCTATAATCAATCATAGACCTAAAATAAAAGTGAAGACTATAAAACTTTTAAAAGAAAATTTTGTGACTTTAGGTTAAACAAAAAATTCGTAGGGTGCAAAAAGCATAATCCTTAAAAAATAATTCAATGGACTTCATAGAATTAGGACCAAATAACCAAATCAGATGGTTAAAAAAATGAAAATGGAAGCCACAAACTGGGAAAAAATATTTTTAAACCACCATCACCTGAAGAACTTTAACTAAGAATATCTAAAGGACTGTTATTATCCTATAATAATACAAGCAAGCAAGTTTTTAAACAGCAAACATTTCCTCAAAAAAGATACAGAATGCAGGGAACCTGGGTGGCTCAGTCGGTTAAGTGTCCAATTCTTAATTTTGGCTTGGGTCGTGATCTCAGGGTTGTGAGATTGAGCCCCGCGTCAGGCTCCACACGGGGTGTGGAACCTGTTCAAGATGTTCTCGCTCCCTCCCCCTCTGCCCCTACCCCCCCTAAAAATAAGAGAGAGAGAGAGATGTAAACAGAAAATAAACCCATGAAAAGATGCTTACCATCGTGAGTCCTAAGGGCAACACAGATCAAAACTGCAATGAGATACCACTGGACACACATTAGAATGGCTTTTTTTTTAAAGACTATTGTCTTTAAAAAAAATTTTTTTTTGATATTTCAAATTGATAAGCTGATGAGGATGCAGAACAGGAACCTTCCTATAGGGCTGGTGGGAATCAGCAAAAACTGACAACAAGTCAAATATCTTTCAGAGGATGAAGGGATAGACACACTATGGTACAACCACTCAATGAAATACTACTCAGCAATAAAAAAGAAAGGATCTGCTGATTTATACAACATGGATGAATCTCAGATGCATTTCACAGAGTGGAGGAAGCCAGACTCAATGCTATATACGGTATGATTCCATTTATAAGACCTAATTGAAAAGGCAAAACTCTAGGGACAAAAATAGATCAGTGGTTCTTAGGAACTGAGAATAGAGGAATAGAGGAAGAGGTTGTTTACAAAGGAGCACAAAGAGAATTTTCTGGGGTGAAAGAATAATTCTATATCTTGACAGTGGTGTTGGTTATACAATTGAATTTGTCAAAACTCTTAGAACTGTAAAAGGAGAATTTTACAGATCTAAATTATATTTCAATTAAAAAGTGAAATTGGATTTTTATTTCATGCCATGTTAAAAATCAGTTTCAGGTACTTAAAAGATTAAAATATAAAAAAGCAAAATGAAACATTTTATAGTCAATACAGGGGAATAACTTTTAAGGTCTTAAAATAGGGAAGAATCTCAAAACACAATAGAGGAAAAGATAGATATCTGTGATTGCTTCTATTCCTCAAAGATATCACAAAGAGTGAAAAGGCAAGCCTCAAATGATAAGAGATTTGCAACACATATGATTAGCAAAAGATTAGTGTTAAGAATATATAATTTATTACTACAAAAGAATATACTGTCAAAATCACACAAACATTGAACTCAACTGACTTTAACTACGGCTGCACACATATGAATGTTGTGTCGATGAGTTGTGGTGTTGAGTGTGTAATAAGTCATAGAATACCTGAGGGTGGGGGGAAGCAGGCTCCCTGCTGAGCAGAGAGCCCCTGCAGGGTAATCCCAAAACCTTGAGATCACAACGTGAGCCGGAGGCAGAGGCTTTAACCCACTGAGCCACGCAGGTGCCCCAATAATCTGACATCAATTATGTCCTATATATAGATAGTAATAATTCTAAAAGATCAGAAATATAAAATCTAATGGCTTTCAAAATATCCAAAATTTGAATATATTTCATTTAAAATATGAATTATTAAATATTAATATAGAAAACTTAAGTATATTTTTATATATGCTTTCCAAAAATAGCATTTTTCTTCTAAATATCCAAAATGATCTATTAAGAGAAACCTACAGTTTATTATCAATAATATCAACATTTTTGGGGCGCCTGGGTGGCTCAGTGGGCGCCTGGGTGGCTCTGCCTTCGGCTCAGGTCATGATCTCAGGGTCCTGGGATCGAGCCCCCGCATCGGGCTCTCTGCTCAGCAGGGAGCCTGCTTCTCCCTCTATCTCTGCCTGCCTCTCTGCCTGCCTCTCTGCCTGCCTGTGATCTCTCTCTGTCAAATAAATAAATAAAATCTTTAAAAAAAATCAACATTTTTAATGAAAAGTTACTGAAGCTCAAATTATACTGAATTTTTTGAAAATTTAATGGAAGCTTTGAAAATACTTTCATAAAAATAAAAATTTTGTAATTCTAGTATTTGATATTCATCCAGCGGCCTAAAAAAATTCGTATCATATTTCCTGTATATGTGAAAATTGTTTAATGTTACAAAATGTGCAACTTACAAACCCCACAGCTTTTCCTTCCCCCACATCTAAGGGCTAACTAGTCAGCTACTAGTTGAAACTTGAAGGATATAATTGAATGAGTTGAGCAGTACCTTGTAGGGATACTCCATGGTTGGTTCAGAGGTTAGCTTATTTGAATCCAAAAGACTTACTAATTATGTAAACTAGCTTCCAGGACAGTAAAAGCCCTGTGCCTCAGCCCAAAAGTCCTAAAATCAGCCCCTGCCTGGAAGTCACCTGCTTGTCAAACCTCTAGGCTAACATCCAGCTCTTGCAGCATGCAAGTTACCATGACAACTGAGGGGAAAGTTTTGGTCAACAGGATATAATCCAAAAACAACTTTTTTTTAAAAAAACAACCCTTTGAGCAACTTCTTGAAGCCAAAGGGGATTTGAATGACACATGCCCCAAAAGAACAGTGAATGGCTCACAGGTATAAACTTGAAATCACAAGGCAAGAAACAGAAAAATTAGATGATGGGGTCAAATTGAAAAAGCAGGAAACATGGCCGCCCCAGCCCCTCTCTGTACCTGGGGCACCCTGGATGTGAGATGTCTGAGGAATGTCTGTTGGCTTGATCTGATTGGAAGAGCTCCAGATCCTTACTTCAGGTCCCGAAGAGTGAGTTTGTCTCATTTGAGCCGAGACCCAAACACACTCAACGAATATGGATTTCCAGAAATCTGGGTACTTGAAACGGTTAAGTTTTTCTTTTTCCATCTCCTCAACCACCCTAGAATTCGTTTTTGGTTAGCCAATATCAATTTGAGGGAAAAGTGCCTTTGCAAAAATTAAATTCGATTAAGACAAAATAGAAAATAAAACATTTCTTAATTTATTTGCGAAGTGTCTTTTGGGGAAAATGCTTTCTCTGCAAATAATGGGAAGTTTTTTCTTTTTCTGTGCACCACCTTTTCTCTCTTCATTGGATGACTTTCTTGATTCTCCAACTCCCATTTTCAGCTATGTGGTTCGGGGGAGTGGATCCCCTCCCGCCTCCTAAGAAGATGCTGTGACTTGGTTTGTTTGGGTCAATCAGAAGCTTTCCTCTCTACTGGCCACAGTGACTGGTTCGGGGCGGTACACATGACTGATAAGAACCAACAGAATCAACTGTGAAGGAACTGCACATCCTTATAATGTCATTGTGTCCTCTTGGGTCGGGAGGCATTGTAGCCGACTGCAAACGCCAGTGCACTGATAGAAGGGCTTGTTGAAAGGCCCTGCTTCCTACAAGCTGTGTGACCTTGGACAAATCCTTCAACTTCCCTGGGTCTCATACTCATCCGAAAGTCCTTCGTGGCTTTCATGAAGATTTTTATAAAGGATGGCATATGTGAAAGCATGTTATAAACTGCAAGGCCTTGCTGAAATGTAAGACCCCTTGCCTTTTGCTTTCCCGGCTGCCAAAACTGGAATAAGCACATCGAGATGTTTGGGCCTATACAATGCACTGGAAAACCAAGAAGATTGCCCAAGAAGAGAATCCGAAGCCAGAAAAAATGTCAGAGCCAAAAGGACCTTGGAGGACATCTATTTCAACCCCCTCATTTGACAGAGGAGGGCACTTGCTCTTTCTACCCTGGAAAGGGAGGAAATGAGGTAAGAACGACTATTGCGTCCATTCGGTTGCATTCCCCACATTAAATTAAAGCAATCAGATAAGAAACGAACAGCCTCTAAGCCAGAGACCGTGTCAGTGTTTGAATAATGTGCTTTATCTTCTCCCCGTGGAAGACAGCCTCACCTGCAGAGAAATGACAGTCACAGAAAACACAAACAAACGAACAAAATGGGATTTACCTGACAGATTTACCTTCTCCACACGGTCCTTCTCTGAGTTCTAAGATGGAAGGAAAGGAACTTTGCAGCTGGAAAAATTGCTGAGCCATGTGTCTGAAATGCTTCAAAAATCACAGTGGGGATTTTATTTAATTTTTTTTTTCATTTTCCCCGTTGGTGAGAACCACTCCTGCCAAGAAATTATTTGCCAAATGGTGACTTCATTTATGATGCTGGCAGTGTGATGTTTAACAGCTGACATTTGACTACTTTTTAAAAATTGGTCCCTTAGCGTACATAGCAACAGAAGTGTTGCAAAAATAATGTTCAATTATTTTCATAGATAAGAGTTATTGGAAGAAGTCCTAGCTCGCCAATATTTTTAAACCTTGTAATTACAAACAACAACAAAACACAGTGCACAAACTACTTTATGTATATTAAATAATCTCACAACAACTTCCAGAGTTGGGTGCTATTTTTCATCACCCATAGGTTTAAAGTAAGGCACAGAGAGGCTGAGTAACTTTCCCAAAGTCACCCAGCCAGTGGGTAGAAGAGCTGGGATTTGAACATATGCATCTTGACTCCATTCTATTTCATAGCCGTGCTACACCGACCTTCTAATGCTAACATTCTGCATAGAATACCTTATATGTTCTCAAAGAAATAACTTGTGCATGAAATTAAGACAAAATATCTGTTCCTACTGATCTATCTAAAACACTGTTTCAAGGACAGCATCAAGAGAAGCAGAGCGACAGGAGTGAGAACACAGGCTTGGGAGCCAGGCTCAATTAAACTTGAGCTCAATCACCGGCTAGCAGCTTGTATGACAAGTCCTGCGCCTCTGTCTTCTTCGGTTTCTTCCTCTGTAAAGTAGGGATAAAAATGTTACTTGAATTCTGGAGAGGTGCTGGGGTTTAGTGAGATGGTTTACGTAGATACATATGTCCTGTTGAGTGTCAGGCCGGGGCTGCCTGGCTGGCCCCGTGGGTTGAGCGTCCGGTTCTTGGTTTCAGCTCAGGTCATGACCTCATGAAATGGAGCCCTGCGTTGGGCTCTGCGCAGAGTCTGCTTGGGACTAACTCTCTCTCTCTCTCCCTGCACCCCTCCCCCCTTCTCTCTCTCTCGAGTAAGTAAATGAATCTTTAAAATAAATAAAGCAGCAGAGGGTATAGAGCACGGAGCCCAGTGCCGGTCCTCATTGTCACTCACCATCATCGCTACCCTGTGTATCAGGCATCACTTGAACTCTGCTTCACCTTCTCTCAGCCTTGTCTGTCTCCTGTTCCAGCCATCCTCCTGTCCCTCCCTTTCATCCGCTGCAGCCCCATCCTGCCCAGGCTTCAATCTGCTGCTCACGTCCGCTACCTACCAAGGCCTTGCCTTAAGCCCACTTGGGCCCCTGTCACTCCTCTCCTGGGACATCTCTGTTGACCCCAGTGCCTAAGACTCCATGGGAAACTGCTTATGTAACCCAGAAGTTCTGGCGGGGAACCCTCTAGTAGTCAAAAGTTTGACCCCTTCTTCTCCCTCATCAGACGATAGACTAATTTGCTAGAGCTGCCATAACACAAAGCACTGTGGACTAAGTGGCTTAAACAACAGAACTTATTGTTTCACAGTTCCAAAGGCCGGAAGTTCAAAATCAAGGTATGGGCAGGATTGGTTTTTCCCGAGACGGCTTTCCTATGGCCGTGTCCTCACGTGACCTTTGCTCGGTGGGTGCACATCCCCGGTATTCCTCTGTGTGTCCATATTCGCTCTTCTTAAAAGGACACCAGTCAGATTTGGTTAAGGCTCACCCTAATTTGGGTAGGACACAATTCAGCCTTTAATGGAGGGTCCTGAGATGCCTTTCATTAGCCTCCATAGAAGATCCTATGGGATAGATCAGCCGGTTGCCCATAGTTGTGGCCAATTTGAAACATAACCTTCTTCCCCGGTTTGCATCTCTGCCCTTTTCTGGGATCATACTCACCAGTAAAGTCCTTGCACATAATAAGCCTTGGTCTTAGGTTCATCTTTCCGGGGGAAGTTGGCCTAAGACGCCTGGTAGAAACTGGCTGGTGTCCTACTATGCGGCCACACACTTGTCAGGTGTGTTCCCAGCTGTCCTTTCAGCCCTCGCTGGCCAGCCTGAGCCAGGCTTATCCAGCTCTAGCCACACGGACTGTTCGTCCTCACTTGTCCTCTCCAGGAGTCCTCACCTACAAATGCCAAAGCAGGTCCCTTCCTCCCTCCGCTTCAAATTCTAGAAGAAAGCTATTTCACCTTCTTATGCATGACCTTTATGATGCTCCTGTAGATGAGTAATTATCTCTATACAGTTCTAAATAAATAAGTATCCTGGGCTAATTAGGAAAGATACAAATGTTCCAGATTTGCATAAAAAAAGGAAATTGCACTGCTTCAGAAAGTACCTAAATTAGTGCTTGAGAATGTATAGAAGAAAAGTTAACAGATATACAGCTGGCCAATCCCAGATTTTAATGAAAACCCATCTTTTATTGGTCAAAACATGGCTAGCATGAGAGCCAAGGCAAAAGAGAAGGGATTAACACACACATGCTCTCACACACGTCTGCACGAACACATACTTCTTAGCATTCTGTTATTTTATACTATGTGGAAGCAGCAGGATGTGGATACAAATGGACTTTTCATGTATTTCTCTTGGCATTATGGCCATATTTAATGTAACATCCAGCAAAGCAGAAATTTTAATTAAGTTTATGGTCTGACCATCTGTATTTGTTTGGAATTTCTGTCTCTTCAAAGCAAAAATGCGAACCTGGCTTTAGACCTGGAAATACCCCCGGCTGCAACCAAATCATTATCAACAAACCGAGAGTGTGCGGTCTGAAATATGAAATGAGATTAGAAGAGGGGAGTGCATTATCAAAATATAAAATACCTGGATATTGATTATGCAGTCACTAATTCTGGCAAGCTTTAGAGAAGATAAAAGGGAAATTTTATATATTTTCAAGGGGGAAAAAAAGGCTCAGTATCTGTAAACTGCCAAAGAATCAATTAAATACATTTTTACTTGTTTCTGTGGGGTTTGATGTTACTTTTCTTTTAATCTTCACCTCTCGTGTTTTATAAATGGATAAAGCCTATGAACAGTCTATATCCAAATGTTTTAATCAGTCAGGCTTCCTTTCTTCAAAAGAGTATAAAAGCTCACTAACGTGCAGCAAAGGAGAATAGTGAATGTGGCCAATATAAATTAGTAAAAAGTATTTGTATGTACTTGGAAGCAATAACTAAAAATACTCTTCGAAGATATTCTGTAGGACGGACATAACGTAGACCTGCAGTCTCTTGCCTGACCTTTGGGGGAATGAATTGAACTGCCCATAGTTTACCTTTGCATTCTCTGTGAAGTGTTCATTACGTGAAATTAACAGTATGACCACATGTCCAGTTTGAAATGGCAAATCTGGGTATTAACCCTGAAACAGTGTTGCCCACTTTTCCTGCTAAAATTCACAATCTTGAAAACACGGACTGTCAGGATCTGGCAGTTCTTCCCAGTTCTTAACCTCTGGAAAACAAGCTTGTCTCTCTAGGTAGAAATGCACTCAGACCTCCACCACCACCTAGCCTACAAATACTAGTCCTGGGCCAAGCAGGAGAAGAGGGAACTCTTTCCCATTACACCACCACGGCTTTGTGGATCTCTTAGAATGTGGGCTCTCCTCTTAAAGTATCCCATTTCTAAACTAACTCTCCTAAGCTTGTCCGTGAGATATATATTTATATATTTACTCGACAGTGATTTGTTGTATGCCTCCTATGTGCCACGCCAGGAAGTTCTAGAAGCTCGGGGTACAGGAGTGAACAAAAATAAGTAAGCTCTTGTGGACAATATATCAGTTTCATGTCCACTTAGAAACTCTGAGAAAACAACTCGGGAGGAGGTGAGAGGAGAGTGACAGGGCACCTTGGGAGGGGTGGCCCCCAAAGGAAAGTGCTAGAAAGGAGTGGGGAAATCTCAAGGTTTTCATGTGTTCCGTCCATTCAGAGTGATGAAGACTCTGGAGGTGGGTCTAATGCAGCCCAGTGAAGCAGAACTAGGGTCGAGGCTTTGAGACCGCATAGATGGGACACATTTGGTGTGTCAGGTGGGATAAGTGGTATAGAGAAAGTTAGAAGAGGGTGGGACAGAATGGGGGGCGGGAATGCTGGGGCAGGAGGTGGGAGTGGGGACAGACTGATCAGGGGAGGCTTCCTTGATAAGGTGCCATGTTGAGCCGAGTCCTGAAGGAAGTGAGGAAGTGAGCTGCGCAGGTGTTTGGGGGAGAGCATTCTGGGCCTGTGTTTCTGCATCAGCCTCCACCTCCAGACCCTGGAGTAGCGTCCCCTGCGTTCTTTCTAGTCAAGACTCACTTGTTTCTGCCAACAGCATCTCCTGTACTCTAGAAACTTCTTAAATCTAGACCTCTCCATTCCTGGACAGTAGGCTCCGCCACCCAGCAGTGGTGGAGGGGCTGTAGGAGAAAGGGAGAAAAAACAAACCAGATGACACAGGGGAAATATATCTAGGGGGTGGTTACCAAAATATTGTCTCCATTACACATATTCTAGAAATATTATTAAGTTAAAAATAAAGAACAATTTAAGCAGAACAAAAGGTTACTTAGAAAAAGATACAAATCAGACTTATCTCAAACTTGATTCCTGTTAGTGTAATTCTAGAAGACAAGGAAGATGTGTCTACAGACTTTAGGAAAAGGATCATGACACAAAAAAATTTATGTTTTATGAATATAAATATTTATGAATAAATGTTTGTCATTCTCAAATATGTGACATTTCAGAACATGAAGAATCCTTGTATCCCACTTGAGAAAATTCTAGAAAATATATTCACACGACCACAATAGAGATGAAAATTAAGAACTCTGAAAAGAGGAAGTTGTAGCTAAAAGGCCTGAGGATCCCTCCTCTACTCAGGTCAGGACCTGGAATGAAGAGCTCCAGTTGGGGGTGTGAATTCAGGGGCCAAGCTTGGAGCGACTGTACTTTCTCCCACACGGCCTCTGCTGTGGTTCCTCTTTCCACTTCCCAGTGCCAGGAAATGGGCTGATGGTGCTATATCCTTCAGATTCTGAAATCTTTTCATGTATAATGTCCATAGGCAACCGTAATGAGTAGGGTTCTCTTCAAGCACTGGTGAACAATGGCTATACAGGGCATTCTGTTAAGAAACTGAACTAGGAGAACACTTTTAAAAGGTGCTTTCCCCACGCCAAACTAGAATGACATAGTGCAACATAGTGGCCCTGTTTTTTTTCTGCCTTGGAACATGAATGTTGATTTTCTATACTTTTAAAATTTGTGCTGAGAGTCCTGAGTCATTGAGGTTTGATTGAGAAAGACTACTAGTCCATAGTCCACCAAGTAACAGATCTGATCTATCCCTGAGCCTCTTTCTACCCCTTTCTTATAGGATCTGTGAAGTTTACTGCGTTAACAAATCTTTAACTCAACCTAGTAGCAATTATGCTAAACATATGCATATATTTAGCATAATGTATGTACATATATATTTAGCATAATATATATATGTATGGAGGGGCCCCTGAATGCCTCAGTTGGTTAGGCCTCTGACTCTTGATTTTGGCTCAGGTCGTGATCTTGGGGTCATGAGATGAAGCTCCACGTTGGGCTCCGGGCTCCGCATGGAGGCTGCTTGGGATTCTCTCTTTCCCTCTGCTGCCTCACGCATGCTCTCTCTCTCAAAAAAGAAAGTATGGAAAAGAATTATAAAGAAACGCACACCCAGCATGAACAATCAATCTTGTAACACTGAAAAATTAAAATAAACAAATTTGGGGAGAAAAAAAAAAAAGGAAAAAAAAATAAAAAAAATAAAAAAAAAAGAAATGCATACCAAAGGTTAAGGTAAGGGATGGCATTATCAGTGAACTAAGTGATATTTTTTTCCTGCTTCATAGTCAGCAGATACTTTAAAAACAGATTTTTAAGAAACCAACATATGCAATTTTATGTAGAACATGTAATTGCAAAAATGTAAAAATGTACATGGTGAAAGAGAAATACATCACAATGTATTCATGGGACTATTGATTTTTTTTTCCTTCTCTTTAACTTATTTTTTAAATTTTCATTAGGAGCAGGTACTACATCTGTAATGGAAATTTTTTTATTAAATTAAAATAAGATGGTGAGGGTTTTGAGTTTGCTTCAAGAGTGCAAGCAGATTGCTGTATGGATGCCAAAAAAGTAATTGCTAACTATAAACAGTTTTCATTTTCATCAAAACTGATTGGGCAGTTTCTATTTAGATTTCTAGTGAAGCCAGTGTTTTTAGCTGGAAAGAGCAGAATTTCTTTTATAATATTTTAGAGTTCAAACTGCTCACATAAGCTCTTTAAGAGTATTATTAAAAACTTGTACTTAGGAACTCCAAAATAAAAAAGGATTTGCTATAGGGAGAAGGGGGGCAGACCATCAGGTGTCCCCTCAAGAGGAATTAAACAATCAGATCTTTCTAGGTCCAAAGCAAATCCTGCCAGGTGCTCAGAAGCAGTGTTGGCCTTTTCCATAAACCCTCTCATTTTGTACCCTGGGCAGAGGGGTACAAGAGCATCTGGCTCTGGGGGGCTCAAACAGACCCGATTGTGCCACTTGCTGCTGACAAAATCCAAAGGCAGAGAACCGGGCAATGGTGAGAATGAAGCAAGATGAAACCAGAGAGAGACACAAACCATAAGAGACTCTTATAAGGGTTGCTGGAGGGGAGAGGGGTGGGAGGGATAGGGTGGCTAGGTGATGGACATTGGGGAGCATATGTGCTATGGTGAGCGCTGTGAATTGTGTACGACTGATGAATCACAGTCCTGTACCCCTGAAACAAATAATACATTGTATGTTAATTTAAAAAATTAAAAAAAAAAGAAAGTATGGGAATTAAAAAAAAAAAAAGAAATTTCAGTGAGACCAACACGGGCAGACAGTGGACTAGCATCTCAAAGACTGTCTCCAAAGTGCCGCAAATACTTACTGGTTTATATAAGGGATATGTGGGGCAAAGGCGAGTGGGTAGTGCAGGTGAGCAGGGTGGTCAAGTCCATCATTGTGACTGACCCAGTGTCAGTCACAGGGTCTGGTTGACTCAGGGCAGTCCTTATTGCTTGAGGGGGAAGTGTTGGTTCCTATCAGGGGATGCTTTGCCAGAAGGGTCTTTTCCCTGTGATTAGAGATAAGCTGGAAAGAACCCAATCAATTAGAAAGTTGAGGGGTGCCTAGCTAGCTCAGTAGGTAGAGCACACGACTCTTGATCTTGGGGTCATGAGTTCGAGCCCCACACTGGCCTTGGAGCCTACTTAAAAAAAAGGAGGTGGTTGAAGTGTCCTAAAATAACCAAAGGGAGGTGTGTATCACACCAAAGACTTTGGGCTTTGATACTCCCTGTCCCATCCCCTTACTGGCTTTACAGCTGCAAAGAAAATCTAGACTGCTTCATCTTGCTTCTCTTTGTTCCAGCTCTCCTGGCGTAACTAGTAACTCTTTGGGAAGCAAAATTATGTCCAGATTCAAAGTGGTCTAAATCTATATTAAGAACAAAGGAGCATTTCCTGAAAGAAACAATCTGCCAAGATTTCATCTCACTCACAATGAAATGGCCTTTTATTTTACTTTGCTCTTCAACTTAGCTTTGTCTTTCCACTTCTGAAAAGGTGGTTTGCTTTTCCCTTGAATCACCAAAAGGCCCACTAAGGAGACTTTCCTCAAACAGTGTATTCTCTGCACAAAAATCTAGGCACACTTTCTCAGGTCCCATTTTTCCCAGAGTTTGCCCAGAGCGGTCCTGACTCAGAATGATGAGGGTGCTTTTTCAAAAATGCAGATTCCCCTGGACCTGCCTGAGATCGGACTCAGAATTTCTTAGGAATGGGCCCCAGACTTTAAATTTAAAAAGCAAGTTTCCTGAGAAAATAGTTATCCGTGGTTCACAGTATCTTCACAGTTAATATGCACTGAATAAATTAACATAGAAGAGGGGAAGTTTTCTGAGTGATTTTAATGCAAATTAAAGTTTAAGAACTGTGGCTTTACTCTCTAAAAATAAACTGAAGTTTAAAAAAAATTGGTCTGCCCTACTCACCCTTCCTCCCAGTTTTCCCACTCATTTTCCAAGTTATTAGAGTTCAGGTCCAGGTAAGAACCCTGTTGTATCCCATTTTACAGAAAGGGAAAAGGCCTGAGGGTAAGAACAACCTCTTCCATCTGACTTCAAAGACATAACAATAGCCAGTATCCTTTGAATACGTCCAGTGGTCCCTGTACTCTTCAGACATTATCATACTTAATTCCCACTCTACAGAGATAAAATAGGTGTTCTCATTAAATAGATGCCTAATTCCCATTTTGTACTTGAGAAAACTGACAGAATCTGAACCCAGGTGTGCTTTGTCATCTGAAATCTGGGCTTTTTCTGCTGTATCCTGATGCCGGCATCCATCCCCTGAAATGTTTGTTATTAGTTTTCTTTCGTTCTGCCCAAATATATTCTATGTGCTCACCTATGCCTTCAATTACTTACTGAGCGCTCTCCCTCTGACTTAAAGCTTTGTTGTCTGCTAAAATTCACATTTTAATACTTGCTGGGCAATAATAGTATCAGATTCATTACTGAAAACTTTTTGATACAAAAAGGGTGACCGAGTGGGAGAGGATGGATGCTGAGAGGGGGAGGCTGCCTCGTTGTGGCTGCCCCCCGCCCCCGGTCTTACCCGAGAAGACCAGCTGGCCCTCGAAGCCTCTGCCCACCCCTCGGGTCCACGGTCACTGACAAGAGTCCTGTTTTGCTGATAGCTGAGCTTTTCAGAGAATTTCCGTGTATATGTTTGAAAAGGGGGAGATGCTAACCACCTGGAGAGCGACTAAGAATACAGTTGATATCAATTAAAATGAACACGTTTGTTATTCATGCTTCTTTGTTTACTGCTGTTAAAAAAATGGATGCCTTTCGGTTGTGATGCAATCTGGCAAATCAAGTTTTGAAGCTCTTCTTTAAGAGTCAGTCCCGTACCAGGCCCTTCACTGGTCCAAAAGGAAATCACCCCAGAGAGGATGTTTAACATCTGAGAAAGCTATGGAGCCTGGGGGATGGGGAAAGGGGGTTGGGGGGCTGGAAGATGGTTATCACGGAAGTGGGGGGAATCACTTAGAATCACTTAGAGGTTCAGGTGTTTGCTTCTTAATTCCATTATTTCCATTGGAGTCTGGTTTTTAATTGCAAGCTCTATGAGGTCAAGGACAGCGTCCCGTTCCCTGCATTATCTCTGGAGACCAGCACAGCACAGGTTATTGGTAAACCTTATGATGGATGTGGAATTTGAAACTTCTCAGAAATCCTTATGTGGACCTCGTTACGGTGATTTTGTGCTTTCTAATCTCTTACAGAATGGTATAATTGAATGCAGTCACCATGTCTTAAGTTGTTAAATATCTGAGCCCATATGTAAGATTTCAAACATTCTCTTTTTGTCATTAAAGATCTGACTAGGGAAATGGAATAAAACAGAAAGTTAGGACAGTGTTGAAGAATCAGATAAATCCAAATTCAAAAATATTGCAACAATGTTTGTTACTATTTTTCTTTTTCCTTTTGTTCCAGAACGATGTTACTTTGCTCCAGGAACAATGAGTCATTTGTCATCTGTATTCTCTCTTCCAAATAAAATAGCTATGTAGGGTGGATTTATAGACAAAAGCCTTCTTAAGTCTAAAGACATGCTAGAATAATAGATTAAGACTGGTGATTAATAGCCGTTAGACGGATGTCTTACTTAAGTGTTAAAATCCGAAAAAATCAATCTTTAGATTGCTGCCAGTTTGTCCCTATGGATAATAAATATGGAGAAATAATATTATTTATTTAGATATAACTCTTAAAATGACCTTGTTTTGTTTTCAAAAGTATGTAATATTCAGGGCGATTAGATATAGAGTCAATAAGGAATCTATTTACTTATTGTGATTTATGCTAATCCTACAGGAATCACTGATATTCCCATATTAGATTAAGAAAATTATAGAATAATGGGGTATGTGGCTGGTTCAGTCAGAAGAGTGTGTGACTCTTGATCTCCGGGTTGTGTGTTTGAACCCCACACTGGGTGTAGAGATTACTTAAATAATTAAATAAACAAAAAAATGATAGACTAATAAAGTTGGAACAAAAGATCTTAAGGTATAGGCTTTGTGGATGCTCATGTTATGGGCAAAGCAACACGGTAAAAGGTCTGAAAACTATGCATGTCCTCTGACCCAGTAATTTTACTTATGTTGGGACCTGCTTAGCCTAAGTGATTCTATCTTGTCTAAGCAGCCATTTTGTTGTGAACACAAGACCTTGCCTTAAAGGAACAAAGTCATCCTGGAGGAACTTACTTAGAAATATAAGTCCAGGACACCAGTGGAATGTGGTCTGCTGGCTCCTGATGACAGTCCCCCAGAAGAACAAGGTCGAGTCAGGCCAGGTGGGGGTGTCCAATCAGTAAAGAACACATATATGTATGTAACCTCCCCTGACCCCACTGCTTCTGACCAATAAGGACAAGCTCACAGTCGGTTTGCGATTTTGCCCTATAAAAGATAGCCTATAAGACTAGGCGGTGTTGCTCTCTGCATAGAGACGACCCTGACCGGCCAGTGTGATTCTCGATGTTTGGCACGAAATAAAGCTCTGCTTGATCTTTGTATCAGTCTCATTCCTTTGATCACGGACCCTAACACTTAAAGGAATTTATCAGAAATGTGTATAAAGATATATGTAAAATATGTACATCATATCCCTATTTGTAATAGCATGGGATTGGAAACAGCCTAGATGTGCCACAGTGGGAGATTAGTAAAATCTTTATGGTGTTTTTCATCATCTACAAATGCTTGGAAAGTCACACTGGTTAACATGGACCAGGCCCCTATCAATTGTTTATGTTGTCTAAATGTGGTGTTTCTCTAGACTCCACATCATCGAGTGACCGAAGCTGGGGACACAGGGTAGGGTGGCATGGCGAGTGAGTTCCAAGCTGTGCTTTTAGATGGATGCGTGTACATGGAGATGCACACAAACGTGGAAGAAGAACTATCTAAACATTAATGGTGCTTGGATTAGATACTTCTTGTGCCTTGCCCTCCCACCCCCCACCCCACGTTAACCGGCCTTTTACTCCAGTCCTTGCTGGGGAAACCACATGAGCAGGTGTCCCCTGGTAGCACCTTCCTGCTGCTGAGAGGTCTTCTCCATCTGGTGAGTTGTCTGCAGAGACCCTCTCAGCCTTTGGAGGTCTCTGCAGATTCGGAAGTACGAGGCAGATCATGCACCGCTCAGTGACCCCTGACCAAGGGGGGATGCATATTTCAAACAGTGTGCTGGCCAGTGTTTAACATCTAGCTCTCTGAAAAGAGCCCTGATTTGTAGCATTCACCAATTTCCATAATGTAAACATTTCCCACCATGGTTGATTTCATGACATGGACCCAACGTCACTGAACATAAAGTTGGCAAGAGACATGAACTACAGGCTGTACCAAACTGGGACGAGTAGGTTCCAACACACCATTGAATACTAGTCGCTTCTTCCATCTCTCAGGTGGACAATCTGAGCATAGTCTCTCTGTGTTAACTTCTTAAGAGTACCCAGGGAGATGGAGTTCTACTCACCCACAGTGGTGAACGATTTGATAACACACCTTTGAGTTGCCTTTCCTTTTCTTACAGTTTTCCTCTCTCCAGTCCTTCACTGTCATTCCCTGGGATCACTTCCCAAGAGAAATATCAGCCCTACCCATGAGCCCTTTTGTAAGGCTCCTTCTGGGGAAACCCAAGGTAAGACACAGTTACTTTGGGATATGACCATTCTGGTTAATTTGGATTTTTTTTTGTTTGTGCTTATTAATGTCCTCAATTTCTCACATCAGATATGTGTCTTACATAATTTAAAGGAAATAGGCGTTATTTAAAATTGTGGGTTATTTCTATATGTCATAATAGGGCCCCTGGTGAACTGGAAAACATTATGCAATTTAGGAAGATTTAGCTGCTTTTTATACTCCCATTTGTTATTCGCCACTCCCATTGGTCCCTCCTGTAACGCAGATATAAGACTGATCCAGAGGAAGGGGAAAGAAAAAGGCACGTGACCAGGAAAACAAGAATGAGTGGAAAAGATAAATTTTCTTTATTTTTCTTGTTGGCTTACCTTTTCTTTAATCCCACCAATGGTCACAGATAGGCATTCATTAAAGGATAATAAAAATAATAATTATAGAGAGAAAACTATGATTCACAAAGTTGAATGATGAGAAAAATAGTGTTAGCATACAATTCATATTTAGAGAGAATCAGTGGATATAACCGAATTTCCACTTGTCAGTTGACCTAGTAGCAAAAGCATCATTATTTTCAGGAAATAGTTCATTCCGAGCAAACTCTGCAGGAAAAAAATCTTACGGTTAAAAGAGAATTTAGGTAGGCTTTGAGATGCAAAAAAAAAGTATAAAAATCTATAGATATTAGGAATGGCAAGGGGAATATATAATGGAATAAATATTCACAATGTTTAAAAAACAAAACAAAACACGCGGGGGGTGTCTGGCTGCCTCAGTGGGAGGAGCACTCAATTTTTTTTTTTTTGAGCACTCAATTCTTGAGCCCCACATTGAGGGTAGAGAATACTTAAATGAATAAATAAATAAATAATTTTTAAAATAATAAAAAAATTAAAACACATACATATAATTATGTTAAACTCAACAAGAAATGTGTCAGACCCTTATTTAGAGGACTATAGAATGTTCCTGGGATGTGAGTCTTAGGAAAATATGACAGTTCCTTTCAACAGATTCCCTTTTTACCCCTGAGAGGCCAAAGAGACTCTTTTAAAACCCTAACAGTTACACTGCGCGGCCTCAGAGAATCTGTTCAGCTTGCCTCTTTCCCATTTGCTTTGTCTATGGTTTCCACATATGCGTATGGAGTATATGTACATACATATGCACGTACACATACATATATGCGTATGTATATATACACAGACATATGGATATACAAAAATGTGTGTGTACGTGTGTATAGACACACAGACATACAAAACCTTAACTATGGAAAGAAATATACCTAAAGGTTGAAAAAATCCTATAGGCAGTAGATCTATTTGACATTTATTTCTTTTTTATACTCTGTCCATTTTCTGGAATAAGGCTGTATTATAAATTACATCTCTAATCAGAAAAGATTTAAAATCAAATTCCAGGATGCCTGGGTGGCTCAGTTGGTTAAGCGACTGCCTTTGGCTCAGGTCATGATCCTGGAGTTCCGGGATCGAGTCCTGCTTTGGGGTCCCAGCTCTGGGGGGAGTCTCCTTCTCCCTCCCCTCTCATGCTCTCTCTCACCCGCTCTCTCTCTTTCTCAAGTAAATAAATAAAATCTTAAAAAAATAAATCAAATTCCAGTAGAATATACAGGCACTTCTGCCTCACCTCTCCCCATCAGGCCTGCATGATTTCCCAGCTGGTGGCAGTCATTGCAGTGGAGTCATCAAGTAGGAGGTGCTTCCGGGCCTGGACTTTATCAGTCCAGCTGACATCAGTGACAGTGCTTGTCACAGTGAGGAAGCCTAACAGCTACATAGCTGGAATGCAAGTGTGGCTTGGCACTATCGTGGAGTGTGAGGGCCACTAAGACACGGGTTCGGTGACAATGCTATTCTTCTCTTGGCAACTGGTTTATCATGTGCTGGTCCCTCTCTCCTCCAGCCTTGAAGAAACTCAGAGTGACGCTGGTGTCAACATCTTTCCAACTCCAAATGACCCGCAAGTCCACCTTTTGGAAGTAACTTTGTTTGCTCACACTTTGTATTTGACCCGGTTAGCTTTTTTTTATTTTGGCATTGTTCTACTGTATTTCATGTCTCTATATAATCTGCCTGAAATCATTTTTGGAAGACAAAGTACACAAAAATTAACAAACTGTGTAGAGTTAGAAAGACACTGAGTTCCCTCAAGGTCTTTCCAAGATGCTGCGAGCTCCTTGAGAAGCACAGTTCGGTGCCGTGGGAAGAATGACGTGAAAAGGGGACCGCCAGCCTCTGAAAGTGCCCTCCTCACAGGCGAGGCCTGAGCCAAGTTACTCAGCTTCCCTGGACATCAGGGTCTAGACGGTGTGCTTTCTTCCCCGAAATTCTTTGGAACTTTCTCTTGTCCTGGTTTCCCTGACTGCCCTAAAGTAAGTGTATATGATGAGAGGGACCCATTTACCAGATACTTCATGAGGTTTTCGGGCAGTATGCCTTGTTAAAATTGTCACACTCGTTGCCCTAAACCCCAGCTTCTCAGAGTGGATTATAGAGAATTTCTTTCAAGACCTGCCATCACGATATTTATAGCAGTTTCATTTATATGGTGAAAACAATTTGATACAACATACATATTCCGCTACAGGAAACCAAGATAAGTGGTTTCTCAAATGTAATTAAAAAATTGTAAATAGAAGGGCGCCTAGCTGACTCAGTCGGTGGATCATGCGACTCTTGATCTTGGGGTTGTAAGTTCAAGCCCCACGTTGGACATGGGGATTACTAAAATAAGTAAAGTAAATATTAAGACAATGTAGAAATATGGAAAGGAATGTATATAATAAACAAAAAAATGAAATAAATTTCTGGATATTATATAAAGTCAAATCTGGGGGCACCTGGGTGGCTTAGTTGGTGAAGCGTCCGCCTTTGGCTCAGGTCACGATCATCAGGTCCTGGCATCGAGTCCTGCATTGGGCTCCCTGCTCCATGAGGGGAGCCTGCTTCTCCCTCTGACTCTGCCAGTGCCTCTGTTTGTGTTCTCTCCCTCGCTCACTCTCTCTCTCAATAAATAAATAAAATCTTAAAAGAAAAAGTCAAATATGACCACACAGGATTTTTTTTTAAGATTTATTTATTTGAGAGCAAGAAAGAGAGAAAGGCAGAGGTGGGGCAGAGGGAGAGGGAGAGACAATCTCAAGCAGACTCCATCCTGAGCATGGAGCCTAATATGTGCTGGGCTTGAACTCACAACCCTGAGATCATGACCTGATCCAAAATCAAGAGTCGGATGCTCAGTCCACTGTGCACAGGAATTTAAATAGCTGAGTTTGAAGTAGGTTGTAAGTATACTTTGGGGGTATGACAGGAAAAGAATTAAATAGTTAATACTAATATTAAATCACTGGTTGCTTTGAACCTTTAGGTTCAAAACTTTGGACAGACTGTAACTTATGCAGGTATTAGTGCCCATAAATGTGTTCAAGCCATAAATTCTTCATCAATGGATCTCATAATTATTTGAGAAAATGTCATGTTAAATTATTGCCTCATGAAAAACTTTGGACAAGTTCTCTCAGGGTTTTTGCAGTTTTCAGTCTTATTTTGGCTTTAACAGGGCAGAGTCTTTTCCAAGAGTTCATTTGCTTCTGCTGCTTATTCTCTACTGTATAAGTCATAATTCCGTGTTTGTAGCAAAATAATCATTTCCATAGTAACCAACTGGGATGTCTCAAAAAGAGGATTATGATTTCAGCAAAGGAAAACAACAGGAGCAGATGAATAATGAAAATAAGCAGGATTCTTATTCTCAAAAAGAACAGAAGATATACTTGGATGAGAAAGTGTGCTGTAAATCCTTCAGAATTATTTCTATCTTAAAAACACTACTTGAGCTCAGTTTCCCCGGAGACATCCTTACTCGAAGAGGCAGCTACTCTTGTATCACAGACCACTGTATGTGTAAAAGCGGTGAGGGGTGAAGGGAAGCCTAATACATTCTCTGTAACGTTTTAATCAATTATTGTGTATTGAAAAGAATATGGGCATACATACTATACAGGGCCAGCGCCGAACTACTTTATTTTTTATTTTATTTTTCTAGAAATTGATGGGGAGTAGGATAAAAAGAGTAAGCCATTTGAAGATTTTGTTTAAATGAAGCAGGGATTAATTTGATCTGTACTTTTCCTACTAAAAAAAGCATTCTAGGGGCGCCTGGGTGGCTCAGTAGGTTAAGGGTCTGCCTGCAGCTCAAGTCATGATCCTGGGGTCCTGCAATCAAGCCCCATGTTGGGCTCCCCGCTGAGCAGGGGCTCTGTTTCTCCCTCTCCCTCTGCCTGCTGCTCCCCTTGCTTGCACTTTATCTCTATCGAATAAATAAATAAAATCTTTTTAAATAACTAGATGGCGTTCTAGGGGCACCTGGCTGGCTCATTTGGTGGAGCACGAGACTCTTGATCACAGGGTTGTGAGTTTGAGCCCCACAATGGGTATAAAGATTGCTTAAAAATAAAATCTTAAAAAAAAAAAAACTAGAGGGGCACCTGGGTGGCTCAGTCAGTTAAGTGTCTGCCTTCGGCTCCGGCCGCGATCTCAGGGTCCCGGGATCGAGCCCCACCTTGGGTTCCCTGCTCAGCGAGGAGTCAGCTTCTCCCTCTCCTTCTGCCTCTGCCTCCTGCTCGTGCTTTCTCTTGCTTGCTCGCTCTCAAATAAATAAATAAAAGATCTTTTAAACAAATCTAGATAAATAAAAAATCCAAAACAGTATCAATGGGATATATTCGTATCGTCTGTATTTTAGAGCTAGTATGGCATAGTAAGGTAAGTAATAACGTGACATGCAGGCACCCTGAATGTATATAGCACATCTGCTGACAGCAGTTTGCACACCGTCCGATTTGCTCTGAATGCCCTGCACTAGAAGTATCTATATTGTCAGTTACTTCAGACCTCCAGTCAACATGTAGTCAGCCATTTCTGAGGAAAGACAGCCTATCAGAAGGCCAGGAAATATTTTTGGCCTATTTTTCACTGTGGTATTTATATATGGTAAATTTATATTTGGTAGAATGCAGATATTTAGAAACGTCATGTGAATGGAATCATACGGTATATATTCTCTGTGTCTAGCTTCTTATGTTCAGTAAATTTCTTTAAAGTTGACTTTATTTACGTAATCTCTACTCCTAACCCGGGGCTTGAACTCACAACCCCAAGATCAAGCATCACAAGCTCTTCCAACCAAGCCAGCCAGGCACCCCTCACTCAGTAAGTTTTTGAAATTTATCCACGGGGTTGCATACGTCAGTAGTTCCTTCCTTTTTTATCACTGAATAGTATTCTGTTTATGACTAGGTCACTTTAATTTATGCATGTTGATTGACCACTTGTGATCAGTCTGTATAATATAAATTGTAAAACACAAGCCAGCCTGCTTATATGACCTACACTCCTCCTCTCATCTAATTAACGATACTTTGCATTTCTTGGCATTAGCAGGACGTTTCAACTCTATAATTTAGGCCAATAGAAAAAGGCCAAATGAAAGAATTTTTTTAAGCAATGAGTTTCATGACTTTCACATTTATACCCAAACCACTAGCTACCCTCAGTACAAAAGAGAGATTTTCTTCTCTGGACTACTTTGATGAATCTACAGGGATTTTAATTAGCACATCAATTAGTGCAGGGGTACCATGGCTCAAATTTTGTAGAGCTGGTGAACTTTGATTTGGAAGTCCACCTCCCTTGCCCTGCCCTTCCTTCTCAGGGCTCTTTATCCCATGCCTACCGTGGTATGATTAGCCCAACTCCCATCTCACATGGCCTTGATCACAGCTGGCTATGACAGATGGAAATGCTTCTAATAAGTTAATTCTAGGGGTGAGATAATGAGGGCTTAAGGGGTTTTCCCTGCCAGAGGGAATTTACATTTTTAAAAGGGAACTCTCGAGAAGTGGCACCCAGCATTGTAGAAGGTGATCAATAACTATTATCTCTATTCCCGCGAAGACCCAAAGTTAGGAGTCTTTAAAAGTAGAATTAGGGGCGCCTGGGTGGCTCAGTGGGTTAAAGCCTCTGCCTTCGGCTCAGGTCATGATCTCAGGATCCTGGGATCAAGCCCCACATCGGGCTCTCTGCTCAGCGGGGAGCCTGCTTCCCCCTCTCTCTCTGCCTGCCTCTCTGCCTACTTGTGATCTCTCTCTCTGTGTCTAAATAAATAAATAAAATCTTAAAAAAAAAAGTAGAATTAGATATTTCCAGAATTGTATATCATAGCACCTTTGTATGCTGTTATGAAACGGCCTATAACCATCTTGGTGTTGCATGAAGACAAGCGGGAGAGTGAACCAAGACACAGAAAGGGAGAAACCATCTGAAACCTGGGGTCTTGGGGCGCCTGGGTGGCTCAGTGGGTTGAAGCCTCTGCCTTTGGCTCAGGTCATGATCTCAAGGTCCTGGGATGGAGCCCCAAATCAGGCTCTCTGCTCAGCAGGGAGCCTGCTTCCCCCTCTCTCTCTGCCTGCCTCTCTGCCTACTTGTGATCTGTGTGTCAAAAAAATTAATAAAATCTTTAAAAAAAAATGAAACCTGGGGTCAGACATCCCTTGAACTTCCTTTTTACTGAAGCCCCAGTTACAGCTATGTGTGGTCCTTCACAAATGGGGAAAACAGTATTTTGAAATACGGATGCTGCTTCTTTCCCCAGTATTCCATTTCCTTCCTTCCCCCCATTCAGGCAGCTACAAGTCTGTGTGTGCATGGTGTGTGTGTGTGTGTATGGGGGTGTGTGTCTGTGGCTGTGTATCTGTGTGTGTCTACGTGTGTGTGTGGGCATGTGCCTTCAGGTATGGTTGCCATGAAAGAAAGGCAGGGATGGGAAAAATACCCTGACTTTCAAAATAAACTTGTGAAACCAGAGATAATAGTTTGTGATAAAGCATTTTTGAGTTTCAAAAGCCTGGATTATCAAAATCAAACCAAATTCCTTCAGAGTTAAAGGCGTAAGGTTTCTACTATTATCAATTAATTTGAAAAAAGTTGCTTTCCAAAGGAGATACCCTTCAACCTGAGGGAGGATGCAGAAGGAAGCTATTCAGACACTGATGGGTGTTCCAAAGAAGGAAGCAGGCAGGAGATCAGGAAAAGGTTGGGGATCTGTGAGCAATCAATGTCTGTGTCCCACTCTGTCGGTGGGACTCCTAAAAGTGGCAGATGCCATCATGCTCTCCTGCTCTCACTCAGCAGCACGGTGGGACAGCAGCTGGGGACCAAGTAGAGTCTGCGCGGGCAGAGAGAGCCTAAGGCAGCCTCACTACCGGAGTCAGTCCGGGGAGTATTTCAAAGTCTTTGATTGACTTCTAAAGTCATGGGGAGAATTGCCTTGATGTCACGGTAGCCTCTAAGTTCACCACCAGGCGAGCTGCCCCAGAGGCGCTGTATCAGAAAGGCTCAGAAGCCCAATTCAGATGTGCAAATCACACAGTTTATTAAATCAATTTGAAATACCCGGCAGGAAACAAAGGGAAGGTGATGGGATAGCGTAACATATTTAGGAAAGGGTGTGAGCAAGGTGGAAAGATGACACTACCCAAAACTTGGATGAGGCAGTGCTCACAGGCACCCCTCTCCTTACCTCATCCACTTTCTCCACTGATGGTGTGGCTCCGGGGACCAAAGAGGAGGGTGGAGCAGAGAGGTCCAAGAGACAGAGATGCCTGGGACCAACACAGACACTTGTTTTCTAGGAGAGATGGGGTATGTGGTCCTGGCCAGAGCTGTGGCTCACCGATTGGCTTATGAGCAGCTGTGGATTTTATCTGGTGGAGGATGTTTGGGGCCTGAAAGGGTGTCACCATTGGGTGAGTAATTTAAAACCTCAGGAATATCGCGGGTCCCATTGTCTCCTGTGTATTCAGTGTGTCAGGAAGACTAGGTGAGTCTGGTGCCCCATGTACATTTGACGCTTTGGGAGAATTAGGGGTCTCTTCATCCTTCCCTTCCTTCCTATTTGTGTTCAGTACTTAGAAGCCCTGCTTAATCTACATTTAGTGTACCTCAAAAGTTACTAAGGTACTTATCCATATTTAACACATTTTATGAGCATTACCATCCCATTTCTGTTTTCCATAACAGAATTAAATATTCTCAAATATTAGAGCAAATGCATATTCACCCATCACCACCTCCTCCTCCCCCACCCCCTGACCCCACCACACACACCACACACACCACACACACACACACACACACACACACCACAAGGTTACAAATAATACTTATGGGCTGGCTAGCAAACGAGAAGATAACAGTCACCTGAGAGGTCAATGACCAGAGACAAAATAAGAACTTAGGCATCTCAGCAGATGACAGCTATAACCAGAGACTCTCAAGGAGTCTTGTAACTTACATGCGACTGAGGGGATAAAGAGAGGAGGGAGGGTCCCCTGGAGAGTCTGAGAAATCCTTGCTTTGACTGGCTTTGCCCAACCTTGATCTTGTTTTCAGCCACTGGGAAAAATAGGGGCCCTGGGTCTGTGCTATTTAGCATGGTGGACAGTTGCTACCCTTGACAGTACCAATATAGGGCATTTCCATCTTCTCATAAAGTTCTTTGGGGCAACACTGCTCTACATATAAATTGATATACAGAAAAATAAAGTACATCTGGGATTACCTAAACTTGTAGACTGATATTGTTACTTGTACATATAAACATTCATTACTAGGGTATTAGCAACACTAATCTTTTTTTCTTTATTTTTTAATTTGTTTTTAGGAGATAGAAATACTCCGATTCAGCCACTTAATTCTCCCTTAATATTCTCTCTATTCAGTGGCCTATGTTTTCAATATACCTTGGGAAAGGGAAAGGGATTCATCTAGAACAGAGGGAAGCCAACTCTGATAAGAGAAAGAGAAGCATGGTATCATTTACCAGATAAAGTCACACCTGAGGGAAGAAGGACTTTGCCTTTTCCTTTGGGTGAGATGGGAGCCATTGGAGGATCTGAGCAGGGGAATAACATGATCTAGTGTATGTTTTAAGAGGCTCACTGTGGCTGCTATGTGGAGAATTAATTGCAACGGTCCAAGAGTTGATCGAGGAAGACACTTACTGCGTACAATCCAGGCTGAAGTGGTGACTGATTGGGTTAATGGAGATGTTGAGGAGTGGTCTTCTGAGTATACCCAAAGGGAAACCCACAGAATTGCTGATAGATCACAACTAGGGTCTGAGAGGAATAAACATAAGTCCATGTGCTTTGGCCTAGGCAAATGGAAGAAAGTGTTTATGGAGTTAGGAAAGCTTGCAAAAGAATCAGAGTTGGCAGGGAGAGTGTTTTGGAACGTGTCACATTTGAAATGACTGTTCATCACCCAAGTGGAGACACTTCATAGGCAGCTGGAAGCACAAGTCAGGAGTTCATAGAGGTGAGGGCTGGAGATATAATGTTGAGTGTTATGAGCAGTTGGATGCCATTTAAAGCCATGAGAGACTTTGTTAGGGTCGTTAGGGGATGAGTAGGTGAGTGTAGCTAGAAAGGAGGAGAGGTCTGAGGAGGGATCCCCAAGGCACCCAATGTTTATAGGTAGAACCAACAAAAAGGATCAGAAAGAAGCTCAGCCAAGTCTGAAAACCAAGACAGTGGGGTCCTGAAAGCTAAGTGAAGGTAATACATGAGTAAATAGGGAGCTTGGGTTGGTAGGTGGCATACAGTGTGCGCCAAGAATTGACTGTTGAATCTGCAAACACAAAAGTCAGCGGACCTCGAAGGGGATAGGTTTTGAAAGTGATGGGACTGAAAGGCTGATCGGAATGTATCCCAGGCTCCTGGGATGCCTGGCCATCTCTCTGACGTATAGAAACGTCAAAGAAGAATTTAGCAGGTTGAAGGAATCAATAGATGTTATCGATTTGGGTGGACCAAGTAAAACAAATCTATCGAAAAATATGTCTCATACTTGGGAAACAGGGCAAGAGCAACTCAGAATTAGACAAGAAAAATAGCTAGAAAATCAAGAATACTGTGGTATTCATTCACATTGAAAAGTACCAATTTTTAAACTACTTTATTTATCTGAGAGAGAGTGAGAGCAAAAGCTATGACAGGGGGAGAGAGAAGTTCTCAGGGCTCGATCCCAGGACTTTGAGACCAGGGCCCAAGCTAAAGGCAGACACCCAACTGACTGAGCTACCCAGGCACCCTGGAAAGATACCAAGTTTTGAAGCTTTGGAAATACCGAAGAATATTTGTGTTATGGTTAGATGACTTTTCCTCATATTTAAATCTTTGTCATTTCTTCTTAAAACTTTTGGTTTTTTAGATTTACTCAAACTGTTATTGATACTTTTTAAGAGATTAGATTAGTCAGATTAATACAAAATATAATCTGCCTTATTAGATGGTTGTTTTTCAAATAAACACTTTATTTTTGCCCTTTTTTTTCAGTACAGAAGGGTATATAATTAAAAACCCCAGGAGCACCTGGGTGGCTCAGTCGATTAGGCATCTGACTCTTGGTTTCAGCTTGGGTTGCAATCTCATGGATGATGAGATAGAGTCACACATCAGCCTCCTCGAGGAGTCTGCTTAAAGATTCTCTCGGTTTGCCCCTCCCCCCACTCATGCAGGTATACTCTCCCTCTCTCAGATAAATAAATCTAAAAAAAAAAAATAGTAAAAGATTTTTTTAAAAAACCTCATCCTGACCTCATCAAAGGAAATCTCTTCTAACCGTTTCTGGATTTAGTTCTTTCCAAAATAAATTTATGTTTCTTTTCAAAAATTTCTTTGTCCATTTAAGAGATATCATTAAAAATATCAAGATCATTCAGGAGATTGCCAAAAAAGATGCAGACCTTTTTTTAAGCAGGCTCCACACCCACGCCCAGCATGGAGCTCAATGCGGGGCTTGAACTCACAACTATGAGATCAAGACCTGAGCTGAGATCAAGAGTTTCCATTCAAACAACTAAGCTACCCAGATGCCCCAAAGATGGAGACTTAATTCATGTTTATTATTCTTTTTCTCCACTCTTCCAAATTATTATTATTTTTAAAGACTTTATTTATTTACTTGACAGAGAGAGAGAGATCATAAGTAGGCAGAGGCAGGCAGAGAGAGAGAGGGGGAAGCAGGCTTCCTGCTGAGCAGAGAGCCTGATGGGGGCTCCATCCCAGGACCCTGAGATTATAACCAGAGGCTTTAACCCACTGAGCCACCCAGGTGCCCCTCTCTTCCAAATTATTAATGAGTTCTTCTTTAGTTCTTTTCATAGGGTACTTTTATTATCTATTTAGATATACTTTTGAGTTGAACATTTTTTATGTGCTTATTGGTCATTTGTATAACTTCTTTTTTTAAAGATTTTATTTATTCGTTTTTTTGTTTGTTTGTTTGTTTATTTAGCACGAACAGGGAGAGGGGTAAAGGGAGAGGGAGAGAAATCTTCGCAAGCAGTGCTGAATATGGAGCCTGACACAGGGCTCAATCTCACGACCCTGAGATCATGACCCAAGTGAAAATCAAGAGTTGGACGCTTAACCAACTGAGTTACCCCGATGCCCCTCGTATAACTTCTTTGGAAAAATGTCTATTCAGATCCTCTGCCCAACTTTTAATTGGGCATTTGTCTCTTAATTAGTGAGTTGTAAAACTTTGGTATGTATATTTTTGATACTATTCCTTTATCAGGTTATTATTTGCAAAAAAATATTTCCCTTGGGAATCATTTTCATAACTGTGTTCTTTAATGCACAGAATTTTTTTTTAAATTTTATTTATTTACTTGAGAGGGAGAGAGTGCATGAGAGGGGAGAGGGTCAGAAGGAGAAGCAGACTCCCTGCTGAGCAGGGAGCCTGATGTGGGACTCGATCCTGGGTCTCCAGAATCATGACTCGAGCCGAAGGCAGTCGCTTAAACAACTGAGCCACCCAGGCGCCCCTAATGCGCAGAATTTTTTATCCTAATGAAGTCTAGTTCAAATTGTCTTACTGGTCTTTGTATCCCTAGCATTTAACACAAGGCCTGGCATATAGTAGGCATCAACTTGTGTTTGTTGAATGAATGAAAATCTGTAATCAATTCAGTTAATAGGTTATAGCTAAGATTCTATCATATAATAAAGAAAGATAGAATATAGTAGAGCAAGGAGTGCTAGTTATCTTCTGATATTCAAACTCCTTGGTAACAACTTTAATTCACATTTGTGTGCACCGTCATCCAGCTAAAAGACCACATTTCCCATTCTCCCTTGCAGCAGTTGGCCATGTGACTAAGTTCTGACCAATGAGATGAAAGTGAATATATTATGCAGAACTGCTAACCATCTTCCCAATGGGAAGGGGCCAATCCTTTTTAGCCCTTCTTTCATCCTGATGCCTGATATCCTAGTGACATCTGGAGCCTCTAGCAGATATTGGACACTAAGGAGAAAGAAGCAGAAATCTGAAAGGGCCCCTTACCTTGAAGACCAAAGGGCTTTACCAACCTTTTACATGAAAAGTAAATATAGTTTTAATTTTTAAGCTGCTATTTTTGGAATTTCAATTACTGACACTAATCTAATCCTCACTGATTTATGAAAGCCCATATACTTTCCAGCACACCACAGGATTCAAGGCACAAAAATCCCTTTGTCCGTATTGCTGAATTTAGCACACTCTTTGTTGTTACCTGTTAGTATTCCCTTGTGCATCCCCCGAACTTGTGATCAATGCCAAAGTTTCTCAGTCTTTTGGAGTAAGCACTGATTTATTGACAAAGAATGGGATCTGGAGTCAGAGAGTCTTAGAGTCAATTCTGGTTCTTTCTCTTAATAAACCTTGCTGAGCCTCAACTTGTTTGGTCAAAGGGTCCTAACAAAGTCCTACCTGCAGGCTTGCTAGGAAGATAAAAGGAACAAGGCATGGAAAGCGTACAGAGGAGTGGCTGGCACATCACATGTAAATGTGTCGTTCTGCTCCTCTGGGGTCTCTTCAGAGCGCTCAGGTCAGAAATGAGCTAGCTGGAGATATCCGTGGTTATTTCATGCAATCCACAAGAAACAGGAGACAACTATGATTTTTTAAAAGATTTTATTTGTTTATTTGACACACACACAGAGGTAAAGCATAAGCAGGGGGAGCAGCAGGCAGAGGGAGAGGGAGAAGTATGGGGCTTGATCCCAGGACCCCAGGATCGTGACCTGAGCCGAAGGCAGATGCTTAACCCACTGAGCCACCCAGGTGCCCCAGAGACAGCTATGACTTATTAGAACCTGAGCAATATTATATATTACCGGAGGGCAGGTGCTATCTTCTTTTTAGCAGGTGCTGTCTTCTAAGTTCCATGGCCCCAGTGCCTCAGAATCACTATTCCCCTGAACATAACCCAGACTAAGTATAGACCGTGACAGTGAAGTGACCAGTCAGACCTACATTAGGTCTGTGCCAGAATGACCTCCAAACCCCCTCCCCTATCGTTACTTGGATCCTTGAACTCTAGAAGCTAAAAGAAGGGCCGTTATGCTCAACCATCAGTAATAAGCAACAGGCAATGAGATGCAAGTGATAGTCACAATATGGGAAAAGGAAAATAGCAGCAACCTGCATAAAGTCTACCTAGATCCCAGGTGCTCAGGGAAGATTAAAATTCCCCCTCCTTTTTTTTTTCTTTCATATTTTCTCATCTTGGGGACAGTATGACAGGGTGGGGTGGTGAATTCTGAGCCCAGGTCCTACTTTACCTTCTCTGTTAAGAAAAAGACCTCATCTTGCCCCCAGAGCTCTCATGAACTAATTACTGAAAATTGCTGTGAGACGCTTTGCAAAATATATGCCTATAGAGAGTCTAGCAGCTGCCTCAGGAGAGAAGCGGCATTCTCTCTCCTGACTATTTTTACATTTTTAAAGGATTAACTGAAGCTCCATGCAAGTCCCCCTGGAATTCCCTCCTAAAAGTCAGGGAATAAGCAGGAAACAAGTATGAGCATCTCTGACTTGAGATATTCATTTTGAGAAATAAGTGCTAGCCTCGAACCCGGCAAGTCAAAGCACAGCACCGGCGTTGAGCCCCATAAAATGTTCAGGAAGCCGATTTTGCTGAGGAGGCAAATTCAACGTGTGCCAAGATTTGGAACCCAAAGCATGAGCCGATCAGTAAGAAAGACGAGAATAATGGTGCGCCTTCCTCCAGCAGGGCGTGTTCTAACCCCACCAGGGCTGGCTCCCCGTGGCACTCACAGTAGAAAGCAGGCAATTCTCAGCAGGACAACTCACCGATCTTCCCCTTCACTGACTTTCTTCTGTTCCTGGTGTTGTGTCAATCTTCCTGATTTCGCTTATTACTGAAGGAATCAAACGTTGACACACGCCACAGCATGGAAGGATCTCGAAAACAGTATGCCGAGCAAAAGAAACCAGTTCACAAGCCATACAGTGTGTGATTCATTTATATAAACAGACAGATCTCTAGAACTAGGAAGTACATTTGTGGTTACTTGAGCTGAGGGAAGGGGAAGGAAGGAGACCAGGCAGTGACAGCCAAAGGACATGAAATGATGAAGTCCTGAAGGATGCAAAGTAAGGAAAATATTCTCAGATCGACTGTGGTAATGGTTGCACAGCTCTGAATATCCACAAAGCACTGAGTTGCACACGTGGGAGGCGTAAACTGTGTCTGTGAATTATATCTCAATAAAGCTGTTACCGAAAAACCCCACCAGCACAACAAGCCCTCTATGGCTAGTTGCTTTATGCTTTATGTAAACATTTACTTATGTTCCATTATGCTTTCTGCAAAAATTTACATAAATCCTTTTGCAACTCCATTCTAGAAAGGACACTGTGGGCATTAGCTGGGCAAGTGACTGTACTTATTCCATGTACGTAATTCAGAATTTCACAGAGGGTATCCCAGAGGACACTGGGCTTTTAGCCGTTAATAGTAACATGTGATAGGGGTGCCTGGGTGGCTCAGTTGGTTAAGCGTCTGCCTTTGGCTCAGGGCATGTTCCTGGGGTCCTGGGATCGAGCCCCACATCGGGCTTCTTCTCCCTCTCACACTCCCTTTGCTTGCGTTCTCTCTCTGTCAAATAAATTAATAAAATCTTAAAAATTAGTAATGTGGGGCGCCTGCGTGGCTCAGTTGTTGGGCGACTGTCTTCGGCTCAGGTGTGATCCTGGAGTCCTGGGATTGAGTCCTGCGTCGGGCTCCCTCCTCACTGGGGAGTCTGCTTCTCCATCTGACCTCTCTCTCTCTCTCTGTCTCAAATAAATAAATAAAATCTTTTAAAAAAAATTAGTAATGTGTGATAATGATTACCTTTCAGAAGGTTTCACAATCAAAGAAATGTGGGAATGACAGGGTTAAACAAAATTAAACAGGACCTTTACTGTTGGAGTGCTCAGAGTTTTAATAGGCAGACATGCATTGTGAATCTCCAAGAGGGGAGAGCATGCATGGTTTACCAAGCTGGTTTAATCTTGAAACCTTTCGTCACAGAGCATCGTGCAGAACCAGTCTTCCATAACATTATGCTGGTGTAAGTCTCTAATCGCAGGGAACTCTGGAAACAAATGTAATCATGCAAAAATTAATATAGGCCTTCACACAGTTGAAATATTTTCAATCACATGCCTGCATCAGTTTCTTAGAGTTCAATGGCAAACGTTTTTGCTTTCTCAATTGTTTGCATTCTGTACTTAATATTTATGAACATAACAAATGTGGTTTAGAGTAAAAATTCACTTCTTTGCTAGATAAGCATTCCTCTGCTATAACTCCACTTGCTTCTGTGAAATGGAATTTGTCTTATTTTTCTCCTGAAATAGAAAGGCACTCAAAGAACATATAAAATTCCTCGGTAATCCTTCTGTCCCTGAACCATAGATCAAATCATTCTCACAGAATTCCACTTACTGCATTTCTCAGCAAAGATGATGCATTGGCAGGCTAACTGGAAGAGGTTTCAAATTACTCAGGCTTTATTAATTTTACAAAATATGCTTTGAAGTACTATGAGAATAATTAAAAGTAAATGGCACATTGAAATTAGTGAGTAAATGTGTGGGGGCATTTCTCTTTCTACCCCATTGTTCTCCACTTACAGAGCTAGAAAATCCAGTTATCCACATTGCATCTTTCCCCATCACTGCTTGGGTTCTGCTGGCCAGACTTAGTTAGAAATCACAATTCAAGAGGGAAGGGAAGGAGACTCACAATTACTGAGCTTAACATCTGGACAGACAGAAATGAGAAGAAAGAGTCCTCTAGGCTAAGGGATGCACAAAACGGAGAAACTAGGTGAAAGTGACATCTGTCAGTAGCTCTCTTTGGCAGCTAAAAACAAGCAGCGTTTGCAAGGACAAAGTTTTCCAGTGTAAAAGCACAGTCTTGTGCACTATCTTACTAATCCTCAAATCAGCTACGGGAGGTCCTCTCTCCCCATTCTACAGATGAGGAAACTGAGGACCAGAGAAATGAAGAAACTAACCCAAGATTCTCAGGATATTCTGGTACAGCAATTGAACTCTGAGATTTCTGAATCCAAAACGCAATGACCACTCTTTCTACCCATACTCAACTGGGAGAAGTTAGAAAGGCAGGCTGGGGAGAGATGGTGAAGGTCCCCGAACAATGATAAGTTTATACTCTACCCTGCAGGCAGTACGGTTGTTACTTGTTGTCTTGGCCAAATCCTTACATATTCACTATGCTCAGGCAAATAGATAAGCCATTTCTGATTCTCCTGAAAAAAGTTCCTGAGAATATGGCTAATCCTCAAATGAGATCAAATAATCACAACAAACATCAAGTATCTTATTACAAATGTTCGTTGTGCAGTTAGGCCAGGCTCTTGTTACAAGAGATTAATGTCGGTCATTCACAAAGGATACAAATAAACCAGTTCCCTAACTGAATGTCTGTACCTATAGACTTGATACTAGAACAGAAAGTAATATCACAGAAAGTTCTAAGTCCAGTTTTATGTACTAATCTACTGATGTATTTGACACGCATTACTTGAGTTCCAACCATGTGTTAGACATACTGCCAGGAGCGGAACATTCCATAAATGAAAATGACATGTCCTTATCTTTATAGAGCTTACAGCTAGATACAGCAAAGCATCTAGGCAAATAGAGTGCAATGTGATAAAGGATACAATAGAAAGATACGGAGAAGATTCAGAGGTGGGTAGGAGCACATAACCTAGACCTAGGGTTGGGGAGGATTCCTGGGGAGGTGGCGTGCAGGCTAAAGGAGCCGTGTTCTGCATGTTCTAAGTTCTAATCCTGACTTTGGGTTGGATTTACCTGGGGGAGTTTTTAAAACTAGTGCTACCCAGACTTGACCCTGGGGCCAATTTGATCTGAATGTCCATGAATAAGGGGCAACAGACTTTGTTTCTAAGCCTCCCAAGGTGGCTCTAATGTACAGCCAGGTTTGAGAATTGCTGACTTAGTTACTAAAAAGTTTTCAGAGGGGAAATGAAGTGAACCATCTCTAAATTCAGATTAAGTCCTGCGTACATTTGGAAGTAAATCATTTAAAAATGATCTCTTAGTCACTATACTGTGACTTTTATCTTAATTATCTCAGAGTTCAAAAATATTTATGGCTACAGGGAGATAATAAATCTTCTTTCCAAAAAAAAGAGATGAATCCGAAGTCTGCATATTGCTGGCTTTTCCTAACGTTTAGGAGAAAACTGTTTAATTATCTCTTGTACACCCATATTTTCTACTCTCTTTTTATGGGCAGAGGGGAGGATTGCTCCTTGTTCCCTCTTTGAAATTTGGAGTGGTCATGTGACTTTCTTTAACTAATAAATAGTGGACAGAATCAACCTGTGTCCTTTCCTTGAGGAAATAATTCAGGCTGGTCATTTTTTTTTTAAGATTTTATTTATTTATTGGACTGAGAGAGAGGGAGAGAGAACACAAGCAGGGGGAGAGGAGAGGGAGAGGGAGAAGCAGACTCCCCACTGAGGAGGGAGCCCGACGTGGGACTTGATCCCAGGACTCCAGGCCCATGACCTGAGTGGAAGGCAGACGCTTAACTGACTGAGCCACCCAGGTGCCCCTCAGGCTGGGCATCTTATGCTATCTTCCCCTGCCTCAGAGATGGCCAAGACCTGTGTTGACATGGTACATTATAAGATGGAGGAATAATGAGGTCAAAGCAACCTGTTATGCTGAACCACTTCGTGAAGAGCAGTCGCCTTGCAGAGCCACTCAGGCCTACAGTGGACTTTGTGGGCTCAAGAATAAATGTTTGTTATTTAAACTGCTAAGATGTTAGGGTTGTTTATGTTATGTTATTATGTTCTGTTATTATGTCTGTAACATAATCTAGTCTCACTTAATAACTGTCTTCTCAGTCAGGTAGAGCTGATTTTTATGTTTTCTTTCCCTGATCAGCAGACTTCCTACTCACCTACTGATTGATGATTAGTGTAATAATACCCTCCCTCCATCCCTTCTGTTCTCTCCCTTCCTTCCTTCTTTCCTTCTTTTTTTTTTTAGAATTTTGTTTTTTTAGATTTTATTTATTCATTTGACAGAGAGAGATCACAAGTAGGCAGAGAGGCAGGCAGAGAGAGAGGGGGAAGCAGGCTCCCCGCCGAGCAGAGAGCCTGACACGGGGCTCGATCCCAGGACCCCGAGATCATGACCTGAGCTGAAGGCAGAGGCTTTAACCCACTGAGCCACCCAGGCGCCCCTTTCCTTCTTTCCTTCCTTTCCTTAGTGTTCATTTAAAAAGCCATTAAGTGGCTCCAAGCAAGATAGACAGCCAGAAAGTAGCTGTCTAGACGGTTTTAGCAGGTTAGAGAATTTTTTTGCATACAGAGGAACTGAGCAAAGAAGTAAATATACTGAGGATTATGGAGCCAGATTTCTTACTGCCAGATAAGGGAATTATACATATAAGGTGGAAGAAGAGGGTCCCCTGGCTGGTTCTGTCAGTGGAGTATGCGACTCTTGGTCTCGGTTGTGAGTTCAAGCCCCACATTGGGTATAGAGATTACTTAAAGATAAAATCTTAAACAATATATGGAAGAAGGATAACGAACACTATATTGAGTTTGAACTCAAATAGAGGTACTGATCTGAACTCATCGTTTATATACATAGAGATATAGACACCTGCATATACCTATTTCTCTCTCTCATTAGTTAGATAAATAGACAGAAAAATGGATGTAGATATATCTATGTTCTATCCTACTGCTTTCCACTGAGAGATCCTGGAGGCATCAATAGCCCATAGTAGTAAGCATACCTAAAAAATCTGGATTTCTTTTTTTTTTTTAGATTTTTTTATTCATTTATTTCACAGAGAGAGAGAGAGAGATCACAAGTAGGCAGAGAGGCAGGCAGAGAGAGAAGGGAAGCTGGCTCCCTGCTGAGCAGAGAACCTGATGCAGGGCTCGATCCCAGGACCCTGAGATCATGACCTGAGCCGAAGGCAAGAGGTTTTAACCCACTGAGCCATGCAGGTGCCCCAAAATCTTGATTTCTAAAGATCACTTTTCATTAACAATTAGAAAGGGTCTTAGAACCATGAATAGCCAGAGGAATGTTGAAAAGGAAAACCAAAGACGGCAGCATCACAATTCCAGACTTCAAGCTCTATTACAAAGCTGTAATCATCAAGACAGTGTGGTACTGGCACAAAAACAGACACAAAGATCAATGGAACAGAATAGAGAGCCCAGAAATGGAACCTCAACTCTATGGTCAACTAATCTTCGACAAAGCAGGAAAGATTATTCAACGGAAAAAAGACAGTCTCTTCAACAAATGGTGTTGGGAAAACTGGACAGCCACATGCAAAAGAATGAAACTGGACCATTTCCTTACACCACACACAAAAATAGACTCAAAATGGATCAAAGACCTCAATGTGAGACAAGAATCCATCAAAATCCTCGAGGAGAACACAGGCAACAACCTCTTCGACCTCAGCCGCAGCAACTTCTTCCTAGAAACATCTCTAAAG
>CM052806.1:50132923-50237263 GCA_028533885.1 Nasua narica | reverse complement strand
TGGAATATTTATATAGTTGCAAAATATCTCCCCATGAAAGACAATTATAAATGGAAAAGAATAGCTTTCCAGTGAAGTAAACAGGCAGATACCACCTAGTTCAAGAATAACATCAAATGTAACATCGCCAGATTAAAATTATGTGGCACTTGATAGGATGCACGGGGAAATTAGCATTGCTTTCATGATACTTCTGCCGAATATACATGCAGATCCTGAATCTAATTATAGAGAAACATCAGACAACCCTAAGTCTACAAAATAATTTGCCTATTGTCTTAAAAAAGGTTATAGTCATGAAAATCGAGGAAGGATCATGGAACAGTTCTGAATTGACAGAGACTGAAAAGGCATGATAACTAAAGGCAGCAGATTATACCTTATGATACTGTATTGCCATTTTGCTATGAAGGACGTTACTAGAAAAATTGGTGGTTCCCGATTAGGGTCTCTGATTAATGGATATATAGGAGTTCTTTGAACTGTTCCTGCAACTTTTCTGGAATTTTGAAAGTATTGCAAAAATAAAAAGGACTAATAGTGTTGCAATGTGAAGTACTTCTTATAGACTTATTATTCAGGTTTAAATCTGAAGTGAAAAAATGTGGGAAGTTTGAGAGGAATCTCAGATTATTTGGTTCAGTTACAGTGTGGTTTCTCTCTTTCTCTTTTTTAAGTAACCTCTATGCCCAGTATGGGGCTTGAACTCATGACCCTGAGATTTGGAGTCATGTGCTTTACCAACTGAGCCAGACAGGCACCCCTCTTCCTTTTTTTTTTTTTTAAGAAAAACCTGAAGTTAGGGACCTTAATTTTTTTTTAAGTTTGTCCTTATTTAAGTCCATTTCCTACATATAATTATGTGCAGTCACTAAATGCTTTCAGAACTGTGATAGGGTCTAACAAATTATGAGTATGGTAACTAGGTCAGTGTATAATATGAACAATTTACCAAAAAATTATTTTCATCCAGGTCTTTAGTAATTTGGATGGATATCCAGAGCACATGCCAAAAGAATATGCCAACAGAATGACTCAAGAGACCATTAAATCCAAAATATAAAGGAAAAACAGATGCCAAGCATTGAGCCTTTTCTCTGTGTTTAACACAAGTAAATTCCTTTGCAGAAGAAAATAAAAGAGTTTTGAAAAATCCCCCTCAAAACCCATAAAATACCATTTTCTTTCGTATCATAAGCAGTAAGTAAAATAAACAAGAGAAAATTTTATTAAGCAAATAAGTTATTTTTCTCTCTCAATAAACATATGTAAATAGTTTGCAAGTTGTGCCCAAAAGGGCTGCTCTTGCACTTGCTGGTCAACAGGTAGCCTATTCACAATCCCACCACACATCTCCTGTCACTGCCTTTTGGGTCAAATTCTACTCATCTACTGAAAGAGACACATCAGGGCGTTCCAAACTCTTGGCTTGCTAAGTCTAGGGGTTGGTCTTTAAGGGAGCTTTTAGAGATTGGATTCGAGCCTTAGATTGCTTTCCTCCACAGAAGCGTGTGCAATCTATCCACTGTCACCACCACTCACACAGCAAGGGATTCATGTTGGATGTCTGTCTCTGTCAGGGATGAGAGCCAATCTGGACATGACACTCCATGATGGGAGAACACAAAACCTAGAGAGGTAGAGACCCTACCTCGAGCATACAGCCATATTGTAAAAGTACCAGGGGCACCTGGGTAGCTCAGGTGCTTAAGCAGCCAACTTTTGATTTTGGCTCAGGTCATAGTGTCCGGGTTCTGGGATCGAGCCCCACATGGGGCTCCATGCTCAGTGGGAAGTCTGCTTGAAGATTCTCTTCCCACCCCCCCCCCCACCGGCCCCTTCCCCTGCTCTCTCTCTCTCAAATAAATATATAAATCTTTAAAAAAATATATTTTAAGAAACGAAAAAGTACTAGTTATCAATTTATCTGCTGTGCCATTTAATATCATACTGCTTTCATAAAAAGCAAAGATAAGAAAGTATCACAGTTCTGAAAGTTTCACAAAAAGTTTTTCGTTTATCTCGACATTGAATGACTTTGAGGACTCCTTAGAAGTATATTAAAATGAACAGAGCAGAGACAGGCAAGTAAGCTATCAAATACGTTTCCACTCACCATATTTTCTTTAACTTAAAGCTTTAGGCAACTTAAAATCCAATGTTATAAGCAATTTCTTGGCCATCCCTTGCTCTATTTATTTGCTAGGGCTCCCATAATGAAGTACCAAAAACTGGGTGACTTACAAAACAGAAATTTATTTTTTCACAGTGCTGGCGGCTAGAAGTTCAAGATCCAGGTGTCAGCAGGGTTACTTTCTTCTGAGGCCTCTCTCTTTGACTAGCAGATGGCCATCTTTTCCTCCCTCATTTCAGGGTGTTTCTTCTATGTGTGTCTGTGTCCCGATCTCTTCTTAGAAGAACACCAACAGGATTAGGGGCATCCCCAATGACCTCCTTTAATCTTAATTACCTCTTTAAAGGCCCAGTCTCGGGGCTCCTGGGTGGCTCTGTTGGTTAAGTGTCTGCCTTGGGCTCAGGTCATGATCCCAGGATCCTGGGATTGAGTCCTGCATCGGGCTCCCTTCTCTAGGGTGAGCCTGCTTCTCCCTCACCCTCTGCCTGCTGCTCCCTCTGTTTATGCTCTCTTCTCTCTCTCTCAAATAAATGAATAAAATCTTAAAAAAAAAAATAAAGGCTCTATCTCCAAATACATTCTGAGGTAACAGGGTTAGGACTTCAACATAGGAATTTGGGAGGACGCATTTCAGTCCTTAACAGTAATGCTAAGTATTACTTAAGAATTATTTTTTGTTGTTTGGATTAGGCAAAATCTACACATGTTCAGAAGTGACATATCCAATAAGGTCAGGGTTATCTCGACAACTTCAGAGCTGAAGTCATACTTCCTAGCCCACTAATTCAGATCCGGTTCAAGTTTCTCTGTACTAGGTCTTTAGGAAATCAGCTCTGTCATTAAATCCCAACTTGATATCTGTCCTTCAGGGAGTTAGAGTTGGGTTTTTCGTTGTTGTTGTTGTTTTGTTTTGTTTTGTTTTTAAGTCAAGATACTATGGGGCTTAAAAAAATACTATGGGCTTGAAGATATGATGGAGCCCCTCTTTAGTACTCATTCTATGGTGATTTTAAGAGCAGCTGTGGTCCAACCCAAGAAGGTTCCCACCACAATCACAGTCTCATGGCCATAGGTTCTAGATGAGCAAAGATGGCACTTGAGAGCATAGCTTTAAGGATTGCCTTTTTCCAAAATCCACTGTTACAACACTCAGGAAGGTTATGGTGAAACTCTCATATATTACTAGTACAATGCAGTATAACTTGACAATAGCTGTCAAAAGTAAAAATGCATTGCACCTGGGTGTCTCAGTCTGTTAAGCATCCGACGCTTGATTGTGGCTCAGGTCATGATCTCAGGGCTGTGAGATCAAGCCCCACATGGGCTCTGTGCTCAGCACACAGTCAACTGGAGATTCTCTCTCCTTCTTCCTATGCCCCTCCGCCATCTTAAAAAAAAAGTAAAAATGTGTGATACATTTTGATTCTGAAATCCACTTGTGAGCACTTATTCTACAGAAAAATGAATGTATGTATATATTTGAATTATATATATAAGTGATACAATGGATGTAGAAATTCTTTCATCACAGTAATAGTTATCATTTCAAAAGTTGAGAAACAAATGTCCATTTTAAGAGAGTGGTTACATTTCTTTGACATATGCATATGACAGGGAAGTACGCAGCTCTTTTTGATCGTGGCTAACTAGGTTATTCAGATCAACCCTCCCACTGAAGCAATTAAAAATGCTGGGTGAAGGGGCACCTGAGTGGCTCAGTTGGTTAAGCGATGGCCTTTGGCTCAGGTCATGATCCCGGAGTCCTGGGATCGAGTCCCACATCGGGCTTCCAGCTCCATGGGGAGTCTGCTTCTCATTCTGTCCTTCTCCCCTCTCATGCTCTCTCTCACTGTCTCTATCTCAAAAAAAAAAAAAAAAAAAATGCTGGTGAAAAAAAAAATGCTGGGTAAAACAGTAAAAAGTATACATCCCTTAAGACAAGGAAGATCTGACAAATGAAAAAGATATCTAAGCCCAAAGCAGAACACTAGAGGGATGAGTTTGTAATAGTCACCTAAGTCCTGGGATAATTTGTCAATCCTGGCGACTTTGAACTTCTGTTTGTTGGAGGGAAAAAGAAATCGGAGCCCCACCCCAGGTGGGGCTATAACAGAGAACCCCCACAATAAGAAGGGATCCCAGGGTAAGAGGGAACCAGAAGTAAAACCAGCACTAACCCCAACCCCAGGGGAAAGCAGGGGAAGTTGCTTTCATACTGGGCTGAGCAGTGGGGGGAAACCCCACCCTGAGATTTATTTTTTAACCACCAAGTGGCCCTCACAAAGATTTTTACCTCAGATTTACATCATGTGGGTGGTCCAAAAGAACCTTATGTGGTGAGGCGCCTGGGTGGCTCAGTGGGTTAAAGCCTCTGCCTTTGGCTCAGGTCATGATCTCAGGGTCCTGGGATGGAGCCCTGCGTCGGGCTCTCTGCTCACCAGGGAGCCTGCTTCCCCCTCTCTCTCTGCCAGCCTCTCTGCCTACTTGTGATCTCTCTCTCTCTCTGTCAAATAAATAAATAAAATCTTAAAAAAAAAATTAGAACCTTATGTGGTGAATTTAGCAAAGTGATCCCAGACTGATAGTACAGTTACTCATGTGGCAACAACGAAGACAAATCCTCACTAGAAGGGGCACCTTTAGTCGTGGACTCGAAGAACCCTCACCTATTATTTTCAGGGCAGTGAGAAGCCCGCATGAAAAATAACCAAGGATCCAAGGAAATTAGGCTTCATGAACAAGAACAGCAGAGATAACAAAGTAGAAACAGACCCACAAGTAATTGAGGTATTGGAATTATTAGAAACAAGCTTGGTAAGGTCTGCAGATAAAGAAAATGTAAGAAATGATCTAGCATATTTGAAAGTGAACTAAAATGAATTTCTAGAAATAAAACTAATAAGCTAAAAATGCAGCAGATGAGGTTAACACCGGCATTAGACAGAAGAAAGTATCTGGAACATAGCAAAAGAAAAAAAAAATGGGGAAAAATGGAAGAGATTAAAGGCATGGAATATAGAATGGTAAGGCCTAACATACATTTAATAGAAATTAAATTTTCCATGCACTGAAAGAAAATAGCTGCCAGTGTATTTTATCTATTTATTTCCCAGCAAAAATAGCTTTCTATAAAGACAAGTACAGATAATTTATTACCAGCTGACTCTCATTCAGAGAGATTCTAGCGAGGGTATTTCAGTCAGAATGTAAGTGAGCTCAGACAGAAGGTGTGAGATGTCAAAAGAAGTTAAACATAGAAAGAGAGAGAGAGACCAGAAGAATGGCAAGCAGCAGGTGGAAAGGGAGAAGGACCTAAAGGCAGAGGGTTGGACAAAATTTGGGTAAACCTAGCCTACACCTACAGCATCTTCTTTCTCTGTCCCACACCACTTTTGGAGTGAAATTGGCAAGTGCCCCGATACTGAATTAGTCATAACAAAACAAAAACCACCAGTTAGAAACAGATAACATCTTATGGTCTCACTTCCGTGTGGAGCATAAAGAAAATCATGGAGGGCATTGTGAGAAAGAAGGGAAGGGTGAATGGGGGGAAATCGGAGGGGGTGATGAACCAGGAGAGATTGTGGACTCTGAGCAGCAAACTGAGGGGTTTGGAGGGGAGGGGGTGGCGGGGTGGGTGAGCCTGGTGGTGGGTATTGAGAAGGGCACATATTGCATGGAGCACTGGGTGTGGTGCATGAACAATCAATCTTGTAACACTGAAAAAATAAAATGAACATATTTGGGGAGAAAAAAAAAAGAAATAGATAACATCAGGGGACGGTGATGTTAATCAGTAGGCATGGGAGGGGGTAATTGTCAAACATCCTGAGCTCTTAATGTGACAAAAGGAATGAAAATGAATGAACACCAACAACACTATTGAAAATGGTAGGACCAATCTCAATGAAAGCGGTCCTGAATCTGGACAATGAATACATTAAAAACTGCAGTCCTTATGTGGAAATAAGAAGTAAAGAGCTAAAGTTATCATCTTTATCTCAATTCAGCTCCAGTTCTGCAGGTCCCAAACTCCAATTTGTCAATGGGTCCTGAAGTGAAGTCTTTTTGAGATTGGCTCTCAGTTGTCCATTTATTAAAGTATAGTTTCTTCAGTGGCCAGAATGCCTGCATCCACTTTTAAGGTCATCTGATGCCAGAACTAAGGTGAAATAAGAATGCATATTTGGATTTTCTTATACGTGGCTAAAGAAACTCTGGAAGGATGACCTTTGTGTGTTGGGAGCCAACTGGCTAAAGGATAGGAATGAAGGAAGACTTTCTGGTATAAATATGCACGTGGTTCAATAATCTTTGCGTCTTCTATAAAATTTAATTAAAGCTGTTGTTTGTCCCCTCTGAAAACTCTTAAAGACTTAGCCTGTCTGAACAACATGGCGCCTCATAGAGGGGTCCTCTCCTCTATTTTTACCGTGCTGACGTAAATCTAGACCATATATGCCTTCCTGCCTTCAGTTGCACACTTCCGGACTCCTGTTGCTCAGCCACAGTTCCTTTTGGCTCTCTGGGGCACCTGATTACCCTGTTGGAGCACTGTGGCCATTGTGGTTAAGTGTTCAGTACCTAGATTTAGTTGCTTGGGTTCAAACTGTGGCCCTTCCCTTACGGTGTGAGCTTAGATGGGTAATGATGCCTCCTGAGCATTAGCTTTCTGAGCTGTTGATGGAAATTATAATAGCAATCTCATAAGGCTATACAAAAAGTTAATGAGTATCTATAAACCCCGGGAAAGTAGCTTGTGCTTTAATCTCTAGAATTAAGTTCCCCGGGGTAGGGATCTGTATTGTATCTTTAGTGCCTTTTCTTCTTCTGTTTTTTCTATTTTCTACTTTAAATAAACCACAAAGAGGGCAGTCCTGAGTCTAATGTAATTAACGGGGGGCAAACCACAAAGGAAGTTAGATTTCTACAACAAATACAAAGCAGGAACAAGGTCTCTGCTTTGGACTGAATGCTTATACCCCTGGTGAGACTCATATTTGGAAACTTAATCCCCAGGGCGATGATATTGGGAGGTGGGGCCTTTGGGAGCTGATTAGATCACGGGGGTGGAGCCCCAGTCATGGGATTACTGTCATTCGAAAAGAGACCTCAGCTCCTTCATCTGCTGCGTGAGGACAACAGTGAGAGGGCACCATCTAGGAGCCACTGAACCTGCCGGTGCCACGATCTTGGACTTCCCAGCCTCCAGAACTGCAAGAAATAACTGTTTAAAATGCTATGGTATTCTGGGGTAGCAGCTCACGAAGACAGTAGTCTGTTTCCAGTTCCTGGATAGAAACCTCATCTTCGTTGTGGGAATGAAGGAGGCACGTGGTCTTTTGCACGTGTACTCCTGACACTTGGTGTCTACTTTGTAAGCAAGTTTTTATTTTTCTGGTCCTCTCTCTGCGTGTTTTTAATCAGTAGCTCCTTCCTGTGCTATATTAAGATTTTAGCAGATGAACGCAGAGGCCAGACAACGTGGGGAGAGTTGGAGGGGGGATGTCCTCCAGCAGCCTCATTCCCTCTGGTCGACTTAGGCAGCTGTCATAAGGCACTTGTCCAGCTCCCACCAAGATGTGCTAGATTATTCTCTCCCACAGCCTTCCTACATAAGGCCCTTTCTGATGAAGTTCCCATAGCAATCGTGTTTCTCTCCAGATGATTCCCCCTTTTCTTTTACATTCTAATTGCCCAGTCACTTTTTTAGTTTATTTTTTAAGTATGTAATTCAGGGGTTTTTAGTACATTTACGAAGTGTATAACCATCACCACTATTTCCGGGATGTTTTTATTATCCCCCAAGGAAACCCCATAGCCATTAGTGTTCCCCTTGCCTCCTCCGTCCAATCTCTGACAGCCATCCGTCTACTTGCTCTTGCTATCAGTTTGCTGATTATGGACATCTAATTTAATGGAGTCATACTATATGTGGTCATTTGTGACTGACTTCTTTCATTTAGCATAATGTTTTCAAGGCTCATCATTGTGTGTATTAATAATTCACTCCTTTTTGTTGCTGAATAACGGTCTATTTTATGGATATACCACTTTGTGTTTACCCATTCATCAGTTGATAGACATTTGGGTTCTTTCCACTTTTTTTCTACTATGGATAATGCTGCTATGAGCATTCATGTACAGTTTTTGTATGGACATATGTTTTCTTTCTTTTTTTAAAGATTTTTTGTTTATTTGAAGCACCTGCGTGGTACAGTCAGTTAAGCATCTGACTCTTGGTTTTGGCCCAGGTCATGCTCTCAGGGTCATGGGATTGAGCCCTGTGTCTGACTCTGTGCTCAGTGTGGAGTCTGCTCGAGATTCTCTCTCTCTCTCTCTCCCTCAGCCCCTCCTGCTTGTGCTCTCTCACTCTCTCTCTAAAAGATTTATTTATTTTAGAGAGAGAGAGAGCACAAGAGGGGAGAAGGGTAGAAGAAGAGGGAGAGAGAGAATCCCAAGCAGACTCCATGCTGAGTGCAGAGTCCAACTGGGGGCTCAATCCCACGACCCCGAGATCATGACCTGAGCCAAAATCAGAAGTCAGATTCTTAATTGAATAAGCCACCCAGGAGCCTGATTTTTTTTTAAGTTTTATTTATTTAAGTGATATCTATACCTAACATGGGGTTCAAGCTCATGACCCCAAGATCAAGAGTTGGATACTCTACCCACTGAGCCAGTGAGATGCTCCTGTATGGCCATATATTTTCAATTCTCATTCATACTTCTCGCTCACAGTGAGTTGAACTGGGAGTGGAACAACTCAGTTCCTCCCTGGAGGTACAATTGATGGGTCATTATAACTCTATGTTTGATATTTTGAAGAACTGTCAAACTGTTTCCCAAAGTGGCTGCACCATTTTACATTCCCGCCAGCAGTGTATGAGGGTTCCAACTTCTCCACATCCTTGTCAGCACATGTTATTGTCTTTTTTTTTTTATCATAGCCCATTTTAGTGAGTGTGAAATGGTATCTCATTGTGGTTTCGATTTGCATGTCCCCACCTCTTTTATTTTTTAGGGAGAGAGAGAGAGAATATGAGCCGAGCAGAGGGTGGGGATTAGGGGGTGGGGCAGAGAGAAAATCTTAACCGTGGAGCCAGCGTGGAGCCCCACAAGGGCTCCATTTCACGACCCTAAAATCCGAGTTGAAGTCAAAAGTTAGATACTTAACCCACTCAGTAACCCAGATGCCCCTCCATGGTTTTTTTTAATATTTTATTTTATTTCTTTTATGTGATCTCTGCACCCAAAGTGGGACTTGAACTCACAATCCCAAGATCAAGAATCACACACTCCATGGACTGAGTCAGCCAGGCACCCCTTGATTTGTATGTTTCTGACAGCTAATGATTTTGAACATCTATTCAAGTGCTTATTGGCCATTTCTTTGGGGAAATGCCAGTTGGAGTCTTCTGGTTCTTATAAAATTGGAGCATTCATTAATTGTTTAGTTGTTTCTATAGAGTTTTTTTTTAATAAATACTGGTTACAAATCCCTAATCAGATATATAACTTGCATACATTTTCTCCCATTTGTGGTTGATCTCTTCCTTCCCTTGATGATGTCCTTTGAAGTAAAAAATATTTTTAATATTAATTTTGATTAAGTCCATTTTATCTTTTTTCTCTTCTGTTGCTTGTGCTTTTAGAGTTAAATTCAAGAAACCATTGCATAATTCAAGGTCATGGAGGCTTTACTTCTATGTTTCTTATATGAGTTTTATCATTTTGGCTCTTATATTTAGATATTTAATCCATTTTGAATTAATTTTTTATATGGTGTGAGGTAGAGATCCAACTTCATTCTTTTCATGTGGCTATTATTAGGCAGTTTTCCCAATACTGTTTATTGTAAAGACTTATTTTCCTCGTTGAATTGCCTTGGTACCCTTGTTGAAAATCACTTCACCATAAATGTAAGAGTTTATTTCTAGACTTCCAATTTTTCTTGAATTGAGGATACATATAGATGAACAGAATAGAATTGAGAGCCCATAATTCTTTTTTTTTTAAAGATTTTTTATTTATTTATTAGAGAGAGAGAGACTGAGAATGAGAGGTGAGAAGGTCAGAGGGAGAAGCAGACTTTCCCGCAGAGTGGGGAGTCCAATATGGGACTCGATCCCAGGACTCCGGGATCATGACCTGAGCCGAAGGCAGTCGCTCAACCAACTGAGCCACCCAGGCGCCCGAGAGCCCATAATTCTTAATAAAACTTAATAAACTTAATATAATTAAATTTAATATAATAATATTAATTTAATTAAATATAAACTTAATAAAAAGAAAAAAAGAAGAATTTAGAGTCTAAAGATAAACCACACTGGCTAATCAATGTAAATTTGTAGTAAATTTTAAAATTGGGAAGAATTAGTTTTCCAAGTTTCTTCTTCTTTTCAAGATTGTTTTGACTAGGGCGCCTGGGTGGCTCAGTTGGTTGAGCAACTGCCTTCGGCTCAGGTCATGATCCTTGAGTTCCAGGATCAAGTCCCACATCGGGCTCCCAGCTCCACGGGGAGTCTACTTCTTCCTCTAACCTTCTCTCCTCTCATGCTCTCTCTCACTTTCTCTGTCTCTCAAATAAAAAATAAAAAAATCTTAAAAAAAAAAAAGATTGTTTTGACTATTCTGGGTCCTTTAAATTTTCATATAAATTCTAGGATCAATTTGTAAATTCCTGCAAAAAGAATGGTACCTGGAATTTTCATTGGAATTAAGCTGATTCATTTGAGTAGTATTACAATGGAATGAGTTAGGAAGTATTTCCATCTTTTCATTCCAAAAAAGATTTTTTTTTTTTTTTTAAGATTGACTCGAGAGAGAGAATGCATGTGCATGTGCATGGGGTGAGGGGAAGAGAGAGAACCTTCAAGCAGATTCCCTACTGAGCACACACACCCAGGGTGCGCCTCAATCTCACAACCCATGAGATCATGACCTGAACCAAAACCAAGAGTCACATGCTTAACTGACTGAGCCACTCAGGAACCCTCAAATTTTCATTTAAATTCTAGTTAGTCAACATGTAGTGTGATTGCTTTCAGGAGTGGAATTTACTGATTCATCCCTTACATTTAACACCCAATGCTCAACATAACAAGTGCCTTCCTTAATACCCATCACCCATTTAACCCATCCCCACCCACCTCCCTCCAGCAACCCTCAGTTTGTTCTCTGTCATAAGGGGTCTCTTATGGCTTGTCCCCCCCCCCCTTTTTTTTCCCTTCCCATATGTTCATCTCTTTTGTTTTGTAAATGTTATAAATGAGTGAAATATGATATTTGTCCTTCTCGACCGACTTACTTTGCTTAGCATAATATAATCTAGACCCATCCACATTGTTGCAAATGGCAAGATTTCATTCTTTTTGATGGCTGAGTAATATTCCATGGTGTATATATCCCACATCTTTATCCATTCATCTGTTGGTGGAGATCTGGGCTCTTTCCATAGTTTGGCTATTGTGGACATTGCTGGCATAAACATCGGGGTGTATATGCCCCTTTGAAGCATTGTTTGTATCCTTTGGATAAATATCTAGTAGTGCAATTGCTGGGTCATAGGATAGTTCTATTTTTCACTGTTTGGGGAACTTCCTTTCTGTTTTCCAGAGTGGCTGTATCAGTATGCATTCCCACCAACAGTGTAGGAGGGTTCCCCTTTCTCCGCATCTTTGCCAACATCTGTTGTTTCCCGAGTTATTCATTTTAGCCATTCTGACTGGTGTGAGGTGGTATCTCATTCAGTTTTGGTTTGTATTTCCCTGATGATGAGTGATGTTGAGCATTTTTTCATGTGTCTGTTGGCCATTTGTATATCTTATTTGGAGAAATGTCTGTTCATGTGTTCTGCCCGTTTCTTGACTAAATTTTTTGGGTTTTTTTAGGTGTTGAGTTTGATAAGTTCTTTCTAGATTTGGGATACTAGCCCTTTATCTGATATGTCATTTGCGAATATCTCCTCCCATTCTGTAGGTTGCCTTTTAGTTTTGTTGACCATTTCCTTTGCTGTAAAAAAAGCTTTTTATCCTGATGAAGCCCCAATAGTTCATTTTTGCTTTTGTCTTCCTTGCTTCTGGAGATGTGTCTAGCAAGAAGTTGCTGCAGCCAAAGTCAAAGAGGTTGCTGCCTATGTTCTTCTCTAGGACTTTTATTTCACTTTTAGGTCTTTGATCCATTTTGAATTTCTTTTTGTGTGTGATGTAAGAAGGTGATCCAGATTCATTCTTCTGCATTGCTTTTAATGGTCTGGTGAGGACACTCCTGGTAGGTATTAGATCATTAGAGATGGGGAGAAAGAGGGAGAGGCTACCAAAAATGTTGCAGAGGCAGGAAGAGGGGGAATGCTATAGGAGGACAAGACTCAAAGGAGCAAGAACACCAAAGGAGTCCAAAAGAAGTCACCACCAAAATGACTACCATTGTTACCATCACAGAAACCTGTGTTTTCAGGCAGTGGAGACGGGGTATCTATCAGAGTTTAGGATGGAGAGTACCAGAATTAAGGAAAGGACATATTACTTGTCTCAACTGTAAATAAGCTCATAAACAGGGAGAGGTAGTATTTGGCCAAGTTTATGAATGATGGGGCCACAACAAACTTATAAGAGTGTAGAATCCCCTCTGTCCATGTCAGAGAGGAAAGCCAATCTCTCTGGTAGCAAATTCTCTTAGTGCCACTGTCCCATGCAGGGTTCAAGGAGGGCAGGCAGGGACCTGGACATGTGTATGTCTCATCTCTCCCGCTGACCAGCAATACCTGGAAGGATTCCTAAAAACCCCTCAACTCCTCCATGGTCAGTTCAGAACCAAGTGAACACTGAAATTCTATCCAGGTGTCTGAAATTCCAGCATTATAGTTATTCATGTTCAAATAATAACAATGGCTGGCATTTAGTACTCAATGAGCACCAGGCCCTATTCTAAGCATGTACAGACATGAACTCATTTAATCCTCACAATAACCCTGTGAGAGAAGTACTTATTGGACAGATGAGAGAACAGTAGCCCAGAAGGGTCAAGTGAGCTGCCCAAAGTCACACAGCTAGCAAATAGCAGAGTTCAAATTTGAACCCCTACAGCCCAACTCCAGAGGCTGTACTGTAATCTCTCCTCTATAATGCCTTATTAGGAGCCTTTGAAATGCTTTCTCATTTTGTTATTTACAAATAAAATACCCAAACATTTCAATATTTCAATAACATTAGAAAAATGGACAATGAGCAAGCTATTTTCAAAGATGGGAAAATAACCTCTATATTCTCGTTTTTGGGATCCCTTACAGACTGAATGTTCTTTTTTTTGTGCTCCTAGATTGCCCTAGAACTTACTATGGTATGGGTTATTTTCTCAATTATAGTTAGTTGGCATTCCTGGGGCAAGTTCAGGAAACACTTCTGTTTTCCTCTGTTGAATTGTGACCGACCTGAGACAGGGACCTTTTAAAAAAAAAATCATCATCTAGGGTCTTGTACAAGGTAGGCATTCAATAAATGTTAATTGAGTTAACGGAATTGCCCTAAATGAGGTCCAGGCAATGGGTAGGTTCTAATTTGATAGAGAAACAAAAGATCACTCTTAGCAACTCTGTCGAGTAGAACTTCTACAATGAAGGAATTTATTTTTTATGTACACTGTCTAACATGATAGGCACTAGCCACATATAGCTAGTGGATACTTGAAATATGGCTAGTGGGACTGAGGAACTAAATATTTAATTATACTTAATTTGGATTAACTTTAAATTTAAGTAGTCACAGCGTTATAGTGTTAATTTTTAACCTCATAAATTAACTCAGGTCCATATTTCTAAAACCATTGCCTAAGATTGGGAGCCTTTGTTAAAGTCAAGAATGTAGTGCTAGTATTGATAGATAAGAGCAGTCATAGATTATTGACTCAAAAGAAAGTAAAATGATTTTACCTCCTAAATGGTTTTATGATAATTGTGCATTCAGACTATCTCAAGTAAAATAAAGTTCTAAAAAATGGCCATGACAAAGATCTATCAAAATTTGAATTGTATATACCTTTGAAATTGCAACTCATTTTCTAGGAACTGTTTCTAATCTGATAAACACAAGGATAATCACTGAAACACTGCTTGTAATCACAACAAAAGACATTCTAAAAGTCCACATGTGGGGCGCCTGGGTGGCTCCGTCGGTTAAGCATCTGCCTTCAGCTCAGGTCATGATCCCAGGGTCCTGGTATCGAGCCCCACATTGGGCTCCCTGCTCATTGGGGAGCCCGCTTCTCCCTCTGCCTGCCACTCCCCCTCCTTGTGCTCTCACTCTCTCTCTGACAAATAAACAAACAAACAAACAAACAAACAAACAAATAAATAAATAAAATCTTTAAAAATAAATAAATAAAAGTCCAGATGTAGGAAGTGGGTAACAAAAACTGTGGTAAGCAGAACAAGGGCCTTCCCAAAGATGTTCCGAGGCTAGTCCCTAGTATCTGTGCATATGTTACCTTAATTGCAAAAGGGACTTTCCAGATGTAATTTAGTTAAGTTTCTTGAGAAGGGGAGAGTATGCTGGATGTTCCAGGTGGGCCTAATGTAATCACAAGAGGGAGGCAAGAGGGTCAGAGTGAGCAAGTACAAGATGTGGTGACAGACACAGAGTCAGGTGACAACATTGCTAACTGGGGCCATGAGCCAAAAATAATAGGGCAGTTGCAAGAACCTGGAAAAGGCACCAAAGTGGATTCTGCCTCATGCCTCCAGAAGGAGTGCAATCCTGACAATGCCTTGCTTGTAGGCCAGTGAGACCAGTTGTGGACTTTTGACCTCCCAAACTGTAAGATAATAAATTTGTAGTAAATTGTAACAGCAGCAATAGGAAACTAACACAGGTACTTTCATGTCTAGCGGAGTACCGTGCAATCATTACAAAGAAGGAAGGACACCTATCTATTTTCCTATGGAAAGATCTCCAGTATATATTATTAACGAAAAAATCAAGGTCCAAGACAATGTGTATAATGTGGTACCTCTTGGTTATACAGGATGTGTACATAGGCCTGTATTTCTGGAAAGCAAAACAAAAGTTAGTAGTAGCAGTTGCCTCTGGGCAGGGGCATGTGGGAGAAAGACTGGCCCATCTTAGAAAGGAGACTGACAGGGGCGCCTGGGTGGTTCAGTTGGTTAAGCGACCACCTTCAGCTCAGCTCATGATCCCGGAATCCCAGGATCGAGTCCCACATCAGGCTCCCAGCTCCATGGGAAGTCTGCTTCTCCCTCTGACCTACTCCCCTCTCATGCTCTCTCTCTCTCTCTCAAGCAAATAAACAAAATCTTTAAGAAAATATATATCAATTATATGTTAAAATAATATTTAAAGAAACAAAAAGAAAGGAGACTGACATTTCACGGTGCGCTTCTCCAAACTGGAAATATTTTGAAAATCGTTGCTTGGTAGAAAGTCAATTCCCACGCCAAATTCTTTGGGGAACAGAATAAAGAAACAAGACCAAACCCTCCCAGCACTTTGCAGGTGTGTCTTGCTGAACTTCAGGGAAAAGGAGATAAATACTATCCCCTCACGAGAGTGACTAGCTGCTGGGTGTGAGAACTGCTCATGTGTGCTTCAGAGTAGCTAGACTTGAAGGTCAGATGGAAGCTGAGAGAAGAAGGCCAAGGTCACGGTGGAAAAAACATACGCGAACTCCATGTCCAGAATTAGACCATTCGGAAGGAAGAAATCATACTTCTTTCTTAAAGAATGCAGAGAACAAAGTGTCAGAAGGTGACTTTAGTTTTGTGAGCCAGGAACCCAGACCAGGAAATCTAAGGTAGTTAGATTAAATCGAAGCTAGGGCTAATTATTTAGCATGAACTGCAGAGAAAAGGAAACAGTACACGGTCACTCCTGCACACTGATGAGGTTAGTGCCCAAGGTGAGCAAACCGTTCTGCCTGGTCTGGGGGCCTCCCTCAGCAGCAATTGAGCTCCTCTGTCTGCATGGAGGGGCCTCCCTTGGTCCTATGAAACGTGGGGACCCCCTCACTGATGTGGCCCCGGGAGGAAGGGGCCTCATGGGGGTGGAGGTTGCTGATGGGAGTTAGCTCTGGGAAATGTGAAGAAATTGATTTTCGGGTTGGATTCCAGATATGAAGAAACAACTTGAAGGTCTGACATCAGTTAGTGAAGTAAAGTGACGATGACCCCTGACCCTTGGGATCCAGGGCTTCTCAAAGCAGGGGAAGAAAAGAAGAGAAACCCCTAGGTCTTAAAAGCACATAAGAGCAGTTACTTAACATTTGAATCCTTTAATTGTTCTAAACCTCAGTTTATCTGTAAGTAGGAATAATGAACTTTTTTAAAAAAGATTTTATTTATTTATTTGACATGGAGAGAGAGATCACAAGTAGGCAGAGAGGCAGGCAGAGAGAGAGGGAGAAGCAGGCTCCCCGCTGAGCAGAGAGCCCAATGCGGGGCTCCATCCCAGGACCCTGAGATCTTGACTTGAGCCGAAGGCAGAGGCTTTAACCCACTAAGCCACCCAGGTGCCCCAGAATAATGAACTTCTATGGTGAGGGTTAACAGAGCTTGTCACTGTGCTTGGCGAATACTGTGACGCTCATTCTGTTCCATATGTAGTATCCTACAAGCTCCCTTAGTACTCTACGAGTTCCCTTAATCTCCAGGATGGCGCCATCAGGCAGCGACATTATTACTCCCATTTTTCAGATGGAGAAACTGAGATACAGAGCACTCAAGCAGCTTGCCATGGTTATTCAGGAATTCAGGGGCAGAAGTAGGACTTTCCCATACCTATGCAATTTGGCATTACAGGTTGCATGCTTCTCCACTAAACCATACACCTCATGGAGTAGATGGGGAAAAAATGGCGGCTGCCATGTGATAATGGCTGCAATGTAAAAGGACCATTATTTAGTCCCATCTTACGCATCAATAAATGGAAGTTTAGGAGGTTTAAGTGATCCAAATGCTCAATTGTTGTGCTACTGTGACTTGATGTGTTGGAGCTCAGGTGCCCCACCAAAAGGATTCAGGTAAATGTCACTTGTCCATCAGCCCCAGGGACAGATCCACCCATCCCAGTGTGGCTGTGGGGGCTGATGGGAGTCAGAGAAAAGGGGCTACCTAAGCATGTCTGGAAAGACGGCAGGTCCCGGGACAGCCCTAGGTGCTCTGTGTTGCTGGGACGCCTGGTAGACAGGTCTGATGTGGCTCCAGGGCAGGGGCCAAAGCAGAGTAGCAGCACCATGTGTGCACAGAGAGCCTACAAAAGCCACAGGACTCTTGCGGAGCCTCAGTGGCTCAGTCGTTAAGCATCTGCCTTTGGCTCAGGTCATGATACCCGGGTCCTGGGATGTAGCCCTGTTCAGCGGGAAGCCTGCTTTTCCCTCTCTTTCTGCCCCTGCTTGTGTTCCCTCTCTCGCTGTGTCTTTCTCTGTCAAATAAATAGATAAAGCCTTAAAAAAAAAAAAAAAAAAGGCCACAGGACTCCTTACGTGAGGCTGCCAGGGGCCACCGTTGAGCCAGCAGGAAGGAATGCAAGCCATTATGGGGCCCTTAGCAATTCCCGGTCTTGTTTGGGTCAAAAGAAGGAGAGAGGTGGGATCTGGGACACAGAATGAGCGCCTCATTCCTCATCAGCACTCTGCCTTTTCCCTAGCCTGGGGGTCTGGGGAGGCACCTGCTAGCGCTCGCATTGCCATCTATCACACGAAGGGGGCTCTTTGAGTTCAATGTCCAGCTCAGCTTCAGAAACCACAAAAGAGTGAGAAGTTTAAAGCCACAGCATTACCAAAATGACAGCAGTACTAAGGGGCATAGAACAGGTCATTAATTTAATAACTGGTAGAACGTAGAAAATGTTCTTCTGGAAATAGGCTCATTTATTTGCCAGGCTAGTGGGTTAGACTTGCTTAAGTTTGAACTCATTTCTTTCTTCTTCTTTTTCTTTTTCTCTTCCTGCCTTAATCTTGAGTTTGCTTCAGAGTTGGGCGTCTATAAATTGCTTCTGGAAGTTGGTACTTTCCAAAAATGTTTTAAGATGCAGTTGACCTGCTGTGAGGTCTATAAACATTTCCTATTGGAGAACACTTTATTTTTATTAATCAAATGATGGTATGGGGAAACAAAATAAAAGGGGGGGTGGAGGGTGTCTCTAGTTTGAGGAGGAATGATGGCCTGCACCGTGAGCCTATCGTTCTCTCACAATAGCAGTGATATTTCACTGGTGGGGGTTGGGGGCTGGGGATGAGGGCTAGAAAACCTTCCCTAGGCCAAGCCAGGTGAGAAAGGCAAATGCAGTGGGGTGTCCGTGGGCTGATTACAGAATAATTTACACCTGCCAGAAGATCTTGATATTTAGATTCAGGGGGCCTGATTAAACAGGGAGGCCTACAAGATCCAATGCAGAGCCAGGAGGAAGCCTCATATTTGTTCCAGCATATTACCATGGCTCTCTCCTTGCTGCCATGACAACAGGCTGAGAGCTCTGCTGTGGTAACTCTTAGCTCTCAACCCTTGATTCTACCCTGTCGACCTCCCAATACTACCTTGGAGGAGGAGGACCTGCCCTGCCACTCACTCACAGGTTTCATAGCACATAATTCAGCTTGGTGGAACGTTTAAAGCTTAATCTTTCAATATCCAGGCCAGGGGACCTGAGTGAGTTGTACCCATCTCAGTTGTATGGCCTCTGTTCAAAGACAATTGTAAAATATTGAGCAAACCAAATAAAGGATTATACCGAATGACTATTTAGAATACCAGAATTGCATTTGACTGTGAGTAATAGAAACCAGAGAAGCAGTGGTTTATGTAATATGGGAATTAATTTTGCTCACAAAATGAGAATTTCCGAGGAAGCAGTCCAGAGCTGATGTGGCAGTTCTGGGACATCATTCTAGAGTGTGACCCTTATCCTCAGGTTCATAAGATAGCTGCTGGAGCTCCAGCTATCATACTGTGCTGTTGGAAGCAGAAAAAAAGAAAGGCCAAGTGAAATTGGTGTCCAATGGTTGGGTCAGTAAGGTTGTTTTTCTTTCTTTCTTTCTTTTTTTTTAAGATTTATTTATTTATTATTGCGGGTGTTGGCAGAGCAAGCAACAAGCCAGGGGGAGGGGCAGAGTATCTCAAACAGACTCCCTGCTCAGTGTGGAGCCAACTCGGGGCTCAATCCCAGGACCCTGGGATCATGATCTGAGCTAAAACCAAGAGTCAAACACTTAACTGACTGAGCCACTAAGATGCCCCTAGTCAGTATGGTTTTTAAGAAGCTTCCCCAGAAGCTCCATCCAACAACTTCAGAACTTCAAGAACTTAGTCATATGGCTACCCCTATGTGCAAGGGAGCTTGGGAATGTTGGGTTTAATCAGGACACACTGCTTCCCTTGACAAAATCTGTTTAGGAGCAAGGTGAGAGCAAACACTGGGTAGGTAGCTGGGAGTCCCTGCCACAAGAAGTCTGTGAATGAATGCAAATGTGAGTTCCTAGAAATGATCACACAGAGAGCAGAAGCAAACCCACAGAAGAAGCCAGAAATTCCCGAGGTCTGTTCATTAGCTTCTGAAGGCTGGCAGATAGTACTGATGGATAATAATAACACCAGTCTCGCATCTACACAACAGGAGGTGAATGACATTAAATTGGGAACAAAGAAATCAATTCATGGGGTTGTCACCCCTACTCCAAGGATAGAACCCATGAAAGGTCTTATAGGATAGGACTAAATGAGGTACTACTACTTGAGTGAGCCTGCAGAGTTTTGTCAGTCTAAATATTTGTTTGCTTTCAGTAAATACATATTTAAATGAGAATATATGTCAGTTAAATGTATGTCAGGTCTCTCCACCATTTCCAAATAAACCCTTCCTGTCTTACAAGTTGGAGCCACAAGTTGGAGGTTAGTTAAGCCTCATGTGATTACTTTTTCAGATAACTGAAACATTCTTTCAAGTAGCAATTAACAATTGCCAAATATTAGTGGAGATCTTATGAAATCTTACTGCCTGTTTCATCCACATTTACTAAATAATTTCATGTGGTGGACTATTTTTAACTGGCGGCTACTTGGGTAGAAAACAACCATATTCTTGCTGTTTCCCACCCCTTCACCATCACACACACACACACACACACACACACACACACACGGCCTCCTCCAGCCCCTAGATATAATGAGAGACATTTTGATGGAGCACCGAGGTATTCCTATTTAGGAATGTGAAATTTAGAACATTCTAAACATTCCTATTTAGAACCAACACTTACTCAGGCCCTTGCGTTACACTCATACTTTTTATAATTAAGATAATTGAAATATATTTACCTTTAAATCATCCCCCAAATTGCTCTGCTACTTGAGTTATCATGAGTTTGCGTGTTTCTGGCTATGTGTATACCTTTTTCTAATGTGTCTTTTTCTGCCAGCAACCTTTGTATTTGCTGTTTGGAAACTGCTGGGCTCCGTTAAAATCAGAACATCTCGTTTATTAGCCTGTGGGCAAAGTCAAAGTAAAAAGCTCTGAGAACTTTCAAACATTGATGTTGAACGTGCAAACTGGTAAATCTGCTTTGGAAGACAGTTTGGCAGAATCTTCTGAAACTGAACTTAGGTATCATCATGGACCATACTCAACGACATGGTAGCTTCATCCATATCCCCGTGCTAGGACCACTTCTGCCCTCCTTCCCTCATTCAGGCCTTGTTGTTGACAGCCCCCTCCAGCAGTGTCCCTCCCATCAGCTATCTCAGGCAGCCTGCTTCAGCTCATCAGAGGCATGCTCATAACTGGGAGCCTCAGTGGGAAAGATGAGGAAACTTGGCATCTCCTTTCCAGTAAGCTCACTAAACACTAAGTAACATGCTCGTACTTTCTCCAGAAACTTTCAGACGCCGTACCATTTCCGATGACTTTGGCTTCAGTATCTAGTACTATAAAGCCTGACACAAACTGACTTTGACAATAAGAGTGAGTTATTGGCTCATGTAACTGTTAAGACCAATGTGGGCTTCAGGCACAGTTCTATCAGAGCTCCAGTTCAGTTTCTCTAAAATCTCTCAACTCTGTGTTCTGCTACATTGGTTTTATCCTTAGACAGAAGTCCCTCATGGTTGTAAGGAGTCTGCTAGCATCACCTGGGCCACATGTTTCCTTGTTCAAGTGAGATGAGAGCTGGCCTCTATCAAGATTAAACCACTGGATAAAAGCTCAGAGCTTAATTCTGATGGAACCTTCTGGGCACATGCCCTCCTTCTGAATCATTCACTATGGCAACAAGACCCCATCTGCCTGCAGAATTGAAGCCCTAAGCTCCAAAAACAACTGTTGCACCTTCTCCTAGAATAATGGATGCTTACCCTTACTGTGTTTACATAATTAAAAGGATTCACTCTTTCCAGAACAGAGAAGGTATGCTCCAAAGTGATTTCATATCCTCATGTTGCCTTAAAAGTAGCGATGTAAGGCAATTTTTTAAAAAGATTTTATTTATTTATTAGGAAAGAGAGAGAGTGAGAGAGAACATGAGAAGGGAGAAGGTCAGAGTGAGAAGCAGACTCCCCATGGAGCTGGAAGCCCGATGTGGGATTCGATCTCAGGACTCCGGGATCATGACCTGAGCCGAAGGCAGTTGCTTAACCAACTGAGCCACCCAGGTGCCTGATATAAGGCAATTTAAATGCCAACTTCCCTCCTAAAACATAAAGTTTTCTGCCTCACTGCTGTTCCAGAATGTAACACCCACCCCCTTCTCCAAGAAATCTAAGGACATTTGGTGAAAAGATGACCAAAAGCCATAGTATCTGCTGCATGGATATTATCAGGGATAATAATTATAATGCCCCATCTTTGATTAGCCTATTACAGTTTCCAGGGTATTTTCACATGCGGCCTCTCATTCCATCTCCAGGAGCCGGGAGGATCTGTGCTGTTACAGCCAGTTTGTAGATAAGGAGATCTCAGGTTGAAGCAACGGACTTAGCCAAGGTCAATGGCTTGTAAGTGACAGAGCTGCCAGTGAGATCTAGGTCTTTTTTGATGCTGAACTTTTCCTCTAATTAGTCTTTTGGACCAAAGAACAGAGTAAGGAAGATAAGAAAGATGCAGATTTGATTGTGGATCAGAGGGATGGGAGACTGAGTGGGGGCGTCTCTGCTGCAGGGCTTGGAGTGAACCTGAGCACCAAGATAGAAAGCTCTTTTCAACATTCGCTTCTGTCTTTTTTTTTTTTTTTTCTTTCCCAATTTCCTTCTTCCTATGTTTCTTTCTCATTTTCTCTTCTCTGGTGCAACTTTCGCAAACACGCTACCAAACACTTTCCAGGCCTAGGTCCCATTCAAGAATCAATCCTAATAAAGAATGGGGAATGAAGGTGGTGAGAGAAGCAGGTGGAGAAAGGTGAGGGGTGCACAGGATTGAGGAGGTGGTGTGAGTGGGGGTGTGGGAGAGAGTAAAGAGAAAGAAATTAGAGTGATGAATTGGCTCTGACACCAAAGATTAACTATAATCTAAAATGTTAGATTATGCATTATTAAAGAGGACTAATGCCGTCAAGGCAATGGACCTTTGAACTGCAGACCCGGGTTGGAAAGGTTGGAAAGACCAAACCTACCAACTGAAGAGTTTTATTAATTATTTGTATTTATTTTTATTTTTTTTAAAGATTATTTATCATGAGAGACAGAGAGGGGCAGAGGCAGAGGGAGAAGCAGGCTCCCTGTGGAGCAGGGAGCCCGATGTGGGACTCGATCCCAGGACCCTGGGATTATGACCTGAGCCGAAGGCAGACCTCTAACCAACTTAGTCACTCAGGTGCCCAATTTTTATTGTTTTTTTTTTTTTAAAGTAAACTCTGTGCCCAACATCTGGCTTAGGCTCACAACACAGAGATCAAGTGTTGTATGCTTTACCGATTGAGCCAGGCTGATACTCTGTCATTTATTTTTAAATTTTTTTTAAAAGATTTTACTTATTTATTAGAGAGAGAGAGAGCGAGTGAGCAGGGGGAGGAGCAGAGGGCGAGGGACAAGCCGACTCCGTGCTGAGCTCAGAGCCCAACATGGGGCTGGATCCCAGGTCCTGGAGACCATGGCCTAAGCTGAAACCAAGCGTCAGAGGCCCAACCGACTGAGCCACCCAAGCGCCACCCCCCAACCCCCCACCACTGACTGTTTATTTTTAAAGTATAGCTAGAGACTGGTCAGGCACTGTAAAATATTATCTTTATATAGAGTACTCATTTAGATAAGTTTGGAAGACTCACATACTCATCTTGCTGAAAATTAATTATCTTAAGGCTCTGACCCGCAATGGGAAATAGGAGAGGAAAACTGAGAAGCAAGAAGTGTTGGAGCTTGGAGAAAGCCCTCGGCAACGATTCTTCCCTCTGCTATGACCATTAGCTGGGCAGCTCTGACATCATCTTGGAGATCCGTTTATGGCGCAGAGGGTCCTTTCTGAATTATTTGCACCAAGGATTAGATTGCATGTGGTCTCACAGTGGGGAGAAATTTAGACATAATTAATCCCAATACTCTTGGGCTATTGTGACAGTAAAAGTAATCTAAATTTTGCACTGCGGCATGGAAGGAAAATCAGAGATTGCCAACTGGTGGCTCAGAGGTGGCTTGCAGATGGGACTTGCTTGCCTCCCAGTGTCTCAGGAGACCAGTGCTCTCCAGTTCATCCCAGTCCCCACCATGAGCACGATACCTACATGTGCACTCCCACCCTGCCTGCTTCTTAAGGCTTCTGAGTTTGAGACCTCTGACATGAATAAAAAGTCATGAAATAGTTGGGGGACTATAGAGAGGAAAGAATCATTTATGTCAGCAAAAGCAAAATGAGACGAAAATTATGGAAAGTTGCGGAGAAGGCCTTCCTGGAGGTACTTTTAGAATCTGGGTCTGTTTTCTGAAAGGCAAAAGTAACCATCACATGGGTCTAACCCTGGGAAAGAAGAGCCTGAGCTGCAGAGCCCTTTGAGACCGTGTTTGTTTTGTGACTCTAAGAGTTCGAACAGAAGATATGATGAGCCAAACAACGAGCCGAAGCAACGTGGTTAGAGTCATTACACAGACAGGGGACACAGACAAAGAGCATTACAAAAGCAAACAGTCACCTTTCCACGTGATAGGTAATGCCTCTGTTCTCTGCTTGTCCTCGGAATCAACAGTGTGAAAGTACACAATGAAGGCTAAGTCAGGAACCAGCCAAAGAGCAAAACAAGGGTACCTTTTCAAAGGCTTCCTTGTCTATTAAGTTTGATTTTATTTTATATTTAATTTAATTTATTTTTTTAGAGGGGGGAGAGAGAGCAAGGGGAGAAGGAGAGAATCTTTTTTTTTTTTTTTTAAGATTTTATTTATTTATTAGAGAGAGACTGAGAATGAGAGGGGAGAAGGTCAGAGAGAGAAGCAGACTTCCCGCGGAACCGGGAGTCCGACGTGGGACTCGATCCCGGGACTCTGGGACCATGACCTGAACCGAAGGCAGTCGCCCAACCAACTGAGCCACCCAGGCGCCCAGGAGAGAGAGAATCTTAAACAGACCCCACACTCAGCAGTATAGAGCCCAAGTGGGGCTCGATCTCATAACCCTCAGATCACAACCTGGGCCAAAATTAAGAGTTGGATGCTTAACTGACCGAGCCACCCAGGTGCCCCATATTGAGTCCAATTTAAAAATATTAGGGAATAGGAATAAAAGGGCATTCCAAAGGAGAAGGAAAGGGAAAAGATAAGCCAAGAGTGTCATTTACCTGGTGGAGGCCCCAAGGCCTCTCCATCATCAGTACCCTATCCCAACCCTCAGTGCCCTCTCCTATGTGCATTTGGTAAAGTAGGACACTCTTGCCCCTCAATCTTTTTTTTAAATTTATTTAACTTTTAGTTAGTGAACATACAGTGTAATATTGGTTTCTAGAGTAGAATTCAGTGATTCATCACTTATCTACAACACCTAGTGCTCATCACAAGTGCCCTCTTTAATACTCATCAATAACCTATCGCATCTCCCACCCACCTCCTTCCATCAACTTTCAGTTTTGTTCTCTATGGTTAACAGTCTCTTATGGCTTGTTTCCTTCTCTCCCCTATGCTCATCTGTTTTGTTTCTTAAATTCCACATATAAATGAGATCATATGGTATTTGTCTTTCTCTGACTTATTTCACTTAGCATAATACCCTCTAGCTCCATCCACATCATTGCAAATGGCAAGATTTCCTATATATACACACCATGTCTTCCTTACCCATTCATCAGGTGGTGGACATTTGGGCTCTCCCCATAGTTTAGCTATTGTTGATAGTGTAGCTATAAACACCAGGATGCACATACCCTTTTGAATCTGTATGTTTATATCCTTTGGGTAAATACCTAGTAGCAATTACTGGGTTGTAGGGTAGTTCTATTTTTTAACTTTTTGAGGAACCTCCATAGTGTTTTCTAGAGTGGCTTTACCAGTTTGCATCCCCACCAACAGTGTAGGAGGGTTCCCCTTTCTCTGCGTCCTCACCAATACCTGTTCTTTCTTGGGTTGTTAATTTTAGCCATTCTGACAGGTCCGAGGTGGTATCTCATTGTGGTTTTGATTTGTATTTTCCTGATGATGAGTGATGTTGAGCATCGGTTCATTCATCTGTTAGCCATCTGGATGTTTTCTTTAGACAAGTGTCTATTCATGTCTTCTGCCCATTTCTTAACTGGATTATTTGTTGTTGGGTATTGACTACGTTCTTTATATATTTGGGATATGAGCCCTTTCTCAGCTATGTCGTATGCAAATATCTTCTCCCATTCCATAGGCTGCCTTTTAGTTTTGTTGATTGTTTCCTTTGCTGTGCAGAAGCTTTTTATCTTGATGAAGTCCCAGTGGTTCATTTTTGCTTTTGTTTCCCTGGCCTCTAGTGACGTGTCTAATAAGAATTTGCAGCAGCTGAGGTCAAAGAGATTACTGCCTGTGTTCTTCTCTAGGATTTTGATGGTTTCCTGTCTCACATTTAGGTCTTTGATCCATTTTTAATTTATTTTTGTGTATGGCAGAAGAAAGTGATCCGCTCTGAGTCTTCTGGTTGATGCTGTCCAGTCTTCCCAATGCCATTTGTTGAAGAGACTGTCTTTTTTCCATTGGACATTCTTCCCTGCTTTGCCGAAGATTAGTTGGCCATAGAGTTGTGGGTCCATTTCTGGGCTCTCTATTCTGTTCCAGTGATCCATGTGTCTGTTTTTGTGCCAGGACCACACTGTCTTGATGACTACAGTTTTGCAATATAGCTTAAAATCCTTGCCCCTCCATCCTAGTGTCTGTGATGGATATGAGCATGGTCCTGCCTGTGGCCAAGAGGCCAACTTCTTTAGATTCAAGGGGAGAAAGGAAAATGATCCAAGATACCCGGATCGAGGTACAGTATTATGTTAAGAGCAAGAACTCTGGAGGCACCTGGGTGGCTCAGGCAGTTAAATATCTGCCTTCGGCTCGGGTCATGATCCCAGGGTCTTAGGATCAAGCCCCACATCAGGCTCCCTGCTCAGAGGGGAGCCTGCTTCTCCCTCTCCCTCTGCTCCTCCCCCGACTCGTGCTCTCTCTCTCTCTGTCGTTCATCTTCTCTCTCAAATAAATAAATAAATAAAATCTTTATTAAAAAGAGAGAAAAGAGCAAGGACTCTGGAGTGAGACAGACTTGAGTTCAAATTTTAATTCAGCCCTTACTAGCTTTCTGAGCCTCAGTAAGTTACCTTATTTCCCTGAGTCTTATTTTTTTATCCATAATTTGGGCAGAATATAGGAGTTAAAAACTGACCTGTTAAGATAGCTAGTCCAATGCCTGACACCACAGTAGGCACTCAATGAATGGTAGTAATTGGTATTTAAAATAATCATCATAATGAACTTGAACATCTGTGAAAGGGAAAGGTGTCCTGGTCAAATAGAAGGAGAGCTAGTGTCAGATCTCATGTCATGGCTCAGTGCCTCCCTGCTTATCTCTGTCCAGTCGGACAGCTTTGTCTGCATCAGCAGTGACTAGGAAACCAGTACCATCAAAACCAATGAGACAAGCATTTCATAAGTGCCTGTTAGGAGCACAGGGCAGTGACACTTCGCTAGACCTAAAAAAAGGTCTCATCAAAGGTTGGGCCACAATCATGGGAAAGTATAACAGTTGTAATCTATCCAAGCTGAGAGATGATTGAACACTATCTTTTCCTGATGCTACATAAGAGAACAGTAACACATTCTTAGAAATTGCTTTAGCACTGAAAACTGAAATCTTAGCACATTGCCTTATCACAGCACTGAGCTATACCCCCATAGAGCTTGTACTGAACACTACGTGCAGGCAGGATGAAAGATAGTGTCCTTTCTCAAGGAGACTAGGACTTGTGGCCTCCAGGGCAGAATGCATTCATCCCATGATGGGAGCCAGACATACTCTGGGGTATGGAATGAAGATACTAGACCTTCCATTTCTGTTTTTTTTTTTTTTTTAAGTTCTCTCTCTCTCTTTTTTTTTTTTAAATTTTAACAGTTTTTATTTCCAGTCACATAGAAGATTATTTTACTCCTGCATCTTCTCAATTGTTTCTTCCCTATATTTGCCCCTTTCCTTTCTTACTTGGTGAGATTTTAAAGTTCTCTTCTTAAAGTGTCTGATTTATTTTATGATATACATGCTATATTTGAATAGTAGTGCCTGTATATAATTTATAAACAAAAATATAAATATGAGATCAAGGTTTCAATTTTTTTATTGATGAAGGTCTTGATTAAAAGGCTTGGGAACCACTGGTCTAGAGAAGAAAGCCAGTAAGCCAATAGTCAGAGATCTAAGGCAGAGGGAGCTTGCCTGAAGCATAGATAAACATGTAGCTTAGCCTGGATGAAAGAGGAGGCAGGATGCTGGGAAGGTTTCCCATAGGAGGTGACAGACTGAGTTGCTGAAGTGTGGTCGGAAGAGAGGGGAAGAGAGGAGAACGTTTCTGGCAGGCCTTGCACACATGTAAAGGCAAGGGCGCCTGTGGTTGACGATGAGTGCATTTTGAAAACTAAAATGATTTGGTTCATTTTGAACTGCCAGTATATGTACTACATTCTGCAGAGATCCAATTATGAAGATCATTGAGTAAAAGCTATTCTGATGGTGACGCTTGGTGCCGGGGGATGCTAGCAGGGTAGGGTAGATCATATAGAGCAGTGTTTCCAACTTGATCCTTGAGCCCAGTCTCCCTTGAAACTTGTTTGAGTTCTAGAGGAAAAGGATTGTCGAGTGGGAGCTGACAGAACCTCAAAAAGCTAGTACAAAAAAGATGCTAGCAGCCTTGGAAGGGATAGAAAATCTTCAACACTCGGAATTGTTGGGTGAGCATCAATAATGCCCAAGGACATTATGCCCCAGGCATCAATAATGCCTGGTCGAAAAGGCTGTGCGGTGTTCGTTCTTTCTTTCTTTCTTTCTTTCTTTCTTTCTTTCTTTCTTTCTTTCTTTCTTTCCTTCCTTCCTTCCTTCCTTCCTTCCTTCCTTCCTCTTTCCTTTTTTTTTTTTGGTGTGTGTGTGTGTGTTTTCAAGCAGTAGTGCTTTAGTGACTGATTAAACTCAGCAGCAACAAGAGTGATCACCTGAGTGAGCTCAAGTTGGAAAGGAAGGAAATGACACCAGAGCCAAGAGGACAGTACTTGGGGTCCACTGAACCACCCGTGACACGGGACCAGTTCAGGAGGACCTTGCAAAGCATCTGGTGTTCCCTCACGAGAGGAGAGACTGTACTTGTCTTATTCAAATTGTATCCCTTGTATCTTGCACAGTGGGTCAGCCTACGTGGATGTACAGATCCTGGGGTCACGGTCTGTGTAGTTGCCTCTATAAATAATGCCTCTGGGGTCGTGTAGCAGCAGCTTGCATAGATGTTCAATCAAAATATGTTGAAGGAACGAATGAAATTGTGATTGGCTGGTCGCCTTTTTTTTTTTTTAAGATCTTATTTATTTGTCAGAGAGAGCGAGACAGCCCAAGCAAGGGGGAATAGCAGAGGGAGAGTGAGAAGCAGGCTCCTCGTCAAGCAGGGAGCCTGATGTGGTGCTCCATCCCAGGACCCTGGGATCACGACTTGAGCCAAAGGCAGAGGCTTAACCATTGAGCCACCCAGGTGTCCCGGCTGGCTGCTTTTATGGCTTCATTGAAACCTCGGCCTGGGTAGCCAAACCCCATTGGATCTGGATTTGGAGCTATCATCTGGGTATCAGTGTGGCAGACTGCAGAAGGGGAGTAAACTCAGGATGCTCAACTAGAACTCCAGCCATTGATTGGAATTTTCATTAATTTAGTTCCGGAGAAATCCTGCAAACAGCTGGAAATGAAAATGCCATAACTATGTACAAAGTGAGTGTACATAGTTATCCATAGATGGATATCTATGGATAGACATCATCCTCCTTGGAAGAAGGGGAAACCTAAAGAAAGCATCCTGTCAAGACCAAGGTTGCTGTTAGCAGAAGTGGCAGCCTGTGTCTTCAGGAGTTGTCATTCTTTTCTTTTTCCTTTTTTTAAGATTTTCTTTCTTCCTTTCTTCCTTTCTTCCTTCCTTCCTTTCTTTCTTTCTTTCTTTCTTTCTTTCTTTCTTTCTTTCTTTCTTTCTTTCTTTCTTTCTTTCTTTCTTATAAAAGATTTTATTTCTTTATTTGACAGAATGAAAGAGAAGGGGAAAGAGGGCACAAGCAGGGGGAGCAGCAGACAGAGGGAGAGGGAGAAGCAGGCTCCCTGCAGAGCAAGGAGCCTGGTATGGGGCTCGATCCCAGGACCCATGACCTGAGCCGAAGGCAGAAGTTTAGCCACCTGAGCCACCCAGGCACCCTAAGATTTTATTTTTAAGTGATGTCAACATCCAACGTGGGGCTTGAATTCACAACCCCGAGACCAACCGTCACATGCTCCATCCACTGAGCCAGCCAGGCACCCAAAGAGCTGCCATTCTTTTTTTTTTTTTTTTAAATTTCATCTATTTATTTGACAGAGAGAGAGATCACTCAAGTAGACAGAGAGGCAGGGAGAGAGAGAGAGGGAAGCAGTTTCCCTGCTGAGCAGAGAGCCCGATGCGGGGCTCAATCCCAGGACCCTGAGATCATGACCTGAGCTGAAGACAGAGGCTTTAACTCACTGAGCCAGCCAGGCACCCGGAGAGCTGCCATTCTTATAAGTGGCCATAGACTGGCATGAGCAGAAGAAGACCGGGTTCCTGACCTGTTCAATCTATCCAATCTGTGTGGTGGTGCTGGTAAAAGGGATGCCTCCAGGCACTTACTACAAGCCTGTTTATATCCAGTAAACCTGAAAAGCAACTTAAGAGGGGCCTGACCCAGAAAACTTGAGAATGCTAGAATTGAAGGCAATATGGAGAGTTAAACTCAAAACAGAATCCAATGTTCATTACACATCCTCTTGCAGTGCTAACAGATGTCCTGCAGGGCATAGGAAGTGCAAAGTTTTATCAGAATATCCCTAAATTAACCAAGTCGTGCATGTAGAGGTCTGACTATTATTACATGAAGCAGGATCCTCTGGTGGCTTCGATTGGTTCCATTAGACCAACGGATTTGCTCGTAGCTGCACCAGCCCGTGGTCGATGGCCATGGTGGATTTTGGGAAATTGCTACTGGATCCCAAATAATTTATAATGCTGAGTACCCAGTTATGGGGCCAGTATGTCCATACTTTATTTGGGCCTATACATTGGAAAGTACAGTACTCGGGAAAGTCAAATGGTTTACAAGAAAAGGGTCTTAAGCCCAGGGAACGCTTCTGGCTATAGCCACTATTCTAGCCTTCTGACTCCTCAGACTCTCACTGTCCCTTTCCTTTGAAATATTTTTACTACCCAAATCAGCCAGACAAATGTTTTTTGTAAATGTAGAGGTATATCAGCCATCATTTTCTCTTGGACATAATAGGCTGGAATGTTTTTCACCATATTTTTACAGCCTACTGTTGACTTTATCTGAAGGGACCTCCTTAAAACAAACACTTTTATTTTTAAAATTAAAAAAAATTTTAAGTAAGCTCTTGGCCCAACGTAGGGCTTGAACTCATAACCCCAAGATTGAGAGTCATATGCTTTACCGACTGAGCCAGCCAGGCGCCCCTAAAACAAATATTTTTAAATGTAAGTACATGATGGTAAGCGAGCTACTGTAATTCTTTAAAAATTGCATGTGGTTACTATATCTTTGTTCTTTTATTGTCTATTGATGCCTGACTGAACGTACAATGAATACAGAGAGGAACCTCACTGTGTGAGCTGGGGGGCAGGGGGTGGGGGGACACCACACACACACACACACACACACACACACACACACACACTCCATGTCCCTGGCCTCAATTTATTTACCACATCTACAATATCAGTGGCTCCGACAGCAAGAGTATCTTCCCAAATCTAATCAACCATGATTATGTATCTAATATAAAGGCCAGAAATGCCTAGAGTGTGCAGATTAAAAAAAACAAACAAATGGAATGTCACATAGGCAGAGCTTTAGTTCATATAAGAGTTAGAATGGAAAGCCAAATGAGTCCTTACAAAATATTAAGGTAAAGGTAAAAAGGTAAGGGAAAGGTTAAAAAAAAATATTAAATCTTAAAGGTAAAAAAATTAAGTCTTAAAAATAAAAAATTTGATTTATGTTATTTTGGCTTATTTCATTAAAAAGCTCTATTTAGGGGAGCCTGGGTGGCTCAGTGGGTTAAAGCCTCTGCCTTCAGCCCAGGTCATGTTCTCAGGGTCCTGGGATCGAGTTCTGCATCAGGCTCTCTGCTCAGTGGGGAGCCTGCTTCCCCCTCTCTCTCTGCCTATTTGGGATCTCTCTCTCCCTTTCCGTCAAAAAAAAAAAAAAAAAAAAGCTCTATTTATTAAGTTTGGCCTCTCACTTGTATACTAGTGTGCACAAGTGAAACCCAGTCCCCTTACTTCCTTGTCTGTTGCCCGTACATTTCTGGCACTTTCCATCTCTGAGTCTCTTGCCTGGAGTTAATAATTCCACATGGACAGTTTTTTCTCCAGAGGACAGAGTTGCTACTTATCCAAAGCTCCTGATAATTCCTAGATCCTTCGTGCTGGTGGTGCCTAACACTCCTCTCTGGGGAAGTTGTCCTGGTACCAGTGCGGGCTGACATTGTCCTGTGTCTTCGGGTGGTGCGAGTCTGCCAGATATTCTGCCTGCTCTCAGCTGAAGGCCTTCCCAGACTGGGCAGCTGAATGCCCTGCACAGCTGCCAAAATTCTAATTCAAGATCTAGAATTCTAACTCCTGCTCTTTAGACCCTTGTCTGGCCCTGGCTCCAGTCTCCAGCCAACCGGGTCGCTGGCTCATTATCAGGCCCACCCAGGCCCTGCCCCCACCCACACATGGGCCCGGGAAACCATTCTTGGCACCAAATTGAACTTCGATGACAAAACGGCCCCAGCCAGCCGCATCCAACCCAACTCTCATCTCAGCACAAGTCTGTTACCTTGTGAGAGGGGCAAGAAGAAATGGGAGAGAAGGGGAAATGCCATGGGTGAGGGAACTAATTACCCCCAATCACTGGGACCGTCAGATTGTAAAACTTTGGTGGTGCCTTCTTCACTCTGAAAACCCAAATGAAAAATATTAAGTCTTAGTATTAGTAATAACATGGGAGATGAATATAGTTTATTGAGAGGGGAATACTATTTCTATATGTATCTGCACCAGAGGTAAGTGAAATTTGTCCTAAGGAAAAGTGCTAAATTCAGTATGCCTGTATTAATTAAAAAAATGCACTGTTGGATTATAAACTGCTGATAATGTATAATGTTCCTTAAGCCCCTGCAAAAGTGCTATCAGAGATCACATACTTTGCAGGTAAAAATATGAGTGTGGGGCACCTGGGTGGCTCAGTTGGTTAAGCCTCTGCCTTTGGCTCAGGTCATGATCCCAAAGCCCCAAGCTGGGCTCCCTACTCAGCGGGGAGCCTGCTTCTCCCTCTGCCTGCCACTCCCCCTGCTTGTGCTCTTTCTCTCTCTGACAAATAAATGAAATCTTTAAAAAAAAATATGAGTGCAACAGGGTTTGGGGGTGGGGACCAGAAAGTAACCCATTCTTAGCAAAGTGCCTGTTTTAGGGGGAAGCTACCAAATTCAACTTAAATGTTTAACTGATCAACATTATGGTTTAAATGTGTAATCAAGATTGATTGTAGGAGTCTTTTCTTTTTTAAATGAAGAGTAAATATGTCCCTTGACCCTGTTTTTACTCCTTCTAGCCTTAACCAAAGCACTATCCTTTCTGCTGATAGTCTTGCTCCCAGAGATAGGTGAGTCAATTCCCAGACCTGAGATAGGGCAGTGGGGTGCTATAATTTGGGGAAATGAAATCCTTTCCGTTTTTGTTTTCCCAAAAGGAGCAGGGAGTATAACAAAGGTGGTACATATGCAAAACACGGGCAAATGCACTTGACAATCAAGAAATCTATTTTGAAATTTAAATAAAGCTAAGATTTTCTTTTGGCCTAGAGGGAAATTTCATTAAAATCAATTAGTACAAACCTCCAGAGAAAATGACTTAAAAAAAAAAGGTTTAAAGAGTGAGGTGCACACAATTACCTTTCCTGGGTCCCCTGTGAATGTCAGTGTCACACCTAGACAGGTGGCCAAGTGCAAACAAATGCCCCCGAGTAGGGCCTGGGTAACTCCCTGAGTTCTCATCGCGGGATGCATATGTAATTAATAGATGTGTACATATCAAGAAGGTAATACACATAACCAAGGAAGCTCCAAACAGACTGCATGTATTACCAACTGTGAAGGGCAGGCTGACAGAGATAAAGTTGGTGGCAGGAGCTCGCAGGTGAGGCCTCGGTCCAGGAGCCGAGGTTGGGGCCGCACAGCTGTTGCCGCGCGCCCTGGTCCCTCCTCCCAGCTGCGGCGGCCTCACCGCCCACCCCCACCCTCCCCCAGCCGCTCCCGACGCCGCCGCCGCCGCCGCCGCCTCCCCTCTGCCTCCCGGTCTCCTCGCTCTCCTTCAACGCTCTAGCCCCCTCTCCCTCTGTCCCGTTCTCTCCGCTCCCCTCACCCCGCCTCTCTCCCCCTCCCCCAGCCCCTCCTCTCCTCACCCCACCCTGCCTCCCTCCCTCCCTCCCTCCGCCCGCCGGCCCGGCGCTCGCAGAGCCGACACCAGGGGGGCTCTCGATGTAGCACCATGACAGGCATCGCCGCCGCCTCCTTCTTCTCCAATACCTGCCGATTCGGGGGCTGCGGACTCCACTTCCCCACCCTGGCCGACCTCATCGAGCACATCGAGGACAACCACATCGGTAAATGGCCCGGGGGTGGGCGGGGGTGCCCGGCGCGCGGAAACTCCTGCCCAGGCGAGAACCCCAGAATGGCCAGGGTGGCCGGGAGGGAGGCAGGCGGCGGCGGGTTGGGAGGGTGTGTGAGAGCCCGGGGCGTGGGGGTGACGGGATGCGGAGGCGCGAGGTGTTGGGGGGGGCGGGGAGCGGATTAGGGTGGGGGAGGGGGCGGGCGCCCCGAGGTGCCGGGGCCAGCGGGCGGCGGGGCTGGGGGATTCCGAGGGGCGTGCGCGCCGGCGGCGAAGTGGTGGGAGTGGGGGTGAGCCGCAGCGGGGGCGGCGGGAGGAGGGACCCGGCGGCGGGGAGATGCGGCGGCGGGGCCGGGCGCCGGGGGAGGGGGCGCGGGGCGGAGGGCGCGGCTGGGCCGGGCGGCTGGCGCTGGGCAGGGGCGCGGAGTTAGTTGGCCCGGTGGTCCGGGCGGCCCGAGGCGCCGGGGGGCGGCGGGGGGCGGGCGCTGCACGCCGCCCGCTGCTTCCGCCCAGGCTAGAGCTGTCAGGGCTCGGCGGCGGCTGCAGCCGCTGGGAGGTGGGAGCGGGGGGGGGCGGGGGTGGCTCCACCGCGGCAGCCATTCCGCTTCCTCCTCCCGCCGCCGCCGCCACTGCGTCCTGTCAGCGCGGGTTGCTAGGTGTGGTGCGTCGGGAGGGGGCGGGAGCCGGCGGCCGCGGGCGGAGGACGCGGCTCCAGCCCTCTGTGCCCGCGCAGCGGGGCTAGCTCGGCCGGGCCAGGGATGCTGGCCTGGGGGCCCTGGGCAGCAGCCCCTGCCCTGGCCTGGCGCGGACGCCGGGGCGCTGCGGGCTGAGGTCCCGGGGGCGCCCGCGGGCCGCGCCCAACGCCTCAGGCCGGGCGGCCCCGGAGGCCCCTGCGGTTGTGTCTGCTGGAGAGCAGTCCCCCGGGGCCGCGGCCGGGCGTTTAAACGTGCCCCGGCTCCGAGATTTGCCTTTCCAATGGTGCTAGGCCCGAGGTGCGCCGGCTGCGCCCAGAATCCGCGGCGGCGGCGGCGGCCTGCGCAGCGCCGATGGCGCTGGGGACTCCGTGGCCGCGGGGGGAGGGGGTACCGGCTGCTTTCCCTTCTTGCCCCGGACGACGGGGCCTTTCAACAAGTCCTTGAATTCGCAGAAGTCTTTGCACGCATTTAGAGTCCTGTCCCGAGTCCCTTCGAGGGGAGATGGGTCGGGCTCATCAGGCTCCCGCGATCCAGCCACCTGCAGGTGTGGCTGGCGCCCACGAGTTGTACTGTGTGGGCTGGAAGGTGAAGGGACTGCGTGATGTACCGTCGGGTCTAATACGGAGAACCTGTAAATTCACCCCAGAAAGCTATTTCCAAATGAATGCTGTGGATTCATCCATGTGGATGCAACTCACGTTTCTACAAAGTTGTGAGAATAAATCACGACTGCTGTGTATTTATACACGAATAAAATGAGGCCGAGCCTTATGCTCTTTGCTTAGTATAATGCTTTTCTCTTTGCACACAGTGGATGCTTAATAAGCGTTGATTGCTAGTTTAGCATAGGATAAGAGGGGCAGGGGCATCCGGAACGGGAAGCAGTCATTGAAAATGACTACCGAATGTCTTTCAAGAAATAATCCTGATGAATAATTGTCCAGGTTTTGAAACTTACAAAGTTTTAAAACATCCCCATAAGAGTTTCCTCCATCTCTTCTGATAGAGGTGAGAGAGAAGAACTAGGCAAGTTTTGGTAGTCTTAAAAGCAGGAATTTAATGGAGTGACAAATTTGCTGATTCATATCATGACTGGATAGCCATAACTGAAGGACCTTAAAGGATAAATCAGATTTTTCATGATGGGCAGTTTAAAATAAAACTAAAACTCCAGTAATGCGAAGTTCCAATAGAAATTTGGTTAGTTCAGATTCCTTTCTTTTCAATAATAAGTAGAAAATAATAGAAACAAATAAGTAAAATAAATACGTATCATGTAAATATATAAATAAATAATATTTCCCGACTTAAGGAGGGCTGTCGTTGCATATCCCATTCACTTTCGCTAAGAGTTAGTTCAGGATAAACTATAATTAATGTAAGGTGAGTAATAATTTTCCCACATTGCCTGCCTACTTGGACTAGCTGGTTAAACGAAGTATCAGTTATATTTGTTAAAATGTGTTAAAGGCAGTTATCCCACTTGAGGATTTAGTTTTTAATCAGTTAGATGATTTTAAGTGGTTGGTGGAGCAAAAGAGCTTTTTAAGTTTGCAGAAACTGTTCTTGGTATTGGGTAAACATTTTTAAAGAGGGTTAAAGGTTCTGTAAATTTTCTGAAACTCAGTTTTTAAGTAATGGTCATCCCCAAAGGGCTAGTCTTTTAATGAAAATATTGAAAAATTAAGTTTATAACAATAGTTATGACTTGGGCACACTGTGTGGCAAAGCTAACAATGACCGTACTTTGGAATTAGTTTAAAACCAGCCAGCTTTATGGAAAATAAATGCTGAAATGAACAAACGCTTGAAATTCCCAAAGGGAAGAGATGAACTTAAACTATTGGGTGCCTCTGCTTAGCAAAGGCCCTTTGCTTTTAAAGAAAGCCCTGTATGCACAAATAAGAATTGACCTTGAGAGGAGTAAAAACATCCTGATTAGAAGGCAGTGACACGTAAATACCTTGATGAGGGGACATGAGTGCAGATATATTGGACCAAGCATTTAGTGAAAGTTTTCTGTGTGAATTGTTAAGTGGTATTTATTTATTGTTTGTGGTTCAGTCTATAAATTTTTGGAGGCAGATGTTTATTTTTAATGATTGACTTCTGATTGCGTGTCCTTGTTATTGAGTGACCACATTAAAAAGATTCATGAAAGGACTACTGAAAGTCTTATTTTAATATTATCTTTTGTTTTTTCACAGAGCTTGTTATTTAGTAATCATAAGAATATTAGAAATATGCTCAGGTGGTAGTTCCATCTTGGGGACCTTTCTGAGTTCCTACTTTTTAACCGCTCATCAGAATCCTTAAGCAGTAATGACGTGAAGGTTTGTGGGACTATGGCGTGGTTCTGGCTTGACAAATTTCGCAAGGCCTTTGCTCTACAAGGCTTACAGTTTCCATTATATAGTTTTAACACTTAGTTCAGGTTACGTACATTAAGTGGAGAATAGCTATCTCTGTTCTACTACGTATGTGCTTTTAGCTCTTTTTTTTTTTTTCAGGTACTATTTTTTTTTTTTTAAAGATTTTTTATTTATTTATTAGAGAGAGAGTGAGAATGAGAGGGGAGAAGGTCAGAGGGAGAAGCAGACTTCCCGCAGAGCCGGGAGTCCGATATGGGACTCGATCCCGGGACTCCAGGATCATGACCTGAGCCGAAGGCAGCCGCTCAACCAACTGAGCCACCCAGGCGCCCCTCAGGTACTATTTTTTATTATTATTTTAGTTCTTGTTTTTAACCATTTTCCTGTACCTATAGGAACAAGGATTTGGGGCTGTAGAGTCAAGGGAAGTGTGATTTTTTTCTCCCCATCCCGTCTTAGTCTCTTCCTCCTAGAGGAGCGCAACACCTGTTTTCATTTTTTTTTTTTAAGATTTTATTTATTTATTTGAGAAAGAGAGAGAGAGATCACAAGTAGGCAGAGAGGCAGGCAGAGAGAGAGGGGGAAGCAGGATCCCCGCTGAGCAGAGAGCCCGATGCATGCGGGGCTCCATCCTAGAACCGTGAGATCCTGACCTGAAGGCAGAGGCTTTAACCCACTGAGCCACCCAGGAACCCCCTGTGTTCGTTTCTGGGTTGGTCCTTGCTTTTCATCGCTGGCCTAGTACTGGAGTGTCTGTCTCCGTGTATGACCCTGGTACCCTAGCCGAAGCCCTCCCCTCAACTTAACATTGCCTAGAAATCCCATAGCCCTGCAATTGTGAAGTGTTTCTCAATCAGCTTTGCTCTCAATTCATTCATAACACAGTTCTGTTTCCTGGAGATAGGAAAAGCTGAACAAGATTTGTTTGCTTCTTGCTGTGAGTAGATACTTGAGTTTGTAGAAACACTCTTGACATGCATATCCTAGATAGGTGAAGCTAAACTGGTAACTAGGAATCCCAGAAACACCAAGGGCACTACATTTAGCACTGAAGGTCAATGTCATAGACGCATGAAATGCCCGCCCTGTCCATGCATCTCAGTGCTGAGAAATCTTTTGGCTTTTGGTCTCACAAAGGGAACTGTTTATTCATTCTTGGTGGATTTGATTATTTGGTACATTTGTAAAAGTACCTCTGTGTGTTAAATTTATTTATGTGATAATATATATTTATTATCTATTTTTTACCAGGCATAGTTCTAGGCCCTTGGTATTTTTGGTGAACAAATAAAGATCTCAACTTTGAGCAGTTTGTGTTCTAGTGGTGGGAGATAGACAATAAACACTCAACATAAAAATAAATAGAATGTTGAAGGTGGTTATGAAAAATAGAGATTAGAGCAGGCTAAGGTAGATTGAGAAGAGGAAGTATAAGAATTTTTAATTGGTTGGTCAGGATAGGCTTCACTGAGAAGCTAAGAGGTAATCTTTTTTTAAACTTTTTTATTTATTTCTTTATTTTTTATTAACATATAATGTATTATTTGCCCCTGGGTACATGTCTGTAAATCATCAGGCTTACACATTTCACAGCACTTACCATAGTACATACCATCCCCAATGTCCATAACCCAGCCACCCTATCCCTACCTCCCTAGCCCCCAGCCACCCTCAGTTTGTTTCGTGAGCTTGAATCTCTTAAGGTTTGTCTCCTTCCTCATCCCATCTTGTTTCATTTCCCTCCCCTACCCCCCATAACCCCCCACCCTGCCTCTCAAATTCTTCATATCAGAGAGATCATGTAATAATTGTGCTAAGAGGTAATCTTGACAGAAGTGAGGAAATTAGCCAGGAGAGAACATATGGGGAACATCAGGATCAGGCAGAGGGAACAGGCAGTGCAAAGGCCCCAAGGCAGACCGCACCTCTTAAACTGAAACAGAGAATCTGACCCAGTTTAGTTATTCCTGTGATGGTTCTCAACTAAAAGTTCATTTTGAGCTTTCCCCAGATGTTAGCAGCCCAGCTTTACTATTGTTGACTCAAATTTTCCTGTAGAGGCTGTATTAGGAGATGGAATATTGTTGACCTAGCGGCTTGCAGTAACTCTGACTTGGTGGTTCATGACCCTGCGTGTCAGCAGGTTTCTTGTGTATTTCTATTAGTTTCCTCATCTCCAAACCAAAGGGATAAATCCATGCTGTTTCATTTCGGAGGGTAGATTTGTAAACCGTCTAATTAGTAAAGGTCAAAGTCCCTGGACAGAAAAATAAGGTACTTACTGTACTACCAATAGTGTACAATTTGGCTCCAACAGTAGTTTAGTAAATATTTGCATTATCTTCTTAAAGTAGCACCATAGTATGCTAAACAGGTGGGTATATATAATGGGTATTAGGTCCTTATTATCCCCACTTTATAGGTTAATAAACTGAGGCACAGAAAGGTTATATAACTTGCCTTAAGTTTCCATGACTGGCCAAATATGAACTGGAATTTGGATTTCAGACCGGTAGCAGAGCTGGGCCTGTGCTAAATTGCCCAATGGGTGAAGAACTAGACAGTACCGTCCCTACTCCCCCACTAGACGCAGTGGGTCGGTGTTTCCTCCTTGAGAATATAGCTCTGAACTCTCCAAGTGAGGATCATCTGAGAGGCAGCATAGTGAACATAGCATGTTTGGATTTGAATATACACCTCTGCTACTTGTCAGCCTCACTGTGCCTCAGTTTCTGCCTCTGTGCAGTGAGGACAGTGACAGCACCTACCCCATGCAGGAGCTGAGGAACATGAAGTGTAAAGTACTCATTTACAATACAGTCACCTGGTTTCTGCCATTTTGTGTATTTACCGTATAAGTCTGTTTGTAATCCTACTGTGAAAGTCTACAGTAGAGGTTAGCAGAATGCGGGATGTGTCCACCTACAGCTCTGTGAAATCAGCAGGCCCTTCCCAGGAAAGGTTGCAAATAGGAACTGGGAAACCCTCCAGCAGTCCCGTATTGGGGTTACAGGCTCTGGCCGCTTTCTGTTCTCTGTGGCCAGAGGTACTTCAGGTGCTGGCAGAGGCCTTTGCCACTGTGGACTGGAAAGTGGTGTCAAGGCCAGTGGCCTCCAGCATGGCCTTTCCTTGCGGCCTGTATTTATTTGGAACAACCCAGGACTAGAAAGAGGCACTGTGCTTTGAGCTTGTGGGCACATTTCTCTGAGGATGTTTCCTGTGGGGAGAAGGAATGACTGAAGGAGTAAATGAATGAATGAAAGGCTTGTCACCGCCTGCCCTGCTCTTTGCCTGCACCCTGTGGCTTGGCGGCAAGGTGCCCTGCTACTCCCTCCCCCAGTTCCCAGAAGGTCCCAGGTACAGAGCCAGGCGAGGCTTCAAGTGTGTGTGTGTGTGTGCACGCGCCTGAGGGCGCCTGCATACCACACACAGCGTGGGTGACCCCAGATCTAGCACCTCACAGCATTTTCCAGAATGGTTTTCCATTTGCGCCAGTTCTCACCGGTAAACAGTCACCTCACCCTTTGTGGGCCCCTGCTAGTGACCGTTCGATCTCCTAAATCTCACAAGTTTTGATTGTTTTCTGGTTGTAGTGCCCATGTTTTCTGATGTGTGACTGAGATGCACAGACAGAAAAAGTGCCTGCAACCGACTGGGTTGACAAAAGCCTCCGTATTTGGAAAAGAGCTTCCTTTAGAATGCCTTTATTTTGGAGCCTCTCCCACTGTGATTGCACTAGAGGGGCAGACTGCTAGCTGTTTCCAGAAAACCCGATTCTTCCCAGTGATGACAGCGAAGAAGCCACCCGGCCAGAGCAGGCGGGCGACACTTGACGTGCGGGGCTTTCCTGGGACTGTCTCAAAGCCAAAGGCCTGGAGATCTGAGAGACAGGACAATGCTATCAAACCTCTTAAACAGCCTCCCTTTTTTTCTAGCTTTTGCATTTAGGACAAGAATCGGACCCCGCGTTTCTTGGTATTTCTTTCCCCCACCCATCCTGACCCCTGCCCTCAGATTTTGACGGTGCTGACATGGCCTGTATGCTACTGAACTTGCTGGATTTAAGATAATATATTTTGTTTCATGATGAAGTAATAGATTTGCTTCATGTAGACCTTGCTTGAGTGTTGAATAGCACGTGTTGATTATTTAGAACCTGAAAATCAGAATCTGCAAATGTCAGAAATTTATTGGACAATTGTCTGGAAAAAAAGCAAGCCTTTCAATTTTAATGTGCTCAATCAATCTAGAGAAAATTATATTTTCCCCTTGCACTAAAGACTGCAGCGTCGCAGTGTTTTTCACCTATTATTTTTTTTAAAGGCCAGCTGCAAGCAGGGAGTGCATTAATGGATATTCTCTTTAAGGATGAAGTCTTCCCAGTAGTTCTCTTCACTCTGGCAGGAGTCAGAGTGACTCTTCTTGGGTCACTAACTCCAGACTCTCTGTCCAGCATTGATAGTCTCCTAATGGCCAGAATGGCCCATGCCTGGCTCACTCACAGGCCTCCTGAACGAAGTCCTGTTCATTGCTTGCCAGGTTCGAATGATGACTTTCTTCTGAGGTGGACGTCTTTGAGGGGACAAGATGTCCATGCCATGTTTTAATTATTAACGTGAAACGACTCACTGTTTCTTTGGTATTCTATAGAGAATTGATATATAGATATACTATAGAGATAAATGAATTATCTAGTTTATAAAATACATATATGAATATAATACATGTGTAAATGATATATTTATATATGTATGGTTGAATATCTCCACACCCACATGCATATATGTGTTCGTATATCCATGTGTATGCACATATATATGTGTGTTTATAATTCACATATACATTTATATTCTATCACTCTCTCTGTTAGAATCACTATATATAGTGAGGAGTACCACACACATGTTTTAAAAAATATTTTTTATCTATTGAGAGCAAACGAGAGAGCACAGGTGCCATAAGGGTGGGGGCAGATTCCCTGCGGAGCAGGGAGCTGGATGTGGGGCTCTATTCCGGGACCCTGGGATCACGACCTGAGCTGAAGGCTGAGGCTTCCCCGATTGCGCCACCCAGGCGCCCCTACCACACACATTTTTGAGTATTTACTATATATGCTAGTACTTAAGACGGTACTTCCTGTTTCCAAGGAATTGAAATTTATTTGGAAAGGCCAAATAAATGTACAATATATGTACAGACTGAGATAAATGATGAGTAATGATAGGGAGGACAGAAGCAGATTTACTGTGAAGCTAGTGAAGTTCAAGCCCCAGGGCCCCACAGTTGTACAATCCATGTTTTACCATCTATGAACACATTCCAAGGACCCACGCAGCCCTTTCCAGGGTCCTGGAGGAGCCCTAGCAATGTGTGCAGCACAGTGTTCTTGGGATCATAACTCGTTGTAAACTTTAGAAAAGTAAGATTACCAGCCGTTGGTTAACATTTTTCTTTTCAACTCTGACTTCCCCTCTATAACATATCTCCTTGGGTTCAGTGACCTCGGAGTTGTATTTTTGAGATAGAGCGAGGGGGAACTTGCATTTGGGACATACTTAGTTTGGGTTTAATGGAACATATTTCTATGATTCTTGTTCATCTCTGTGTCTAGTTATTTGTAGTTATCCGATTATGGGAATCATTTCCCAGGAACGCCCTCCGTTGTGCCAGCTCACTGGGCGCCCTTACGCAAAGGGGCGGAACCAGCGGCGGTGGTGCGGTGTGGATGTGTACTATGGCATCTACCAGTAGGAATTAGTTTGAAATGTATGGAGCCAGAAGCGAGTCTGGAAAATTCTTCCGTTTGTTAAATGTGTAAAATTCCAAGTAGGGAGTTCATTTCTTATCTAAGTGTAGCTAATATGGAAGTTCCTTCTGTTAGGAATATACTCAATAATGCAATATAGCATATAATATATAATATTTATATTATACATATATGTATAATATATTATTCATAAATAGTTATATATGTTTATATATTATAAAATTATATATAATGCAATGTGAGATAGTGTACATTTACAAATGCACTATGTTTTTTATAGACAGTCTGTGTTTAAGTTTCTTGCTCATTTGACATGCGCATGTGTGTATCAACACAACAAAAAATATTGACAACAAACTGATTAATTAGTGTCATCAACATAAAGAATATTTGAAGTCTGTCAATGCACTAGAAAGCTGGAAATGCCCTGAATTCTTATGGCTCATATATGAAAGAAAATTAATAAAGGTGTTTACAAGTTTGACAGTGATCCTAAAAATTTATATGGCTTTACCAATAAGGAGCTATGAGGCTGAAAGTAACTTTTCTGAATTATCAATAATTAAAATAAGTACTGATCACGGACATTTGAGGAAAGATTGATTTATGTTTGCATCTTATAGAAAATGATATTAATATAAATCATTGTCATATGAGAAGTAATCAAAGAATATGAAGCCCAAAAGAAGTATTTATAGTAGTATATTAGCTGGTGAATTCACATGCTGGTGTCTTAATCTGGATTTTGATTTTGTGATGTTTTGGTAATGTTAGCTTTTAAAATTTGGCATTTTGTTGTGATTTCTTACTCTAAGTAAATGGTAATTTTTGTAATCATTTTGTATTTGTAATTTTTTCTTTTCCGTCAAGAATCTAAAGCTACATGTCTCACAAAACATGGATCCATGTCTTGGTACCACTAAGGGGGTCACTGCTGTGTACCGGAGACTTGTATTAACTGATTTTCATATCATATTTAATTCACTGTCATTGCAAGCCTATGAAATAAACATTATCCCATCCTAGAAGTACTTTCAATTTGGAATTAAATACGTTATCTAGTGAAATATGAACCAGAATATTTATTTTGGTAAGATTATAAAACAGAAATTTTTCCTTCAGAACAGAAAGCGTCTGCTACCTCGGAAAATAGCATCATCATAATTAGTCCTTCCCTCTTTGTCCTGTAGTACCTGCCTACCATGCTTCAGGGTAATCCCTCGTGTACTTTTCCTCCCACCAAAACACAGCCCCTTCCTGGAGGATGGGCCTTGTCATCTTCCCAGCCTCTTCCTCAAGAAGTGTTTGAAGTGAAATGAAAATAAAAACTGGGCAGTGCTTTGGAGGGTAAAAAGAGTAAGTTCCAAGGTAACTTTGGGTGGTGAAAAACATCTTTGAATCTTCTTTGGAAGTGTGCATATATGAAAAATAATATATTTATGTGTTTATATGTGTGTTTATGGCAGACACAAATTCCAGTTATGCAATTAACCCAACCAGTTTATATTAAGGGAATTTGAAGAAGACTTTGTTTTTTAGAGTAGATTTGAAAGAGAAACCCATGTCTTTATTTTCACACTTGGGAACTGAACTTGGTGAGGCTTGTTGCACCTTGAGGATATAATGAAGCTCAAGTTGAATGATTTCTTGCCTTAAAATATGTGGTTGCCTAGAACATTCTACAACTTAAACAATGCTAGGACAAAAGTGGATCTTGCTTTCTTTCACCTTTTTGCTGGAGCAATTTGGTATAAAGGAGGCAGGGAGCTGGGAGGAGGAGAAGCTTGGACTGTAAGGCAGGATATTGAATCTTGAATCCAACTACCTTTTAGCTTTTCTGACTTGGACAGTTCTGACAGTCTTCTTGTTTGTATAAAATAGTAACAAGAGCTACTGTTTATTAACCACCTACTAATGAGGCACAGACTAATTGCTCTTCATCATTGCTTAAGAATGCCACATATGTCCCATTTGACGTGATACAGAGGCCAAGACATAGAGCAAATAATGTAGCTTATAGTGCCCAGCCAGAAAAATGCTCGGGGGAGTAAGGGGTAGGCTTTGCTTCCAGTACCTTTCCTGTACCTGAGTACCTGCTCTGTACAGCCTGCGTTGTGGCCCTGTACAAGATGTTTACATTTTAATAAAGGCTCTTTTTTTTTTTTTTTAAAGATTTTATTTATGTGACAGAGAGACATCGAGAGAGGGAACACAAGCAGGGGGAGTGGGAAAGGGAGAAGCAGGCTTCCCGCTGAGCAGGGAGCCCAATGTGGGGCTCACTTCCGGGACCATGGGATCATGAGCTGAGCCGAAGGCAGATGGTTTAACGACGGAGCCACCCAGGCGCCCCAGTAAAGGCTCTTGTGTACCTGAGTGTCTCACATACAGAAGAAAGGTTGAATTTCCAAAGGCAGCAATTTGGATCTTTGGGGAAATACTTTGGAGCCTGTCTTCTGGTAGAAATAGAAATGTTTCCAGGGGTACCTGGGTGGCTCAGTCACTTAAGGTTCTGACTTGGTTTCAGCTTAGGTCATGATCTGACGGTCATGAGATCGAGCGCTGTGTCAGGCCCTGTGCTAAGCTGAGTGTGGAGCCTGGGGATTCTCTTTCTTCTCCCTCTGCTCCTCCCTACCCCCACCCCCCTCATGTGCACTGTCTCTCAAAAAACAAACAAACAAACAAACAAATAATATCTTAAAAAAAGAAGAAGAAAGAGGTATGTTTCCAGGCTATGGAAGATGTTTATGGTGGTTGGGAGGGTCCATGAGCATCCCGTCATCACAATAACAACAATGGAATGAATAATTTGGCACTTCTAAAATGGTTGTGATTACTGAATTGTCTAAAGGTGCTAACTGGTTTTCCCTCCCTCACGGATACTTCTTTCTCTGGGGGTGGGATACTCCCGACACACATTAAAAACCCAACACTGTACACACAAACTTCTCTTTTAATCTAGGTTTCCAAGTTAAAGTATTGGCATTATGTTCAGGTGCACTCATTTAAAAATTTGTTTGGACCAATGATAACTAACAGGACCCAGTATAAACACTGTGAACGAAGAGCCGAAACCCCAGTCGCCTGGGTTCGTGTAGAGCCCTTCCTGCTGGACACTTCCCTGGTGTCCTTCGCAGAGAGCACTCTTCAGGTCCTCTGACTTCATTCCCAGGCCTTCAACAGCTGGTGCAGGAGCACATCTGGGCTTACAATTGAAGCACAGTTTTTCTTACCTAGTCATTCAGTGAAAGTCTCTTGAATGCTAATTCAGCTGCCTGATTGTCAGCGCATAGTGTAATTATATGAGTAATGGCAAAAGCGCAGAAATTTGTAAAGACATATTTGTACAGCTTACCATTAAGTAAACTCAACAGCATGGTAATAAGCATAAATAAGCATAAATTATTAGGCCCACGCTTATTCAGGTATCAAACATCCAATGAAAGAAATGGGGTATTAAAGTTTCTTTGTGAGCTAAGGACCTATATTACCGAAAGCCTTCACCTCAGAAATTCTGGATGAACTTATCTAGGCCTCTCTCGTCCCCAGCTAATCTCACTTTATTGAAATAACTGACGGGCTGGTGGACTGTGGACTAAAATTCCTCTGTAGGGCTCAGCTGATCTCTCACGGGGCATTTCATGGGCCCCAAGCAATCTAAAGAGAGTTTCAGTTTTAGATCTTTACCGAGGTGATCTTTGGATAGGATATTTCTGACATCAGACATCTGGAGTTTGGCACCAACTCATTGGCTGACAGTGTTTGCTTTAAACTAATATGTCTCAAGTGTTCTGCCTGAGCTGGAAACTCCCTTTTGTATGTTGGCCTCACTTCAGCACTGAGCACTTTCAGGGGCCCACACCAAAATATTTGTTTGAAATATGGGAACACCAGACAAGAAATTTGGTTAAAGGAAGTTATATGGACATTTCACATCAGATGTTAGAATAAAGAAATAATATTTTGTCAAAACCCGGCCAGATAACGACACTTTCAGTGTTAATGTAATGTATGTTGTAAAGTAATGAGAATTATTCTTATCAGTGACCTGCGACAATCAGTCTTACTGATTTGTAAGTCCCCGCATGGCATGTTTTTATGTTTTCAATGTGAGTTGTCATGAGAATCCCATGGGCGAACCTGGATAGAGGAAGGGGAGCTGCCTGGCTCCGCCCCCTGAAGCTTATGATGTGATTGACGGGTGATCGGGCTCTGAGCACCTGCCAAAGTTGATTGTAATTTGTCGTCAAGAGTTGGGGACCTGTTGGTTTACACTGATGGAATAACTAGCATTACGTAGAGTGTTGATTTTTTTTTTTTAAAGGAATAACGCTTTTAAAGGGGTTTCAGTTCTATAGGTGTAATTTTTAGTTTTACTGGAGGCAAGCGTTTAATGTAGAGTAGTTTTGCAGATGTGATTCTATCTTAGGTATGGGCTTCGAGCAGAAATGTCTAAACTGGGAAACCTGTCTTTTAAATTTCTCAAACTTGATGCCCTCAGGACATAGTGTATGAGTGAAGTGACCAAATTCAATCTAATTGGGAGTGGTCCCCACCACTCTGGCAAACTAGAGAGAGCCCTGACTTTGCTTACAGAGGCAGCTGCCTCTCACCTGCAGCCCAGTGTTGTCAGGCTGGAGTGCAGGCAGTTGGTAGACCCTTGTCCTTATTTGGGAGAGAGAAGCAAGGAACTAAGATGTTTATATGATATCTCTCTTCTTATACTGCCTTGCAACTAAAAACAGATGGTTTTAAAATATGGTGCAAGAAACTATTCCACTCCCGCTAATCACTGTATTTAATAAGATACTGTTGAGAGGTCATGTGTTTTAATGGGCTATGTATAGATGCTGAGATGTGTAGTGAATTTTGAAGACTGTTGTTTCCAGCCAAAAAGCTATCCAAACTACAGAAGGTGTAATGGAAGGAATTATAGCTTATGATTTTGTTTTGTTTTTAAATTTTCTTTTCTTTTTAGGAAATGGTTAACTGTTTTTTAAAATGGAAACTTTGTGATTTCAGATTTTTCTTTTATACTATACAAAATTCCAAAAAGCGAGCCTTAATCCCAAAAGTATATTAGGATCATTATTGGGTGCATTTTCTTCCCCTGAGGAGAAAAAGCAGGACCGCTCAAAACTCTATCCTGTGGGTTTCTATCATGGCAAAAAGATGTTTTCGAGCAGATGAACTTGAGCACTGTATCACTGAAAAGCCAGAAGGACACTTAGAGGTGATCTAGTCCAACTAGCTAATTCTGGAGATGAAGCCGAGGAGGTTAAAGGTCATGAGTGAGCAAGAGCTCTTGGCCAAGAGGAGCAGAGAAAACAGTAGAATAGTGGTCCGGCCAGTGGTTGTGGGAGCCAGCTTATCTCACTTGGGATCCTGGCATTGTTCCATCTGTCAAGTATGTAATCTCTCTGTGCCTTATTGGTTTTTCGTTTTTTTTTTTTTTAATCTCTAAAATGGGAATAATGGTACATATCTCAAGGTGTGGTGAGATACCACATTTATTTGGTATGTGAGCTGTTGGAGCTCTGGTGAATTCTGAGGGAAAGAAAGCTCTCTAGTTAGCCCTCTTCATTGCCTTCTGGAGGAAGTTGTGTGGGAGGCTTTCCTGTGGCGTGAGTAGTGGGACTGCCCTGAACCCTGCTGGCCATGTGACCTTGGCCAAGGTTATTTAACTCACCTGGACCTCAACTTCAGTCGGATGAAGATAGTATTTATCTCAGAGTGTCATTATGAGGCTTAAATAAAAACATGGATATGAAGGGCCTGGCAGCTAAGGAAGCATCCTGTAAATATTAACGCTAATATTATCATCCCATCTTGTTTTGTCCACGATGATGCCGCCCTTGCCACATTCCGCAGATTCTTCTGTCCTCTTTATGTTTCCATAATATGATGGAAGAAGAAGAATCAAACTAACATTACACATTTCTGTTTTTTGTTAAGCATTTTTACTTTGAGATATTCGATGAAATTTGATTTCCCTGGTAGAGTTTTGGTTTGTATTTGTGTAAGTCATACTGAGTGGTCATAGGAATCCATGATCTGTTAAAACATTCCACACACAAATTCTTGCTGTTTCAAAATATACCAGCCTTAATTTAGGATTGTTTATCCAGATTTAAGTTTTTGAGACGTTAGATCATGTGATTAGAAAAATGACTTCCATATTTGATAAATACGATTTTCCATTTGGGAGAAAAGGCATTTTAAGAGTCTAGAGAAGTTTATTAAACTATATAAACAGAAAACATAATTTTTTCATGTTGCACCAACCAAGCAATGTTAAAAACAGGAGATGATTTTGTATGCATTGTTTGTAAAGGTTTATTGTGAATCACTCGAGAGGATTTGTGGGGCTTTTATGAAGCAGTCCAAGAACAAGGCTATAGGAATCTAACCAAATGCCTTGCTCTCCTGGCTAAGTGGCTGTGCATCTCTTTAATAACAGTATTTGAAATGTCACATACTCAAATGTTGGAAGCTTCTCTGGGAAGTTCCAGGATAAGCCCTGTTTTAGAAGGTCAAGTGGCAATAGTTGAGTTGTATACTGATTGTGGAGAATATTTAACTTCTTTGTTTCTAAATGGTATTTGACAATGGCTGAAATCATTTTTAGTCCTACAGAATACACTGCCACGTCACTCAAGGATTCCATTACCCCCTGCAAAGCCCTGTAGAGATCTGGGAAACTGGCCTCTAGATCTCTTCAAATCTAGTTCACTTTTTTTTCAATCCTAAAAATCCCATTAATATTTCAAAATCTATATGGAAATAAAAATTTTGACTGAAGTCATTCATCTGACTAACATAATTCATGTAGTGTTTGCTATTTTATTTTGGAGTGGGAGTGAAAACAGGATTATCAATAATCACGATGCATTAAACATTAATCTTTGATACAGTTCCTAAACTGTGACCTATAGATTTCTTTAAAAATTTTTTTCAGGAGCTTCTTGAAATCTTGCTAGATTTTAGTGATGGGAGTATTGGCAGAACCAGGAGTGGGGTGGGCTGTGGGGAAAAGAGAGGAGAGAATGGTCTTGGCAACGGTAACCTAAAACGTATTGAGAGAAGGACAGAAAAATTACTGAGGGAGATTATAGGGACCTGAGCCTGAAGACATTATTTCACCATCTGTACCCTTTTTATTCTGAAATTTTAGTATTTTCTCTATCTCTTCCATGAAAAGTAGATCCTAGTTTCTCTTCTGTATCATGTGGGGAGACATTAGCATAAACATTTCACTGTCAAAATGAGCTTTTATTTTTATTGAGGGTATATGAACCTGTTCTCTACATTCTTTTTTTTTTTTAAGATTTTATTTATTCATTTGAGAGAGTGTGTGAGCAGAGGGGAGGGGCAGAGGGAGAGGGGGAAGCAGACTCCCTGCTGAGCAAGGATTCCCAATGCGGGGCTCGATCCCAGGACCCTAGGATCATAACCTGAGCTGAAGGCAGATGCTTAACTGACTAAGCCACCCAGGCTCCCCTTTTTTCTACATTCTAATCTGCCAGTATCTTTTTTTCAAGTAATTGAGAAATGGTGTTTTTTGGGGTGACAGGATGCCTGTGCAGTCCACGGGAATAATCACACAGTCTGCTTTACCCAGAAATACATAGATTTGTACTTGCAGTTTAGCCTTTCTAGTTGATATACAATGATGATGCCATTAGTCAGCTACCGCCACTGTAATATAGCATAACAAACTATCCCAAAACTCACTGGCTCTCAACAGTAAGCAATTATTCCCATGCTCTCTGGTGTGCAGGGTGATACAGCTGGGCGGCTCTGCTTCAGGCTGCTGGTACTGATCCTATGCAGGCTGGGCACAGGTCAGCCGACATGTGTTCATTTTGGGACCAGGCTGAAGGCCCAGAAGCTAATAGGGGCATGCTTTTCTCTTGGCGGGCCATGGGAGCACAAGGGCCACACGAAACCATGAAGCTCATTTAAAGGCCTGTATTCATGCCATGTCCATAACATTCCTTTAGCCAAATCAAGTCATGGGGCCAAGCTCAGTAGTGATAGAGCAAGGGAGAGTGGGGGAGATGTGAGTGAGATTGATGTGAGCGAATCGTGATCCATTATCACAGATACTGTTTATTAGAAACAGAAAATGTCCAAAAGGATTTGAAATTTAATACAGAAATTTTAATTTCCCTTAAAATGATTAATACTGTATAAACATAAGATTGCTGTCCCTACATCTTCCTAGAGAATGTGGGAAGCATACATTAGGACTCCCCAATAAGGAATGAAGGACTGTTTCACAGGGAAATTAAGACTTAAAGTAAAAGTAGGGGTGCCTGGCTGGCTCAGTTGATAGAGCATGTGATTCTTAATGTCAGGATTATGAGTTTAAGCCCCATGTAGGGTATGGAGCCTACTTAAAAAAAAAATTTTTTTTAAGAAATTAAAAAAAAAAAGTAAAAGCTGTTAAAACTGTTTCTCCTTAGTGACAAAAAAACAGGGGAATCTCCTTCCCTGGTTAGGGATGAACCTTTTCCATTCTGAGGTTATGTAAGAATTCAAAGACTTTAGAGGTGCCTGGGTGGCTCAGTCAGTTAAGTGTCGAACTCTTGATTTTGGCTCAGGTCAGGATCTCAGGGTTGTGAGACTGAGCCTTGTGTGTGGCTCTGTGCTGGGCATGGAGCCTGCTTAAGATTCTCTCTGTCCCTCTCCTCTGTCTCAAAAAAAAAAGGGGGGGTGCCTGCGTGTCTCAGTGGGTTAAAGCCTCTGCCTTCGGCTCAGGTTGTGTCTCGGGGTCCTGGGATCGAGCCCCGTATCGGGCTCTCTGCTCAAAGGGGAACCTGCTTACCCCCCTCTCTCTGCCTGCCTCTCTGCCTACTTGTGATCTCTTTCTGTCAAATAAATAAATAAACAAACAAACAAATAAGTAAAATCTTAAAAAAAAAAAAAAAGAATTCAAAGAGTTTAACTTGGATCGTTCATGTGCCTGTGTTCTAAGTTCCTGAGCTGTTTGACAAGGCTGAGAAGGTTGGGGACACTAACCATGATGCCCTTTCCCAGCACAGAGAGCTTCAGAGAAGCTTTGGGACTGCCTTGTGGGCTGAATCTTACGACCCTTCTCTTCCCCCAGTGCCAAGCCAGCACCCAGAGGATGGGACAGGGCTCACCTGCCAGTTGGAAACCTCCTTTCCCTTCACTATACATCACACCTTCTGGTGGCTGAGGGAGTGGCCCCTGGGACCAGACACCCCAGGTTCTGTGTGGGCTGCTCTGTGACTTTGGGCAACTTACTAAAATAGAACTTTTTACAAAGTGAGACATGTGACACCCATGATATAAGGGGTTAAGTGAGTGGGGAGTCCTAGTGCGGTGCCTGGCACATGTGAAACATTTAATAAACACTGAGCTGTGCTGCAGTGCTTTAGCGATATGTGGTGTAGTGGGCACTGCAGACGGCACTCCGCTACTGTTCTTTCAGAGGGTCTGTGTCTCCTCACCAGATTCCGAGCCTCCAAAAGGCCTGATTCATGGCTCTGTGTTTCATCTCTGGGTCCCCATTCTGCAATCGCACCGGTTTATGATGGAACGTAACCTGATATCCACCAAATTGTATCCAAACAAGTATCCTCTACCGTGAAGCCTTCAGCTCCAAGGACCAGATTAGATTGTTCCTAAAAACAGAGTTAGTCATTCTTTTTTTTTTTTTCCACTTTCACATTTTGCCTGGAAATAAAGACTTTTGAAACCATAGGAATTTGAAGCTTTGAGTTAGTTCCATGCCTTGCCTTTAATCAGGCACTTTCTACACACTCAAGGAAGCTGTGGCTTCTTTGTTGTATCAGAGGAGTTGAAAACAGTATGCAGGCTGATCTTCGTGGTGTATCTACAAGATTTAAAGGACATTTAAAAATTTTTTTGTTGGCATAGTCTAACTCCTGTCCTAACCCATGAGTGGTTCTCAGATTGTGTCTGTGATTTTTATCATCAGCTTGTTCAAAAGTGTTATAAATTTTCAGCTCAGTCATTTCTCCCAAGGAGTGGGCGCGCCAGGATAAAAGACTCAGCCATCACAACAAACAGGCCCAACGCTGCATAGATGAAAGGTCGAGGATATTTCTCTTTCCCGTAAGGATCCAGGGCGGTGAGGCTACTCAGCTCCATGCCGTCATTCAGAGCTTCAGGTTCAGTCCATCTCATGTCTCTGCTCTCCCAGTCTCTCCTCTTCTATATGGTACAAGCTGAGTCCCTAGGTCCTTCCCTGGGGATGAACCTCTGTATTCATTTTGGGAGGAAGAAAAAGAGTGTGGAGGATTGCACATACAATGTGCTATGGCCAAGGCCAAGGCCAAGGGGTAACACGTGATTCCACCCTCTCCACTGGCAAGAACTTAATTGCTCGGCCACCTGTAGCTGCAGAGGCCCTGCTATGTGTACCCCCAGTGAGGCCTAATGAGAATTCTTACTGTGGAGTATGGGAGGGCCCAATTTGGGTGGACGGCTGGCAGGTTCCCACCCTGGACCAACAAGGAAGTTTGCTTTTGAAAATTTTGCTTTTATTGGTTAGCTAATATATATTCTAGTAGTCGAATGGGGAAAGAGTGAGTGGTTATAATAATAGGATTTACAATATATTGAGCTCCAACCATAGGACTACTGAGTCCACCTACGGACTGTGAAACACAATTGAATGTATTCTCTCGTTTGACTCTCTCAGGAAGGCCATGAGGTGGGTGCTAATGTTATCTGTATTTGTAGGTCAAGACATTGAACCTTAAGGAGGGTAAGTAACTGTCAAGATTACATGGGCAGGCCTGCTGAACTCCCGATCCTTCACCATACTGCCCCGGGAATGGTGGGGTTCTTAGGGATAAAGGATAGCTATCAACTGCTTCTAATTCTGGCTGCTGAAAGCTAGTCACTAGCAAAGGCTATCAGGAAAAGCAGTGGTTCTCCAGAAGTATTAGCCTCTGTTAGGGATTCCATGGAAGAACTTTCTGCTTTGTACATGGGGCGTGGTGAGTTTCCATGTTTCTTTGTGAAGATCAAGTGCACTGCTTTCTGTATTCTGTTTCTGCATGTCACCCATGACCTCTCATTCCTGTGACAGTGGTGAAGTTCCATTAGCACACACATTCTTCCTTGAGAATGGGGAGCACCTGGGAACATGGCAGAAGAGGGGTCCGTAGTTGAGATTGGAGTTCTAGTGTGACTTTGACTGGTCACATCAACCGTGAGTCTCTATTTCTGGGGGAGTAAAATATTTGTAAAGGGCTTAATCACTGGTTTTCCAGGAGTGCTTCTTGGGGCTCTAGGATTTCTATAGAACTGCATAGTAGTTTTAATCCCCTTCATACAGAGACTTGGGGTGTTCTTTTCTTAGATTAAAAGATTTTTCAAGTTTAAAAGAAGTGAGAACCAAAATGCTAATTATAGTGATAGTGGCTAATATTTGTTGAGTGCCTATAGTGTACTAGGCATTACCATGGTTCTGAGTTCTTTACGCGAATTAATTGACCTATAGGGTACACCTATTCCCAGTTTACAGACGAAAGAGATGAGCTACCGCATAGGTAAATAACTTGCCCTCTGTCACTCACTGTAAGCAACCAGAGTTCAAAGTTAGGCTTTGAGATCTAGAGCTACAAGACACCAGGAATGGATGCTTTGTGAGGTTTCCTTTAGGTCTAAAGATGCTGTAGTTCGCCCTCTTGCTGCATACGGACAACTCAAGAAATTTTCTTCTGCAAAAAAGACTCCTAAACAGTTCACCACCTCCCTCTTCACTTGATCTTAGCCAAAGGCCAAGAAGAGGTACTACCTCCCTCTTGACGGTTAGAAGCTGGATGTGAATCAGAAAGGTCCGTATCTTGTTGACAATTTCAGAAATGCTGTAGTTCGCTCATCACCACCTGATGCAGCATGAGGCACTGTTACACTGAAGTTTCCGACTGTGGAGCTGCTTTGATAAATACATGGCAGGCTTCCTAAAACACAGCTGGTCCTGGGGGGGGCATAAAGGCCACCTTCTCATGCGATGCTTTTGGTATGCAAGGAATGGCCTCCTGGGATGGATCAAAAATGATGTTTTGCGGCTGACGGTGCTATTAAGGGCATCTTAGAATCACAGAACTTGACAGCAGGAGGAGCCTTTGAGGACAGGTAAGCCAACAGCCTACTTTCACACAACCGCTGCGCCTGCACCGCTCTGTGCCTGCACTATTCCAAGTGCTGCAGATGCAGCGGGAACTAAGCCTTGACTCTCATGGAGCCTACATTCTAGATGGGAACCCAGATAAGCAGCAGCAAAGAACGTGTCATGTTAGGTAGTGGTAAGTGCTGGAAAGAACAGTAAAGCAGAATGAGGGGATAGTGGGATGTTCAGGTGGCTCGGTCAGTTAGGCATCTGCCTTTGGCTCAGGTCGTGATCCCAAGGTCCTGGGATCGAGCCCCACTGGGGTCTCTCTGCTCAACAGGGAGCCTGCTTCTCCCTCTCTCTCTCTGCCTGCCACTCTACCTACTTGTGCCCTCTCCCTGTCTCTCTGTCAAATAAATAAAATCTTAAAAAAAAAAGAATGAGGGGATAGAGAATGACAGTGGGGGTTCAGTCTCTGTTATGTTTTAGATGAGATATTTATGCAAATCATTGTTTCTCAACCTTTTTTCATCAAGCCCCTCCCCAGGAACTATCGTAGACGTTTCCTATCCACCCCCCCCCCCATGAACTTTTCATACTACTGATATACTGGGAGGTTCTGGACTGTATGCATACCTGTGCTTTGTGTGCAAAGAGAGAAGGGGATCCCATAGCCCCACCCCAGTTTTCACCACCTTGGGGGGCAATATCCCCTACCTCTGTTAAGTTGTTTTTGTTATTGTGAACAAAACTGAAGTAGCTGCTTTTAAAAGATCATAGTCTAAGGGAAGAGAACTTTTAAATCCCTAATTAATTACATATGTTTTTATGAATGAGGGATATCAGGGCTAAAAATTGGGTAAAAAATTTTAAAAACTGTTTAGGCCCTAGGAGTGAAGTCTGACACACTGGACTCCAGTTTGCATGCAATACCCAGGATAGCAGGCCTGGGGAGAGTGACATGGGCTCACAGGGCTCACCACCCTCCACCCCTGCCGGCTGCCCTTTCTGGGCTCTTTATCCCTCAGGTATCATCAGCTCCGAGGCTTCCGCTCTACCTCATCCAGCCGAGCAGCCCGCACCCCCTCCTCACGCTATCCCGTTACCTCGTTACAGCTCTACCCAGGCCTGGCCTCGATTGGAATCCTGTTACTTATGTATTTGTTCATCTGTTCTCTCTCTCCCTCATCATGATGTGACCTTCCTGAAGCAGAGACTCAGTTGAGTGCAGTGTTGTTTTCTGGGCCCAGAGCCCAGGTTGGTACCTCGAGATGCTCTGACCAGCTGACTGGCTGTCAGCCATTCATGGAGAGCCAAATGGTGAACCAATGGTAAGGGGACCTCTAGGCAAAACTCACTTTCCCAGAATCCCACTAGAAGACGTCACCTTGAGCCCGTGATTGTTGCTCCTTTACAGCTGAGAATTCTGTCTCTGAGTTGTGCACTGCACTGATGTGACTCTTATCTTTATTTAGTTGTGCAAAGACGATCGAACTTGGGGCCACCCGACCACAGTAGCTTAGGTAAAAGAATTCTGCATTTAGCTTGTTGCTCTTCTGCGGTGACCCAAAATGCTCGTGCCAACTGAGATCCCTACCATTCTCTTCTTTACCTCATGGTGCCAGAGCTCTTAGTTAAGGCTCCCTGATTTCCAGGTTTAAAGGAAAGCCAAAGAGCTTTCTGGGAAGTCCTGTGCTATGTGTACATTACTCTGGCCACCAGTGGGAGGTAGCTTATTGACCTGGATGGGGAGGGAGAGGCCCGTTTGCCTGTTAACCTCCTCTTGGTCCCTCATGAGCTATGGTTTTGGGGAGAGACCCTGGGCACTGTTAGGAAGGGTGTGTGTGAGTGCACATGCAGGTGTGTGCACATACATGTTCATTGTGGCCTCCTTTCTCCTAGGCCCAGGGTTACCACTCCCACCTAAGTTTGGGGAGGCCAAGAAGTGTGATCCTTCTGCAGGATCCATTGTCTAGGGCTCAGTTATGACGTAGTAAGGAGAGAGTAGACAACAGGCAGACTCTGTTGTAGCCATCAAGATCGACATTGACCCCTGTCTGTTCTGCCGCCTTAGAAGATTCCAAGAGACGTGGAATTGAAACTTGCGTCAGGAATTTCAAAAAAAGGATCCTTCCATTACTTTAACTTTTCGTTCATTTTGAACAATCCTCATATCTCAGATTATCTCACACCAAAATCTGATTTTATATATGAAGCTGCATGGTCTATAGTTACACGCTAAGCTTTCTTAAGGGGACCCTGGAATGCCATTGCTCAGAGAGGGTAGAAGCCTCTTTCCGTGTTGTTAACAGAAGTAGACTGTGGTTTGGGTGGAGAGTGCCTCTGCTCCATGAGGCTCTTTAAGGACAGCTTCCTTCCCTGCTGTTGCTCCATCATCCTCTAGGGCATGGTTGACAAATTATGGCCCATGGGCCAGATTTGGCCTGTACTCTGTTTTTGTGTGGCTTACATACTGAGAATGGTTTTCGCATTTTTAAATGGTTGGAAAAACGTTTTCTAACATGTGACAATTATATACAACTCAAATTTTATGTCCATAAATAAAGTTTTATTGGAACACAGCCACATATCTTTATTTTCATCTTGTTTGTGGTTGCTTTTGTACTACAATGGCAGAGTTGAATAGTTGCGACAGAGACCCTACGGCCCGCAAAGCCAAAAACCGTGCTGTCTGGGCCTTCACCGAAGTTTGCAACCTTTGCTTGACAGATGGTCCTAGATCTCAGGTTGAAGCTGTCTACTCTTCAGCCAAGGACAGGGGGACTTATCCTCATTGGGTATACTGGCTGCAGGAAGGTGGAGAAGCGTAGTTTGCAAATGGGCAACTCTTTGCCCAGTGACAACTCTGGGGTTTCTATCTTTAAGAGGAAGGAGAGTATAGATGTTGGGGTACATATAGCAGATCATCATAGAATGTGTGTGTGTGCACGCACTATAGTCTTTTCTGTTTAAAATCCACTGTTGTTGTTTGAAGGGTATTGAAGGCCATCTTGATTTACATATCGTGTTCAGTAGCTTTGATATAGACAAATTCAGGAAATGTCTTGATGGAAGAGGACTTAACTCATGTGCTTGTTCACTTGTACCGTCATTCAACAAGTATCTGATGGGAATGGGAATGTGCTCTGGCCTGGGAGCTGAACTTAACTTTCTTACAGTGAGGGAGGTACTCCTACCTGTGATGCACTGGTTCTCAAAGTGTGATCCCCAGACCAGCAGCATCAGGATCTACAGGGACTGTACTAGAATTGCAAATTCTCAGCCCCGAGTCCCCTTGCGCCTGACCTCCTAGAGCAGAAGCTTGGGGGGGCGGATTGGGGAACCCAACAATTTGTGTCTTAGCATTTGGGAACCACGGCTGTAGAAGATATAGCCTTGATCCATAATTATAACGAGCGAATGGCCTACCTCCCTTCACTGAATGAACATTTTGTGCTTTCAGGGGAATCAATAAACATTTTTTCCTTTTACTTAGATTACTTATCAATAGTCTCTTGTACTCAGAAAATGTACACAAGTCAAAATAGACAAATCATATTTTGGCTCCAGATTTATTCCAGCAGACAGTGGCAGACTCTGCCAAAGCCACGAAGTGACTCCCCGTGAAATTGGCCAGGCGACCACCACCACCACCGCACAGAGCGTTCTCAGTCTTTGACTGATTGCTCTGTGTGAAAAGGGGCCTTGACAGCCTTGACCCAGTGACTTTCAGATTCTGTGGAAAACAGACGCTTGATGCCTGAGAAAGGAAACGGGGCCAAGAGGACCTTTCACAAACAAGACTTGGTGAAGGAATAATGGCTGCGGCTGAACAATTTAGGCAATTTGGTATTTAAGCATACGGTTGCATAGCCCTTGGCAGCCACGGAACGCCAGTGTGCGAGAGTGAGCTCTGATCTGGGTTGAATGAGTACTGTGTCTGTCAAGGGTGCATCTGTACGTATTAAGTCCTGTGCTTTGGACGTAACCTGTGTTAGCCTCTCTAACCTCCCAGCCATTTGTATGGTCACAGCAAAAAGCTGAGGCATCGCCAAGTTATTGTGCACAAGGTCCTCTACCCAGTAAGTGGCAGGGGGAGAATTTGAACCCAGGTAGCTGGCTTCTAGGGATCACGTTAGCACAGCCTCCAGAAGTGGTGCTTGTGTTTGTAGTTCCATGGCTACACTCACAAGCACACATGCACACAATACATTCTAGGCGCTCATAACCTGGATGATGTGGTTGTTTCTCTTGGTCTCCTTTGCCTGGGTCATTTCTTAGTGTGATAATTCGGGATTTGGGTGGAGATTCTCCTTGCTGCGTGGCCATGAGCGGCCAAACCCTGCTTTCTGTGCTCAGAACTTCTGCTGGTTGACTCTGAAAGAGGAAGAAAGGATTACTTACTGCAGGCCAAAGAGCTGTAAGAGGTTCCCAAATTGCTCATTTCCCATCTGAATTTCTCCTCTTGCCTCAAAACTAAAACACACTGTATAGAGGAAGAATGAAGTCCGTATGACTCTGGCAGCTTATTTTGGTAATTAATGGGCTCACACCTCTCTCAGAGGAGTGATGCATGATTCCGGAGTCCCACAGAATGAGTTAAACCCACAGTGAATTATTCGGTTTGACTGATGTGTACAGTAACTGAAGACAGTTTATTACTGGGGCGGGTTGTAATCTCTCAAAATGAGTTCTCCTGCTATTCTGCCCGACTGCCTGGTCCCTTTAATGGGCCTGAAATTGAGTAAAATGAGAAGGTGCTAAAATAGTTGAAACAAGAAGTGATTCTGTTTCATCATCCGTTCCAGAAACTATGCAGTATATTTTTACTATAGCCTCTCTTCCGTCTCCTTCCCAGTCATTTTTATTAGTGATTGATGTGATTGCCGAGTGGTTTGGTGGGAAAAGCACTTGCAACCAAATTTAGTAAACCACAGGCCAATTTTATTTTTAGTTTTCTCGAACAAGGGCAGATAGCAGTTGCAAATAGATTACTGTATCTGCTTCTAAGCTCTTTCTTTTTTTAATGTTTTGGCTCTTGTTCTCCCTAGTATGTTTTGCCTATTTCGAATATAATTTCTTTTTTTTTTAAGATTTTATTTATTCATTTATTAGGAAAGAGAGTGAGAGAGAGCATGAGAAGGGAGAAGGTCAGAGTGAGAAGCGGACTCCCCATGGAGCTGGGAGCCCAATGTGGGACTCGATCCCGGGACTCCGGGATCACGACCTGAGCCGAAGGCAGTTGCTCAACCAACTGAGCCACCCAGGCGCCCTCGAATATAATTTCTTTTGAGGAGAAAAGGCCATTCTTTTCTATCATAGGAACACAATTTTTTATTTCACTATGTAGGCTTTACCTTAGTCAGAAACTGAATATATTTGTAGTCATTGGTGTTACAGAAAATTTGAAATTGGGAAATTATTAAGTACCATAATTAATAAATTATAGGTGGGAATGGTAGGTCCTCAGTAATGGCTTAATATTGTCATCAACTTCCTAAAGTTGCTCAGTGATCTACTAGTAAGGTACAAGCAGAAAAGGATGCAATTGGATAGGATAGTGAATGGGATTCATTTTCACCTGTATGGACAGCGACAGGCATCTGGGAGATCCTCAGTAAATGTGGTTTGGGTCGTTGGTTGATTGTTGAGTGAATGTTTGAGTCCTGCACTTACTCCAGGGCACCAGAGTATTGGAAATGAGGTTAAGTTTGCTCAAAGATCTCGAAGAGGCTCTATAATTATCAGAAGGGTCATTAGAAGTCTCAAACTCATCCAACAACCCCATTCAGGATTTCTTCTGTAAGAATCCTAACAAATGGCCCACTGCTGTGCTTAAACACTGTGATGATTTTTTTAATATTTTATTTTTAAGTGATCTCTACACACAACATGGGGCTCAGATTTGAAGCCTGAAGATCAAGAGTCACGTGCTCCTCTGACCGAGCCAGCTGGGCTCCCCTAAACATTGTGATGATTAAGGACACGTTAATTCTTCTCAGGTCCATTCTGGTCCATTCTGTTGTTAGACAGCTCTCATTGTGGACTTGGCAGCAAAAACTCATCTGCGCTTTGCAGATTCTCCCTTCTACAAGCCAGATACCCTTATGAGTGGAGGGAGGTCAAGCAGGACCTCCCTTAATCATGTGTTAAGGGCTGTCGTCATTCATAGACTTCCGTGTTAGGGGCTGTCATTCGTAGACTTCCTTTATCCCATCATGAAAGGACCAGATGCTCAGAATTCTTAGCATTTCCCAATGTTCTCCTCGGACTTTTCATAGTAAACTTTTGATGGGGACTTCTTTAGATTCTCACATTGATTATTCCAGGGGAAATATAGGGGAGGTGAATGTGGGCGGTGGGAGGACAGGATCCATGCTGTGCAAAAGCAGTTCTGGGCTTTCACTTCCTCAGAAACTCAGCTTGAGCCCACATTGTTGCAGACCTCCAAAAGCTGACTTAATAGAGGGATCACGTCCTGGTTATGGTGAGTGGTCACCCCTCCATGGTCATTGCTAGACCACATCAATTCTGGTTGTCTCAGTGAAATAGGTCTTTAGAGAGGGGCTGTCCAAAAGTGAAGACTCGGGAGACCTTGAATGAGGAAAAGTATATGGTCATAATGCTTAGCTTGGTGAAGAGAACAGAGCTCCACATATGAGGAGGGGAAGAGGGAATTGATTTGTTCAGTGTGGCTTTGGTGGGTAAAGACAGGGTCAGAATGGAGATTATGATGGCCCAGGTTTGCCTTAGACAGAATCTCCTCGTATCTTCATCTAGAATTGACCTATCTCTCTCTCTCTTTCTTTCTTTCTGTCTCTCTCTTTTTTTTTTCCCTTGCCTTTTATTATGATTGAAAAAAAGCTACAATCTGGATATTAATGATGAAAACTTCCCCAACAGAAAAATTAAATCATTTCTTTCTTTTTTCTATCTTTTTTAGATCATGATCGGAACATAGAGTTTAGGAAGAGAACCCTTTAAAAAAATGTTACCTTTTTTGTGTTCTTTTTTTTTTTTTTTAGTGTAAAAAGTATGTTTTTAGTCTAGGCTTAATTTGTTTACAGAAGAGACAGATTTTTCCTTTTAATTAATTTTTTTTTTCAGCAAACATTTTCTAAGAGGCTATTCCCTGGCCAATATTGTGTTGGGAACTATGCTCAAAGATGAGCATACCAGGGTCTCTTTGGGGTTTACTGGTGACCCCACACTGCTCACAGGACTGCAGTGGAGGTGAGTGGGAAGGGGTGGAGCATAGGTGAGGGTAGTCTCTGGAAGACGGCTGAACTTAAGGGTGACCTTTGAACAGGGCATAGAAGGAAGTGGGAAGTCTGAAGGTGAAGGCAGACCAGTGACTCAATGGGAAGAGCAGGCTGCAGGCTCCCAGGGACTAGTGCTATGTGGGACTCGGGGAACATGGGAGAGGAGAGAGGAGAAGGGGAACTAAGGCTTGTGCAGTAGGTTGGTTTTCCTTCTCTTTTGTTTCACTGGGGGCTGGGGGTGGGACTGCTGGCCAGGCAATCCCGGGCTGTCCATTTGGTTGGAGACAATCCCAGGCTGTTCTCTGCCCAAGCATTTTTCTTTGTCTTTCCTTCTGAACCAAGAGGAAAATTGTCATAAACTGGAAATTGGCCTCTGGAAGTTAGAAATTAGCCATAGCTCAACAAATGTTTATATGATATAAATTTTAAAAATTTTGCCTAGAACTACCTATCCTGCCATGTGCCTGTGGTTGTGAAAATGCAACACAGATTTACACAGATTTAAAAAACATTGTTATAATAGTACTGGAAAACATTTTATTTGAGTCATCTTTGTATATCTGTGTTTATCTGTGTATCTTTTTTGGGCTTCCTCTGTCCTTTTTCTCATGGTCTCCCCTTTTCACACCTTTGACCTTCCAAATCCTTTTCCTGTATCTGTAACCCCTTCTCCAGGCACTGCTCTTCCAACTATTGTTCTTCATTAATTTGCCACATTACTCTTGTTATTCTTATATTTCCCAAATAGAATTTATTTTTATCTCTCTTTTTTATAAAGGAACACTAAATCAAGATTTATTTTACTTATGTTGCCTTTGATTCCCACCCCCCCCCCCCCCGAGTCATTAGGAGGTAGAAGAAACTAATACAATGTCGTGAATGGAGTAAGCATTTAATAACAGTTAGCAGTGACACTTGGGAGAGAAAAGGATGTGCTAACAGGTGGTTAGTATAGTGGGTAACTGACGGATGGGTTATCTGTGGATCAGGGGGTCAACTTATACCAGGAACTAGACTCAAGGTTTCATGAGTAATAAAGCAAGCCATTTTGAGGGTTCCTACTTTGGGGATTTTATACCAAACATAGAACTTTTAGGTATATGGATGAATCAGTAAAATTGTTGGAGAGATGTGGTCAAGTGTGGGAAAATCCTACACGGAGGAGGTCTGACAACTCTGTTGTGAATTCATCAAAGCTAATTCATTTCCTTTGAACCTATTTATCATTAGCTGACCTGTAGCCTTTTTGTGTGTAGGTGAAAGAGAACGTCTGATTCATCAACAGATCTGGCTAGATTTTACCTCTAAGTGATGAAATAATTAAGTCAAATTGAAACTCCTTCATGTCAGAATGAAACTTCATAAAGACATGAACCTGCTGGCAGGGGGATGGGGGGATGGGTGAGCCTGCTGGTGGGTATTGAGGAGGGCACATATTGCATGGAGCACTGAATGTGGTGCATAAACAATGAATCTTAGAACACTGAAAAAAAAATTAAGATGTTAATATATATATATACATATATATGTATATATGTATATATATTAGAGCCAGGGGCTCCTGGGTGGTTCAGTTGTTAAGCATCTATCTTTGGCTCAGGTCATGATCCGATTGCGCCCAACATCAGGTTCCCTGCTCAGTGAGAAGCCTGCTTCTCCCTCTCCCACTCCCCTTGCTTGTGCTCCCCCTTTCACTGTGTCTCTCTCTGTCAAATAAATAAATAAAATCTTTAAAAAAAAGATACGAACCTGCTGATTTGTTTTGGGAAATCAGTGAGTTAAATGATAATGTGATAGGTGTTCTAAAACAGAATAATTAGTAAGTAGAGGTCAGCATGAGCCACAGTTCTTTGTTTTGTTTTTGCTGGTGATGAGTACTATTGTGAAACCTTTACTGAATTGTGGCAAATTTATAACAATTTCAAAATGCAGGATTTCTAAAAAATTAAGTTTTGACCATCAAACTTGTAAAAGTAAAAATATTTTATCCTCAGTTTTTAAAGTATTGTAGAAAATGAAGAAGATACTGAAAAGTGTGAACATAAATTAAGGAAATTTAGAAGATACAGAAAAAGCACATTCATAATGTCCCCTCCTAGGGCTGTGGCTGTTAACATTTCGAAGTATTTCCTTTAGTCTTTGTTTACATGATTCATTAAATTATCATGTGTAATTCACATCAATCTTTTTCTTTTTTTTTTTTTAAAGATTTTATTTATTCATTTAACAGAGAGAGAACACAAGCAGGGAGAGAGGCAGGCAGAAGCAGAGAGAGGAGCAGGCTCCCTGTGGAGCAAGGAGCCCGATGCGGGACTCGATCCCAAGACGCCGGGATCATGACCTGAGCCAAAGGCAGTTGCTCAACCAACTGAGCCACCCAGGCATCCCCACATCAATCTTTTTCCATTAGCCTTCCAACTTAAACATTTTTACTTCTAATATAAGTTCTTTGTACATGACATTTTTAATGCCTCCTTATATTGAATCCATGCACTGTGATTTAAAATAGTTTATGAGTATATTTCACCAGGCCATGGCAGGGGACCTGTGGCAAGAGAAGCATGTGTCCTTATGGCCACACAGGCCTCCTTCCTGACCCTACCCGGGCGCCTCCTCATCTCCCTCAGCTCTGAACCTTGAGAAAGCTTATTTGCCTCTTAGGAGAGGGAAAGGCCACCCTGAGCTCTGTAGTCATGTCACCCAAATGTGCAGGCCTGTTCCAGCTCATGACACCCATTTCCACTGGTCTGCAGCAAAATGAGGAAAAAAAATACGGAGACACTCTCTCTTCAAGTTAAGTGTGTCATTTGCGTTCTTTATTCTGAGATGATGTCCTTTGGTGGGAGTGGGCACTAACCCTTATTTCTTCTATGAAATGAAGATAATAAGAGTAGGTAGCTTTCTTTCTGGACTCTTCTTTGGCCTTCTTCGTGTTTTTATTTTTATTTTTTTAAGATTTATTTATTTATTTGTCAGAGTGAGAGAGAGAGAGTGAGAGAGGCAGGTAGAGGGAGATGCAGGCTTCCGAAGTGGGGCTCGATCCCAGGCCCCCAGGGTCATGACCTGAGCCGAAGGCAGATGCCTAACTGACTGAGTCACCCAGGCGCCTCGACTTGTCTTTAAGTCCTGCTTTGTGAAATCCAAGTGTGGGAGCAACTCTGGCAGGCCAGCTGTGCCAAATTGTTGGCAGCTCCTCAGCTCTGTCTGACTATCTTCGCTCACCTCACTTGCTCTTCCTGGGGTGCTCATCCACACTTTGACAAGACAGAAAATCTGTTAGGGTCCCCGCAAGCATCGCCCTCTCCAGTTTCCAGACCTGCCGTTCCGCCAGGTGGAGTGACCCTGTCCCCTTTGTATAACACTCATTCTGCTTACTCAGATCTTTGGCTGCTTTCCGGAAGAGTCTAGATATTCCTTGAGGAAGCTGAAGACCTTTACCAAAGGAGTCAGGGAACATTCCTTTCAGGCTCCTCGCAAGGACAGAGAGGTGGCACAGCCTGCAGCGCAAGGTCTCTTGAGACCACGTGAGTGCTGGGCTTGCTCTGGTGTTAGTGCTGAGGGTGCTTTTCCAGTCAACATTCAGACTTCTTGGTGTGTAGGGAAGAGAGGGAAAGGAGAAAATTTGACAGTGTGAAGAAAACAAGATGACTGTTAAGAACAAGTGAATTCTCTAGTAATTCTTTAGCTCATTGCCGTATCGGATGCTTCAGCAAATACATTTGTCGAGACAAATCCCAGGTTTAAAGATAAGTGAACTTTTTTCTTTCCCACTGATTCAAATGGGAGAAAAATGTGTTGCCTGTGCAGGAATTTATTTGAACCCACAGGTTCGGGCTTTCCCGTTACATCTTTATTTTCACTCTTACCAACTAGATTCTTCTCCCAATTTCCTACACTGAGAAAATATCCAATGAGGGGGCATGCCAAGGAGGGCTTGCCATAGAGCACAAGGCCCCGTATGTCGGAGAGACTTGGGTGGGGTGGGGACTTTGAGCCAGCCTGTTCACATTTGACCTTCAGAGAAAAAAAAAAAAAAATAGATGAACTACTGCCCTTTCTTTCTCCGTGGACATTTTTCCTGACACTGGTGACACACCTCTTTGGCACTATTTCCAGTCTCATGAGACATTATTAAGGAAAAAAAAAGGTTCTTCATATATTTGTTGATAGGGCAAGAAAGGGGATGTGGTGGTTTCGTCCAGGTGGCTAAAATAGAGGAGCTTGAGCTGGGCGAGGAGGCTGTTCCTAGGGAGCACGGCCCAGCTCCTGTTTGAGTGCTCCCTGATCCCACAAGAAAGGTCTTGATTCCTTCACCACAAATGGTGACTAATGCCAGGAAAGAAAAAGTTGTCATTTTTGCTATGCCTAACTTTGGATTGGGAGAAAAGATTTGATAGTGATACCATCTTTTCATTAACCTCAGCACAGTATATATACATTGAAGCCAGTGTGAGGGGACGGGACAACATTCCCTGCCCTTCAGGCCCCTCACCTGCCCCTCTCTGACCATGTCCGCCAAGGGAGGTTTTCCTCCCACAGACTCCGTGATGTATCTAGCGTCAGGACGGTGCCGCTTAGCAGCAAGTCTGTGACTCGTGCCTCGTTCCTTTGCCGCTCTCTGATTGTTCCAGTGCCTGAGTTTGTCCCCACAGCCAGCTGGTGAACTTCGGGAGGGCAGGGACCAGGTGTGACTCTTTTTAACGGAGACTAAAAAAAGATCTCCAACATCAAGTAGGAACTTGATAAGTGTTGGTTTTTTTTTTCCCCTCATTAACCTTTTGTTTTAATGGAGCTCAAAATTCTCTGACAGATTTTTGGTCAAGTTGTTTCCATTAAAAAGTACTGATTTTAAAAAACCAATAACTTAAAACTGCCACACACACACACACACACACACACACACACACACAACAAATGGTCCACCAAACATTCCCCTTTCCTTCTGAAGGTTTTACGATGCATTGTTATTAGCCAATCTTTTATTATTAAACTACGGCCAGATGACACAGTTCTTCTTTTTTTTTTTTAAGATTTATTTATTTGAGAGAGAGAAGGAGAGAGAGCATGAGGGGGAGGGGCAGAAAGAGAGGGAGAGAGAATCTCCAGCGGACTCTACAGTCAGCACAGAGCCCAACGAGGGGCTTGATCTCATGACCCTGAGATCATGACCTGAACTGAAATCAAGAGTTGGCATCTTAACCAACTGAGTCACTCAGGTGCCCCACAAACAGTCTTGAGACTGTTCTTCCACCACTGATTAAGACGAGTGGCAGGAATCTGGGATAATATTCGTCGCCCTGGTAAGTGTTTAAAAGAATGAAGAGGTGAATGGATGAGTTAATGAGGGAAACTGCTTCTTAGACTTCACCTTGATGGTACCAAGGAGTTAATCTCTCATCATATAATACTCAGGCCTGCTTTCTGAGAAGATGAAAAGTCACGAAGTTAGACTTTATGCATAAAATGTTCTCTGAAGCCCTTTACAGTAGCAGGGAATGGGAAATATCCTAAATGAGGAATGATAAGGGATTGGCTCTACGGCTGGTATGTTCACTTGCTCTGGGGTGAGCAAGAGACTCACCAGAAAATGGTGGTTATGTAGCCAATTAAAGAAACACATTTGATAAGATGTGGTCCTAAAAATAGCATTCCAAATTATATATATCCTCCCAAATATTTGGGAAACCCAATTGCACAGGAAGAAAGAAAAGCAGGAAATTCACCAAAATGTGAAGACTGGTTGTTGAAATAGTAGGTGATGCGTGATTTCTTTTCTCTATTTTCCAAATGCCTTGGAACATAGCCAAACTGTTTTTAAATTGTAAAAAATTATATATATATTTTTACTAGTAGAAGGAAAATGATCTGAAAGAAAGATCACTTGTGAACACTTTCTAAGTCGGAGGGTATTTGGATACTTACTCTCTAAGCTTTTCTGAATCATGGAAAGGTTTTGTGATTAATTTTTTAAGGGAAAACACTAGTAGGTTAGCAGCAAGAACATAGTAATGGTATCAAGACTGCCAGGTAGTATTTTCGGAAGAAGATGGAAAGTTCTATTTAAACATGACAATTGTCTTGGGCTGTTTAGAATAGGAAGACACAAGTCTGCCAAACTTGGTAAGCCATGAGAACATCTCTGTTTAAGAGCTCAGCACGATAGTCAGACTGTTTGTAATAATGATTCTGCATCATCAAGTAAACGTTTAATTATGTTCAGTAGACTCTGTTTAATAAGGCACGGAATTAGTACCTTTTTAGTACTTAATTAGTACTTAATGGCACTTAATAAGATAAATTTCAGTTATCTGAAAATTCACCCATGCGAAACACCTGAAGATTCTGACTCATCAAGTACCATGGGGGGTGGCTTTTGTGCCCCTCACAGTGGATAGTTGGCAATCTGTCGGCTGTATCAGTAGAAATGCTGATCAGTCAGTAAGTGGGGGAACGACCTTCTCTAACTTCATGCCGGTCTAATCTTTTATATATAAGAGATTTCATCAGTGTGTTGGCTTCTTTTCCTCAGCTTACGTAGTCTTTTCAACTCTTTCCTTAAATTCTTGTTGACTTGCCCAGCATGGCCCTCCTGAGAGGAGTCAAGTGACCTGCCCAAGCCATGTTAACATTTCTTTGGGCTAACTCAAGGAAAGCGAAGAAATAGCATTTGGAGTGTTATCACAGAGCTCCTGTTAGGGCACCTGGGAAGACTGTATATGAGTGACGCAAAAGAGCGGAATACTGCTCGGCAATGAAAAGGAATAAACACCTAATTTGCACGGTGACAAGCCTGAATCTCAAAACTGTCCAGTGAAGTGAAGGAACCCAGACACAGGCTTATACTGCGTGATTCTATTTCCATGACATTCTAGAAAAGGCAAAACTACAGGGATAGAAAACAGATCAGTGATTGCCTGGGGCCTGGGATGGGGGAAGGAGGCTTGACTACAAAACAGACCCCAGGGAACTTTTTTGGGGTGATGCAGATGTTCTCCTTTATTGTGGGTTATACAACTGTATACATTTGCCCAAACTCATCAAATGTGTACTTAAAAATGGGTAACTTATGGAGCGCCTGGGTGGCTCAGTTGGTTAAGCGTCTGCCTTTGGCTCAGGTCATGATCCCATGGTCCTAGGATTGAGTCCCACATCGGGTTCCTTGCTCAGCGGGGAGCCTTTTTCTCCCTCTGCCTGCTGCTCCCTATGCTTGTGCGCTTTCTGTCTGACAAATAAATAAAACCTTAAAAAAAATGGATGAATTTTATTTTGTACAAATTCCATCTCAATAAAGTGGTTTAAAAAAGTTAATAGCTTCAGATCACTTTTTGTGCTCCTTTGAAATGAGTTATTACCAAACCATTTTCAGTATTGTTGATTTTTTTGGGCGTCTACAAGAAATTCCTGTGCTGAATGTTTAAAAATACCTCATCTCACATTACTTACGAATAAGTTTAAGTGAGTGGTTGATTTAAACTGTAGGGTCAGGGTATAATTTATTCTCTATGCTTTGGATTTTCCTTGTCTCCATTTCTCTATGTGCCCAGGTGTGCTTTCATATTTACTCTCATTGTTTTGGAAGCGTGACCTCAGTGTCAGACCTTTGGTATCTGGAGAAGCAAATGCTGTGCACTTGAGGCTGGCCTCAGAGACCTCAGTGCCATGGGCATCTTAGTTACCTTTCCCTTGGTCTTTCTGCTTGCTGGTAATGTGGACTAGGCTTGAAGAAGATTAAGGATGGGGGCTGCCTTGTTTCCTGATGCTCCTGGTTCCTTCATTCCCCATTCATCAATATAGACTCACTGTGGCCTTCTTAGAGTTTTGAGTGTGTTGGTGTGTTTTAGTGGAAAATAATTTTTAAATCAGAAGAGAGGAGATTGGTCTCATTTCCCAAGCTACATAAAAAGTAAATTGAAAAAGATCAACTGAAATTAATTTTTAGGTTTCATCAAAATTGTATATTTTACTCTCCCTTCTTGGAATTGAGTAATAATGCTGGGAAAGCGAGTATAATTTTTCAGCAAATTTAATTTTGATTTTAAAAACCTGAAATAGATTGGGACTCTTTTACCCATCTGTCCATTTTCCTTTATTTGTGAGGTATAATTTAGAATCTCATAATATAAATGAGCATATTTGCTGCTAGAGGATTATACTGTGATTTAACTGTGATATGTATATTTATTTTTTATGTTAACTTGTTTGATTTACCTCTTTTCTTCTTCCTTTTTCCTCCCTCCCTTCCTCCCTGCCTTCCTTTCTTCCTTCCTTCCTTCCTCCTGTGGGTGTTTTATTCTCTTGTCTCCTTCCCGTCCATCCCCTGTAAAGAGCTTGTGCCGGCCCTGGTGAGAGAGAGCCCCAGCCACCCGGTCCGCCTGGTGACAGTGGTGTCACTGCTGATTGGCAGGCTGGGCCTGAGACTCGGGAGCGAGACTGCAGCTCCCATTGTTTCCTGCAAATGTCTGCCTCTCAGGGTCGTGGAAATTGATGACTGAATAATGCAGTGTACACACACTGAGAACTTACGATTCCAGACAGAACAGTCTGTTTCTCTTTTGATACAGTGTGCTGAGAATATGTGCAAATCGTTCTTGGTCCCATGCCTTCCGCTGTTTTATTTCCTCTAATATTTCAACCTTTTACAGATCAGCAGCATCTTTAATCTTGTTCTTATTACCAGCTAGGGGCTAAGCATTGAACTTGAAGCTGATTTGCTGTGTGACCTTGGGTTTGAATTCCCATATCTTAAACTTGGGAGGATAGTACTGCCTGCATCCAAGGGGATGTGGTTTACAAAAGCTAATTAGTGATTTTAAAGCGATTTGTAAACATGCTTAGCAGTGCAGAATCTGTTCCAAGTTCTTCCCTTTCTCTTAATCTTCCCACCTAGAACTTTTATCTTCAGAGGTTCATTTGTTTGTTCGTTCACTCATTCATTCCTTCGTGCAACAATTTATTTTTTTACAGAGTACCTTCTCCAGGTACTTTTTAGGTCCTAGGGCGGGGCCGGGTGGAGGGGGGATTCCGCAGTGAATGATGTTGACTCTGCCTTCTGGAACTTTACATTTTAGCAGGAAAAGATAAAGAATAAAATAATAAGACCTGGCTTATGTTTTTAAAGGGCCACTCCAGCTGCATTGGTGACACTATACCATAGGTTCCTTTTATGGATGGTATGATTTTCTTTTATACTTAAAGGATCTGTCTGCAGTTCTCAAGACTGGGCAGAGGTAATGTTTCTTCTCCTTGATGGAGATGGATACTTCGGGAATTGCTCGAGGGTAGAAGAAAGAGTTCATCTATTTATGAATTCCTTCAGTGAATAACTGAGCATGTGATACCCCTCCTTCTGTGTGGTGAGTGTAGTACCATCACCAAAGGATGTGGGCTCTTCCTGTAATGGAGAGGCAGACACGCTGGCCAAAATTCACAATTCAGGAAGACGCGTGCTCTAAGGAAGACATATATGTTCAAGGTGTTGTGGGTAGGAGCCATACCTGAGGGAGTCAGGGAAGCCTTCACCAGAGAAATACACAGACTCGAACTGGAATATGGATGAGTTAACAACATCCCCAAGTGTTGGGAGGGACTTTCCAAGCAAGGAAAGGCCCTGCAAAAGCCTGAGGCATCCCAGAGCCTTGGTCTATGCCTGATTGTGATGAAGCCTCCAATTCTTAAGGCATGCTTTGTTGAAAAAGTCTAGTTTGATCTTGAACTGTAGAGAATGTAACAGCAGGAAAGTTAAATTGAGAGTCTTCTTGGAATTAATGTGATCTTACTCTAAATACAGCCTTTTTACTTAGGAAACTGGCCTGCTTTGAGTAGTGTTGGCCTCTTACCAACACCTTACAGGAATTTTCTGGCACTCCCTTGCTGTGCACCTAAAGAACATAGGGTAAGTTCTGTGACTTTACCTCTGAAGCTCAGGAAGCTGAGCCTTTAAAAAATTCTTTTCTTAAACCTTCTCCTCTGGCTGTCAGGCGATGTAGGAGCTGCTTGTTCATTTTGTTTGTTAACTTAAACTTTCTAGAAGTCACGTGGCTCTGAGTTGTGTCTAGATCAACTTTCTATTTAACATTTGGCTTGGGGTTTCCCTGGAACAGGATACAGGCTGTGGCTACATCTTCTGAGCCTGTGAATTTTTGTTCTACCTCAAATTAGAAGCTGGGATAACATAACCTGGCTGAGCGCTTCCTAAAGCTACGTGCTGGGAATGGGTTTCACATGTGCAACCGCATAGTCACGGCCATAAAGTTCTTACCGCGGTAAAACATTTAATATTTCCTACAACCATGCAAAGAGTTATAACAGTTCAAATTTAGTTGAACTTCACTTGTATGGCTCCCTTTGCAAACTTCTGGAATGTTGTGATTTCAAAAGATTGTATTTGGAACATTTATAAAAAACTCTATTGTTTAATATCTTCCCTAGGATTTTATCATAAAAAGGTAATAGTCATAATAATGTAACATGTATCATCTTATAACAATGTAATAATTATCCTTATCATCATCATGTAATATAAAGGAAGGAAATTGATCCCCGCTCCCACCAATCCCCACATGGGTGTTGCCCATCACCTCCACATTAATTCAACAGGCTGTATAAATGTTATCGTTTGTGCGTGCTCCCAGGAAGATTGGATGAACCAACAGAAGCTGTTCGGGTTAGATATTAAAATCACGTGGAACCCTTTAAGGGCGTACATGTTCCCTCCCCACCTCAAATGCACTGAATCGGGATCTCGCTGGGGTTTGGGGATGAGCGGCAGGCAGGCACACGTCTCCCAGACCGCAGTAAAAATACTGCGATAACTGTTTTTATGTCTTACGGCTCCTCTGGACATCTCAGCACATTGCTGTCTGTGTATTTTCTGGGCAAATGGGGCTTCTAGTGACTGGGTTCAGGCTTTATAGGAGCCCTTCCATTATTCCCAGTCTTGCTGCCCACTTCCTTCCCTTGCTTTTTTTCCCCCTCCTTCCCTTTCTTGAAAGAACCATGGCCCCTAGCTCCCCCTCCCACTCCACTCTGCAGCCAACAGCTCGCTCCCAGGACGCCTGTGGGCGCTCCCAGGACGCCTGTGTTTACCCACAGGGCTGTGGCCTCCTGCTCCACACTGAGCTCCCTGAGGGCAGGTGCTGTCTTCATCCTTGTGTCCAGGCCCACTCACACAGTGGGTGAATATTCTCAGTGAATGTGTTGAATGAATGAACAACAGGAGGAGTGATTACTAAGTATTCCCTGGCCCTCACCTGGCAGGTGCAGGGGAAGGAATGAGCCCTTACTCAGAATTTCCTTTGGTCTTTTCCTTGAAAGGTTTAGCCACTTCAGGGGCAGGCCAATGGCCCTTCATGTCCTCAGATGCTGACAAGGACACATAAGAGCAGTGTTTTGTGGCAGAACATGAACCAGGGTGAGGTGTCACTCTAGGCATTGGGGAAATTCGCCTCTGATAGGGAAGCAAGAGTAGCAGGTGGTCAGAGCTGGGCCATGGAATAGTAACTCAGGCCTTCCACTTGAGATTTATTGGGACCTAATTAATCCATCAGTTAACTACTGAACTAATGAGTTAACTAGTCAACTAATTAGTTGTCGATTGATCAGTTCACGCTTGTGCAGTTTACCACGTGCAAACAGCCTTCCTGTAGGTTATGTCCTTTGGGTCCTGCTGACTTCGGGAGGTGGTAGTGCAGGGCCTCTGTGTTAGGGGCAAGGAGACTGAGGGAAGCTTCACAGAGCCCCTCGGGAGGGAGCCCCGGTCTTTGGACTGTGGTTCAGCGGCGCCCCTTTCCCTGCTCCCAGGGTGCACAGTTCTCTCGGGTCCTGTCGATCTTGGCAGGTGTCCACTCAGTCCAGCAATGAGACCCAAGATCCTTTGGAGAAAACCGGAGACAAATATTCTTCAGAGACCAAGTTTGGATTGGAAGCCTGGATTTACAAATCGGGTCTCCTTGTTCGCTCTGAAAAGTGTCTTTAGTCTAATCTGAAAGCTTGTCATGCCTGTCAAAAGAAGCTAGCGACAGGTGAACGGGAAAGCATTCTGAGAATGAGAATAAAGGGGTTTTTATTAGGGAGGGAAGGCATAGCAACTTAATAATTACTGTTGAAATAGTCACAGCAATGCTGAGGCTTCTCCATAATTTAATCTAACTTAATACTAACTGCCTCCTCCCTAGTGGCAATACATAAATTAATTAATAGTAGGTTGGATTTGAAGCTATGCTTTTGTATTTAGGCCATTATTATTAACTTGTTCTCTGTGCCTTTCTGAGTTGGCTGGGTCTGTTCATTGAGTTGTAGAAACGAGAGTAGCTTCTGGCTGTATTTGCATTAGGATGTCTTACCAGCACCAGGATTTTGAAAGTGTATGCTGTTCTATTTGTATTTTACTCTCTCCTTTTAATAAACACATAAGCCCTACAGGGAGGCTACACTACTTGCTTTTATAACATGAACTAGGTATGGTTCTGGAATATGGATCTGTCCCCTCTTTTAGTTTTTCTCCTGAGGGGTGGTCAATAGAGGAGAGTTAAGACCGTGGGCTCTGAGTGAGATCACCTAGAATTGAGTTTTGGCTCTACCACTTAACCTACTGTGTGGCCTTAGGCAATGTGTGTAACCTGCCTGTGCCACAGTCTCCTTATCAGGAGAATGGGCAATAATTGTATCTACCCTATAGCGTTGGCATGACAATTAAATTCACTGATACATGTAAAGTCCTTAGAAGAGTGCTGAGTACCTCCTGAGTTCCCATAAATGTTAGCACTAGTAACAGTATTCCTGTGGGTTCTCAGTTGCTCTTCATTTCCAAGCACAGCGTTCTCTTGCCTGTCAGCAAGTCATTCCCAACTGCCAGGTGGTCTAAAAGGATCCAGGTTGGCCATCCTGAGTTCCTGGCTCCGGTGCAGACACCACTCATGTGATGAGTACTGAGAACAGCACTGGTGGAGAGGGGAAGGCACCTTTCCGAAAGCACTGCCATCTGCATCCTGGGGATGCGGGAAGACAAGTTATGCATAATCCCTCTGAGAGCTGCCCAGGTGAAACAGACACCGGTAGAAAAGGACTTGCAAGGAAGTATTCCTGATGCTTGTGATAAATGCCGTGGAGGAGCTCAGAGTATTTCTGGTTTGCTGCAGATCAATTTCCCTAAGTAAGTTTTGCCCTCTTGTTTTGGAATGCGGCAGGTTTGTGGAGGGCTCCGAGCTGCACGGTGGAGGAGATACCAACCAGGTGGCGAGCTTTGGCTGCAGAGAAAATGCTGCATCTTAGTGTCGGTTGGCCTTGTGCCTCTAGCCCATTTTCCCCTACTTTTCCTACAGCTGGGAGAGTGGTTTTCTCTCATGTCGCTTCCTGTCAAACCCTTCCTGCCCTCAGGAGCTGACTGAGCCCGAGAGGCCACATAGCACAGGATGTGCTGTGGGCTTTGGGATGGGGTGTCCTGAGTTTCAGTCCCAGTCCCACTGCTTTGCTGAGTTGCTTAGTGCCAGTCACTGCCCTCCTCTGTGCCTCGGCTGCTTCACTGGTAGGATGGTGTCAGGATGCCTCTCGGGGCACCTGGCTGGCTCAACTGGAAGAGTGTATGATCTCGGGGTTGTGAGTTCGAGCCCCATGTTAGGTGTAGTGATTACTTAAAAATAAAATCTTAAAAAAAAAAAAGATGCCTAGCTTCTAGGGTTGTTAGGCAAGTCAGATGCTCTTGCCCAGGGCCTGGCGTGAGGTCAGCAGGCAGTATTAGCCCATCTGGCCTCACCTCCTCCAGACTGCTGGTGTGGCAGGCCCCTCCGACCCTCCGGCCCTCCGGCTCGCCGACTTCATTCTCTCGGCTCCGTCATGGCCTGTCTCGAGGTTGGGCGCCTCTGGGAGGCCTTCCCGGCCGTCCCTCTGTCCTCTCCCCTGGCACACCCCTGCGCCGGGACACTCGGTACTTACGTCAGTATTATTGGGTCTGATCACACACTGTGTCCACTGCTCCTGCTGGTCGTTCCGCCCCCCCCCCCCCCACTAGACTGCAGGTTGGTGAAGACAAGGACCCTGACGTCGGAAATGTGCCACGGGCGGATGTGGCTGGTGGATGCCGGCTGTGCACTCACACCCCAACTTGACGGCCTGCTGAAGGCGCCCAGCCTCCCCCACCTCCGCTGAGGTGCGGTTCTGTCTCCATTCTCAATGCAGTGCTGTTTCTGGCCCATCCTTGCTGGAGCACACAGGCCGTGTGCTTGTCTGTATCCAGGTGATTTCTTTTTTTTTTTTCTTCTTTCTCAAGAGAGGCCGACTTCCCACTTAAGAGATCACAAGAAGGGCCCTTGGGGGGCTCAGTCAGTTGGGTGTCCACCTTTGGTTTGGGTGGTGGTCTCAGGGTCCTGGGATCGAGCCCCCCATCGGGCTCCCTGCTCGGTGGGGAGTCTGCTTCTTCCTCTCCTTCTGACCTCCTCCCTGCTTGTGCTCTCTCTCTCTCTCTGTCAAATAAATAAAATCCTTAACCTTTAAAAAAAAATCACAAGAGCTAGAAAAAGTGTAATGTGGCGGATAAGGGCTTAGGAAAACTGGATTTGAATCCCACTTCAACCATGTATTCTTAGTGGTATGACGCCAAACACCAAACTGGCCGTGCCCCAGTTCCTTTACCTGTAAAATAAGAGTATACCTCTGCACAGAGTTGGAAGGCTCCGTGAGAGAGTAAATGCAGATGGCCCAGCGCAGTACTGCCTGCCCGTCGTGAGCCTTCGGTAATTAGTCCCTGCAACGATTGTCCTCGTTGTTGTGTTTTTGGCTCCCACAGCAGTATGACAGACCGGCAGTTCCACCCGTACATTTTGGAAAAATGAGTACTTTTCCTGAGGGGACATGAGGAGGATGGAACAAAGGTATCTGTACAGTGGCCAATCTCAGCAGCTTGCAGAAACTTCATTACGCGGTGTTGCTTGAAAATCCGAGAGAGCCGGTGTGCTAGCACAAGACGGTGATGCAGGAAGAAGACTAGAGATGGATGTGTTGATAAGCTCCTCGTACCTAGATACAGACATACAAACAGAATTTTATGTTGGTGCCACCTACTTAGCCAGAATCCCACCAACTCGTTTATAAGGGTTTTGTTCTCAGTGTTGCTGTAAATGTCACTTCACCTCACCTGGAAAGAGTTTTTTAAGAGGTGTTTTACAGTTCGTGTTCTTCACTCTTGATTGGGCTTAAAAAGTAATGGCTTCTTTTGAAGCTCTCTTTTGCCCTTCAAAACATCTCCTCAGTGTTCTCTCTCAAATCACCATCCCCAGATGTCCGAGCATGGGGGGGGGGGGGCGTTGATCAGATAAGATTTTGGCAGAAAGTCCTGAGTAAAGTTATTTTGCTATAAATCCAAACCAGTTCTTATTAAAATAGCCAAAGAACATGTAGTTATGAGCACGTGGCAGGGTGCTGTTTGCTTTTATAAGCAATTAACTGACATAAGAACAATTGTAAAACTCATAACATGTAGCAACCCCTCCATCTTAAACTGAATTTTGTACCACATGGCGAAAGCTCTGTCTCACATCTGCCTTTTAGTTCATGTTTGTGGTAGCAACACAGTTCTGTTGTTAGGTACAGAGGCTGCTGAGGAGAAAGTGCTCTCTCGTTTGGGGGAACACAAACGCTGGGACTAGAATTTTCCATGCTTCATTTTCACTCAAACCTGTGTCTCGGGGTGCGTGCAATGTAACATGTGCATATGTGTGTTTCAAACAGTCTGTATCTTTCCGGAGTAATTGGTGATGTTATTATATAAGGAAATAGTCTCCTACCCCCCATCCCCCCTTATCTAGTTATCACTTGGGAAAGCTGCTGTTTGCAGATGGGATAGCTCACAGCGGGCTTGCTTCATTTTGAGCAATAACGGGAGTATCATCCAGGCATTTGTTTGAGGTTTATTGAGTGCCCGTAATATAGAAAGCACAACGCTAAGTTGAATTCTGGGTCTGAAAGCAAGTTGTGGCTAGGTACAGAAGAAGGGAAAAGAGAACATTTCTGTTTTCTTTCTTGGGTCCTCCTGGCAGATTTTATTTTATTTTATTTTTTAATTTTTTTTCCTCCTGGCAGATTTTAAAAAGTAAACACAATTTGTACATTGTTGTCTTCTCTCTTTATCTGTCTCTTTTTATCTAGGCACCAGGTGTTCTTACGAGTCTTTAATTTTATCTCCCCATTGTGGTACCCTTTCACTGCCATACCCCTCTAGCACTTCAGTTTCTAAACTTTATTTTACCTTTCTTCCCCTTTTAGCCACTTGTCATTCAAAACTCTCATTTCTTCAAGGCAGCCAGTTTTAGCTGGTACTAGGACAGCAGATCTGATTCTTGGTGTGAATAACTGATACGGTCTGGTCTGCTTATAAAATCATTTGCGTTTTTAAGAGTATGAAGCCAAATGAATTTCCTATTTTAATGAATAAACGGTACACTAAAGAGGGGTGAACCATGTGAGAGGTTTGGAGGATTATCTTTTTTGGACAAGGAAGACCCAGCCTTTCTTTCTTGGGAATTTGTCTGTGTGGGTAAAGCAGTGTCTGCTTTTCATGACTTCTTCTTTCCCTCCACTCTCAGATTCTCTCGAGTTCCATGGGTGTCTTTAAAGATTTTTGTGCAGCATCAGCAGGAAGTTCCATATTTGAGTATAGTGTGAAGGATCAGAGATGGGTTGGGGTTGAGGGTGGGAGATAGTAGTGGCTCTCTGGGCTTATTAATTGCTGGTAAATTAAATATAAATTGAGAGTTAACTGTATTCAGGTATTTTGTTTGGAAAATTTCACCTGCGGTTGGAGGATTAAAGAAATTGATTACGGTTGACCTTTCTTCCACATCTATGTTTCGTTTCCATGCTATGTTTATGCGTGTGGAGGCAGGGTATTTCTGAGTAATGGTAATGATGAAGGGCCATCATTACCCAGAAGATCATTCTGTGCTCCTAATTAAAATTATGGCTGGAAATTGCTTCCTTATGTGTAGCTCAAATTGCATTTGCAATAATTTCACTTTATAACTTCTAGTTAATCCTCTCCTTACCACCCTTAAGAATCTTTCCTCGTCCTTGAAGTTGACTCCTTTGAAAGCTTTATGGGCAGTCTTGGTTTCCCCTAAGCAACGAGTATCCTCATCTTTGTTCCCGCAAGTCTCCCACCTCGTAAGCAAAATAGGCTTTGCTCTCTTCTGTCCCATTGCACTGTTAATGAGTTCTGGTTCTGGAACACAACCTGATTTCATGTTGCAGTCGATATTATAAATTAGCTGAGCCTTGCTGATCCTCTTTCTGCCTAATGAATTCATTGCTGATGATCTTTCAGGCCAAGACTGCCACATACTGTTTACCCTAATTAGTATTCTCTAATGGTAATCAAGTGACCAATAACTTACATGTTTTCAAAATGAGCACTTATTACATTCCATTTTATCAGTTATAGCAGGAAAATTACATATAATGATATTCTCCTTGGGATTTCAACTAAGAAATGTTTTAGCCAAGAAACCTCTGATCATGGGGCCAGTATGATCAAAGAGTTTTTCGTTTTAATCAGTATTTTATATGGTCAGTCTCTGACCCGTATGTTCCAGGTGAGATTTTGAATACACTTGATTTGAAGGCTTGTGTTTGGGTCTTTTTTTTTTTTTAATCCTACCGAATTTCAAGAATCCGCACCTAACAGTAGTAAATGGAGAGAGCTCTGCTGTTGCTTTGCCCACAGAGGAGGAGACAGTTTTGAGAAAGAATGCCCATGGCCAAGTGACAGCCCGGTTTTCCAAACCAGAGGCTCCAAGAATCAGGCCGTATTTGACTCCCTAAAGGCAGGATAACAGAACCCGATGCAAATTGTAGGCTGTGACTCTGGGATAAGCTCTGCAGATTTGTGGTTGGTGCTGAGGAATGCTGATTTTGGTCATTGTTGAATGAATGAAAGAATGTTGTGTCCAGAGCTTTGTCAGTTTGTGCAAAGAGCAGTTTGGAGGGGCCAAATGTCTGTCCCTTTTGCTTGTTCTTTATAGGAAAAGAGATGAAAATTATGATTTTGAGGGTATTTTAAAAATTTCTACTCTTCTAGGGCATATTGTGATATTATTTGTGTGTAGAGAAAAGGTTGGGGTAAAATTAAAAATGATCTGGAAGAGGATTGGCAGTCTTTTGCCATTTCCCTGACCTTGGGGAGAATTTCTCTGACCTTGGGGAGATTTCGTTGCGGACCTTCAGGTATTCGGTTAGGTTAGATTTTTGTTGAAGTGATGGGGCACCATTTTGAGGGCCTTCTGTCCTCATAGATACACATGTCACCACCATGGAGCTCGCTCATGGGGTGCTTAGGTTCCCAGGCTTATGGAAAGTAGTGAGCAGTGTTTAATGTCAGGCATAATTGACTGAGAAATGACTGTGATATGTCAGAGCATCTTAAAATGTCCTATGTGGCTATGTTAAAAACTCACCAGAATCTCTTATATAGGGTCTGAGAGCCTTTGTTTGTAAAAGCTCCCTGGTACTGGTGATGATAAACCTGGGGGTGGGAGTACCGTCCCCCTCACTCCCCGAGAACAGTTGTTCCTGGAGAATATATCACTTGGACTTTTCATGGTCCTAGTAAGGGACCCTTGGGCCTGATTCCCTTGGAAAGCATTTCTCAGGCCAAGTATTAAAAGGTTAAATTATTCCCTGTTCTTTGACGTAACACGCACAGATCTTGCATTCTGTCTAACCTCTTGTTGTGTTCAAGAGGTTGAGGGGCACGGTAGTAGGCTAAGAAATGGCGAGGGAGCACTATTTTGGAGAGCTAGAGCCCAGCTGGACTCCGGGCAACACTGGCATGGTACTTCAGAACCTCACTTGTGTTACCCCACTTGGCCCCCAGAAAACCCTTGGGAAACCGGTAACACAGATATTTAGGTATTAGTATCCTCATTTTCCAGATGAGGAATGGAAGCACAGAAAAATCAAGTGGCTTCCTTAAGTTCCCGTGTCTACTAAGTGTTAAATCCTCTGCAAGCTTTCTGCCACCAAGTACTGCTGGGAGCGTGACCGTGAGCTGGTCATACAGACGCCCATTCTTTCTGCCCCGTTTGTGAAGCATGCAAGAATTCACCTTTCAGGTTATGATGAGTGTATTCTGTGAAATACACATGTTTTGGCCACTTCCTGGTTAAATAGAATGAAAGTTTATAGACTCTCAGGGCATGTTAAAAAAATTTTTATTTATTTTTTTGGATCTCAATTTTGTTCCAGTAGAGTCTTTTGGCTCCTTTTGAATTTAATGAGAAAAACGTTGGTCTAATAAGTTTCATTAAAGTGAATACTTGTTGTGTTAATATATTGTATATATATGTCTAGAGGCCTTTAAGTAATGTGTACACATTCATTAAAATGAACTAAGGAGCTAATAAAAATTGCTAATAAACTCTATAATGCTAAATCACTTAAATAAAAGCAATAATGAGATTTCTAGCATACCTGTACAAATGATACAAATATTTGTATTTATGTGTTCATTGTGCATATTTATGTACATATTTATGTATTATAGATAGAATTTTAATTCCTTGATTATTCTTTAAAAAACTTAACCAATAGAGAGTTAATATTTAGACATTCTGTCATTTTATATCTAAAAGAATCAAGGAGTGGTAGAAAGATGTCGACAGTGTTGAATACAATAACTACATATACTCTAATCCTATTTTAATAAAAAGAAAGAATGTGTGTGTGTGTGTGCGTGTGTGAGAAAGAACAAGTTAAGTTATCTGGAAGAATATTAATATACCAAGTTAACTCAAAGGTGAGGTTATGGGTATTTTTGCTTTTTCTCTTTTGCTTTTTTATTATCTTTTTTACAGTGAACATGAATAACTTTTGTAATCAGAAAAAAGTTACTTATTAAAAAGTTACCTTAATGATAGATACACACAAACTTTTTCTCAACTACCGTTTTCCAACATTAGCACACATAGAAAAAAGAGGAACTTGTAATTCTTTTGCTCTAGAACTGCTTAATTTTCCTAAAAAAAACCCCCAGAAAACAAAAAACCCTCTCTCAATCCCCTTAATACCCCTTGAAAATTGGAGAAGTTATCATGTCAGTAATTTTTTTTAGTAATTTTTTAAAACTTTTTAAAAAGATTTATTTATTTTAGAGAGCGGGGGGCTGAGGGAGGAGCAGAGGGAGAAAAAGAGACAGAACCTCAAGCAGACTCTCCACTGAGCACGGAAACTGATAGAGGGGCTCGATCTGAGGAACCTGAGATCATGACCTGAGCTGAAACCAAGAGTAGGATGCTCAACCGAGTGAACCACTCAGAGGCCCCCCGTGTCAGTAATTTAAATACAGATCCCTGCATCAAAATCACCTGCACATGCTTATTCAAAAGGCAGAATGCCGGACCCCAACTCGAATAAATCAAAATGTTTGGTAATGGGCCCAGAAGTCTGCATTTTTATCAGGCATCACCAGTGATTCTGAAGCACAATTAACTTTGAGATTCATCCTTCTGATTGTAGGTTTCCTCATGTAGATTTAGCTTATAATGATGAAAGCATCTTCTAGATTATTTTTTCATCGTCAATGTTTTTGATAAACGTTAGCTGTGTAACATCTATTTTGTCAGGGGTGCTAAGAGGGTTGAGTCTTCTCTCTAAAATACAAGAACGAGAGGGAGTCAGCCATTCAGCAAGGGCTTCTGGAGTGTTTGCAGCGACACCTCCTGTAAGACCCTTCGTCCCCCGAGGGAGCTCCTGTTGTTGGGGACAGAGCCTTGGCATTGTAGGAACTGGCCCGGGAAGGGAGGCGAGCAGTGGGTCCGAGAACTCAGCGATCCTCCAGGCTTCTCTCAGAAGACCACACCAACCTCAAGTTTCTTAAATAATAACTGCCTTTCCTTTTTTCATTTCTCTCTTTGCCAGAAAAGTCGGTTATCTTAAGAAATCAGTAAATCAGCATCTTGTGTTCTGAGTGGTACATTCTTTGGAAAAAGTTACTGCATCCGGAATTCACACAATTAGTGTGTTTATTTTGAACGCATGCCACGTGCTGGAGGTACAGTGCGGCTCTGTCCTTGGTTTCCTGTCCCCTGAAATGATTTGCAGCAAGATGGTGCTGAGAAGAAACTCGGAGACACACCATCTCGCTGAACGGGCCTTGGAACCTGGCTCTCACATTGAGCACGCATAGAATCACCTGGAGGGCTTGCTGAAACAGATTTCTGGGCCCACTGCCAGGTTGCTAATTCAGTAAGTATGGGGCTGGACCTGTGCACATGCATTTCTAATAGGGGCCCAGGCCCTACTGATGCTGCTCCCAGAACCACGGGCCTCAAAGAAACATCTCAGTGACTAGGACTATGGTCACATGTGCCACCTGCAGCTCAGAATGCATTTGAGTGTATTGGTCTCCTTCAGCTGTGATTAGAAGCTGCCAAGAGAGGCCTGGCCTCCTCCTAATTGAGTGAGGGGTCTCATTTTCCTTTCTTTTTGACATTTAGCTCCGCCTTGATGAAAGAGTTGGGCACTTTGTCTTTTTCTTTCTAGACTCCAGGCTATATGAAGTACTAGCGCTGTTTCTTATTAAGGCTTCCCATGAATGAAGGCAAGACTGGTAAAATGTCTGTATCATACAGACCCCGTGTGGCATGTCCTCTGACACCATTCCCCAAGCAGGTCTGTATGGGCCGACCGGATAGACTAAGCCCCATCCCCCTTGCAGCGGTTCCTCTGGGGCTTCTGTAAGCTCAAACCAAGCCTTTAGCCCACCCCACTCCCAGGTGGACTCCACCGAAGCTTTCACGGTTTCTCTTAAGGTCATTTGCATTGAGTACTAACTTTTAAAGTCTTGAAGGACTTAAGGCATGACACGTAAGGCCAGAGGGTGATGTGTGGGAAGAAGAATCTGTCCGTCCCTTGGCCCGAAACTCATAAGGTTTGTCTGGGGATCCTAGGGTTGGTATGGAGCTGTCTGTATTAACTTTGTCAATTCTTCTTATGAGGAAGCTTCCGAACTTCTTGGAATGTATGTACTTGAGCTTCTGGCCACTGTCCGGCATATCCTGGAGTCTAGACTAGAGAGTCAAGTCCCTAACCTTTGGAGGCTTGTAAGCAGAGCACTCTGGCCAGAAAAACCTACCCCACTTCCTCTAGGGTACATCAGTTCAAGATTGCACTTTCTGGTTGGCTCGAAATGTCTCAGTGGTCCGGAGAGCACTGAGACTTGACCTGGAGAGGAAGGGACCTTTAGGGTTCCGTGGGACAGACCCGTCCTTTTTCCCCCTGCTCATAGCAGACTTACAGTCCATCTTTTGATCCTGAATTATACTCCTAAGGTGGACCTGAAGACAGTAGCATCCCTGAAATCCTGTAAGGCAGGGGCTTAGGCATGCCATCTTTCTGGAAGGTGGTCTAGGAACTTAGCTCAGAGCTGCACTTGTCACAACACACACACACACACACACACACACACACACACACACACACACACACACTTCCTGTTCCTTGTCATTACCCACCCTGGCCTTCTTGTTGTTCCAAGCTCATTTCTGCCCTAGGGTGCAGGCATGTTTCCCCCCTTCCGGGCCTGGGTTCTTCCTTTTCTTCTCAATTGTGCAGAAGTCTCCCTGCGAGAGGCCTTCTATGCGGTGGTCCACTGAGCCCTCCCCTTTCCCCCTCCCCTCCGTAGGTTACTTTTTTCTTCCCTATTTTTTTTATCACTACCTGAAACTTTATTATTTATGTGTTTCTTGATTTAATTGTCTCTCCCCAGCACTAAGATGAGTGAAGATAGGGATTTTTTTTTCTTACTGCTGTCTCTACAGCACGTAGATCATTGCCTGACAAGTTATAATTATGCAATAAATATTTGTTGCAGGAATAAGTGAAAGCGTGGCAAGCCCATAGCTTTAGCTTGGAGTGGTGTGTTATTAAGGTGGCTTTGGAGCCCGTCAGTGATCATGATGGGGCCACACACTTTCTGCCCTTAGAGGCACCCCTTCTGGTGCCTTTTGCCCGTGGAATGTGGTTGTTCCCAAGCAGCTCTTGAAACAGCGGGACAAGACTGAACTAAAGTTGAGGAGCCCCTTATTTGGCAGTTTTGAAGGGAATTTGACTGTACAGGCTCTGTTGGAGTCATCGAAAGGTCTGGTTTTATGTGAAAACCCAACTTGAGACCAACCTAGTCTTGGGTTGGCAAGCCCTTGCGTCATCTGATTGGACTGTAAGCAGAGAGCATCACCCCCCATCATTCAGCCCCGGGAGCAGTCACTGCACTGCCCTTCAGCAAGGCCCAGCAGTGTTATTTTGTAACCCTGAGGGCACTGGGAAGGTGAGAGAGCAGGTAGGGAAGATGGTGTCCCAAGCCCTTCTCAAGGGTAGACCCTCAGCTCTGGCGCTTTGGAAGATGTTAATCAGTCGGGGGATTTTTTTGGTATCAGCATTGTCAACATTTACAGTCACTCTACACATTGGATTTGCATCTGAAAAGACCAACTATAATCAACATTTAAGGGATAACACTCATATTTGCATATGATTGAGCAGACATGTTAAGTAATTTTAGCCTGACTGTTGCTAGGAAACCAATTAATAATGCTCTACATTTCATTAAAAACTGAGTTCTCTCTTGGCTTTCATTTAACTTCACCATTTAGCTGCTTGTGTTGCATTTTTTTCTCTCCCAGCAAATTGTGACAGATAAATTATCGTTTTACTAAATTTATTTCTGTGATTACAGTTGTTAGTCATATCTGTCAATACAACTTTAAGGCTTTTTTTTTTAATGCTGGTGGTAGGGGGTACTGAATTTTAACTGTAATCATTTTTTCCTTTATAAGACGATGGGGACTTAAATCATATTTTCGTGCTGGCCTCACAAATTGTGGGTTAACAACAGCAACAAAAATTAAAGCAATCGTCCCTGTTTCCTAATTGCACCTTCGCAGTGTGGTGACTAATAATTAGAATATTAGTCACTATTCAGAAAGTGACAGACAGCTGATGAAGCATTCAGCTGCATTTTGTTTCCTTTTGTTTTTCAATGGTTTGTGGGCTAGACCAGGTTCTGTCCTTTATGCAGCAAAATTAAAATTTTCATAACTTTATTTTACATAATAGACTCCTGCTCTTATGAGGAGAAAGTACATTTTTAGGTACTGTAAGTGCCTCTTTGAACCAATCAGCTGGGCAGGTGTATTTAAATTGTGATGACACTTTGTGGTTTAGCACTTTGTAGTATTGATCTGGTCAAAATGCTCATTAAAAAGCAAAATCAATACCTGTTCACATCTATTTCACGGTATTTCAGTCGCTCTATTTGGGTGATGCATACAAATGCATCTGGTTCTTCAACTTAGCTAAAATGGTGATCTTGCCCATTTTCTAAGGGCTAAATAAAGCAAAAGAGGATTTGCTTTCCTATTTTATACTCCACTTTGGTCTTTTGGCTCTGAAGGTCTAGTGCAAAAGAGGCTATGGAATTTGGAAGCAGATAGCCCTGGAGTCAAAATACAGCTCAGCCTCCTCTGTGACTCTGTCTCAGTGTCCTCATTTGTCAAATAAAGAAGGGAGTATGGCAGCAGCTGGGAGCTGAGAACACATGGGCTTGCCACGGGTAGGGTGGGAAGTGGATACTCGGCAACAATTCCTTCCCTTTCTCTCAAGAACTGCTGGGGCATGGTATCGGTTAGCTAGGGCTGCGGTAACAAAGTACCACTGGGTGGTGGGCTTCAACAATAGAAACGGGATTTCTCAGGGTCCCAGAGGCTAGATGTACCGGATCAAGGTGTGGGCGGTGTTGGTTTCCTCTGAGGCCTCTCGCCTGGGAGTGCAGGTGGCCGCTTCTGCTCTTCCTTCTGTGTGTGTGTGTGTGTGTGTGTGTGTGTGTGTGTGTGTCCCAGTCTCCTCTTCTGAGGGAAGGTCGCTGCTGGATAACAGCCTACCCTAAAGGCCTCATTTAACATGGTCACCTCTTGAAAAGACCCTATCTCCAAATGTAGTCACATTCTGAGGTACCGGGGGTTAAGATTTAAACATGCAAATTTGTGGGGGGTTGGGGCACAGTTCAGCCCATAGCAGCCACTAATCAGGAAGCTGCACATGGCACATTGCTGTCTGCAGTCCCTCAGTTTGGGTCCTACTCAGTGGTCAAAACAGCTGAGACTTCAACCGCAAAGGAGTCAGGAAGTGAGGTTCTTTGGTTATGACTTTTCTGGTTAGGTCAGAGTCGATCGGAAACATTCAATAATACTTAATGCCCCATCCTTTTATTTTTGGTTCTTATTTCAACCTTTTTGGATATATTCTTCTTCTTTTTTTTTTAATGTAAACTCTATACCCAATGTTGGGCTTGAACTCACAACCCTGAGTTCAAGAGTCACATGCTCTACCAACTGAGCCAGCCAGGTACTCCTTTCTTAGATATATTCTGAGGCCAGTTTTCATGACCTTAGTATACATGAGCATCTTCAACTTAAGGATCTGAAGATCCTTATTTTTACCCCCTGTTTTTGCTAGATGGGGATATATAAGGTGTCCATGATAGGGCTAAATGTCCATTTAAAAAGGACATTGTAGAAAAGTATTGGTTTTGGGGCAGAGGCCCCCATTATTTGGCTGGCAGGGGCCAGGTTTTGGGCCAGTACACAAACGAATGATTGGAATTCAGTGAGCCAAGAACTGTAGAGAAGGTCCATCATTCATTCAGCTAATACTGTGCCTACCGTGTGCCCCTGGGCTAGTCCCTGTGTTTACAGTCATAAATGAAAATAGTCCTGGTCCCCGCTCTTAATGGAGCTTGTAGTCTAGTGAGGAGATAGACTTTAATTAGATAGTATCACCATATCACTGTTCTAACAGGATGGCTCTGATAAGTGCAGAGAAGGAAAGGCCTGTGAGACTATGAGGTGAATAATGGTGGGGCTCAGGGATGGCTTTCCTGGTTCAGCTGAGAGCTGAAGGCTGGGGAGGCTTACTTTGATAAGGGGAGGGGAGCAGTAGAGGCTGTGGTGCTGGGGTCAGTCATGAGTTGGAATATGGGAAGGAACATTTCAACACCACAGACGGCCTATGCAAAGGCCCTGAGGCAGAAAGGGACTTAACATGGAAGGCAGAAAGTGAGAAAAGGGCAGCATAGAGGAGGGAGTAAAGGAAGGTGTGGTGGGAGATGTAGCTGGGAAGTCTTCTAAGAAGACTGGAGGAGTTGGGAAAGACTTCCCAGGGAAGGGACATCTGTATCTTTCTGTATAAATATAGTGGAGTTCTTCTGGTAGAGAAGGAGAAGTATTTTTAGACACAGATTATCAGTAACTTGGTATGTTTAGTATGGCTTGAATGTCATTTATATGAAGGAACCCCATTGTTGCAGTTAATGGAAGGGTGTACTTCAGCGGGTTCAGGCTAACTAAGAGTTTAGTAGATGTGCAATTTTGAGATGTATCTGCCTCCATCTATGCAGGGTCTCATTAAACAGCAAATGACGGAGTGAACGAACGAACGAATGATTGCTGTGTTACTGAGTGGGTGGTGTTGGTGGCCGCTGCCCAGGGCTGACATAACCTTCCAGGCAGTGATTCACTGGTGGTTCATCTGCTCAGGTCTGTGGCTAAGGAAGGCTGTCTGCACTGATGTGCCCCCGGCCTGTGTCTCCTCCTCCTCTGCCAGACTTGAGAGGATTCCTTAAAGACTGACCCCCAACCCAGCGTCCCCCTAGTTGCCTCAGCCAGCCCCAGCCTGTGGCAGGGGAGACCAGAAAGAGTCCCAGCCGTGGTCTGAGTCGCTGACCTGGGTCAGGGTGGCCCAGTCTGGGTCAGCAAGGTTCAGGTAATCACAGAAGCTGAGCTGCAGAGCCTGTTCCAGACAGGGTGGGCAGTCTGAACTGGGTGGAGGAGGTCCTGTGGGCTGGGGTGGGGGGGGGAGGGGGAGGAGGGGGAGGAGAAGCGGGTGGAGGAGGTCCTGTGGGTGGGGGGGGAGGGGGAGGAGGGGTAGGAGAAGCGCCACCAGGAGACGGGAGGGGGCGTGTGAGGGACAACTCCGGCAGCCCTGTCTCTGACATCTGAATGATGGCCTGTGGTCTGGGTTCGGGCATGAATCTGTGTTTCCCCCAAAGAAGCTAAAATCAGATAGGAGAAGATTCTGGAGCTTAGAACATTTTTCTTTTTCTGCTTTTAACAATTCGTTTACCTAGATAAAAACAAACAAGGCTACTTGCTAGCTGCTGTTGGGTGGGAAGTTTCTATATTTCGAGGGTTTTCATAAATGTAGGGAATATTATTTGATCTTGCAAACCGGGATTTTCTTTCCACCAAACTATCCTTCCAGGTCCAGAGATAACTTGAGCGAGAACTGTTAGTGGCCTCCAAGGTTATGGGATTCGGCTGTACCAGAGGACCGTGACATCGAGGGATTATTATAAATTGAGGGCACAGATTTACTGGTGAATAATGGAACAGCTGCTTAAAACAACATGTGAAGGGCAGTTAACCTCCAGTCTAATTTGATGAACGTGGGCTTCATAATCTGTGGCCAATTAAGTACTATCAGTCCTTCTGGCCCCCAGAGAAACAGACAAGCATGAGCCACCCTTATCTACCCTGACCACATGTATCTGACTGCTTCTGCTAAATTTGACTTTTTTCAGCTCAAGCAAAGGGCAAACTGGCCTTTCATTTCTAGGAGATTCAGGAAACATTACTGAGCAGCATTGCCATTTCAGTAGGTAAGAGGAATGGGAGGAAAGGATCACACGTGCCTCTTTGAATCCATGCGAATAATGTAATGACCTGACGATGGGGAGAGGAATGGGCTCGTGCTAAAAATCCTGGCATTCCCGCGTCATGCTACATCTCATTACTTTGTAGATGACATCCAGACTCCGCTACCCTGTTCTAAATTGTACTTCTCCCGGGGCTGTGCTGATTTTACCCTTGTAGATACTTGTAATTACGGCTCCATTAAGCTCTACCTTTGTGCTCCTGCTGTTACCAGCTCTCTCCCTCTGAGAGCTCTCTGGCTCCCAGCGAGGGCATCTCCCTGGCCAGGGCAGAAGGTCAGGCATTGATATGGCAGGCTAAAGGAAGCCCTGAATTTCATGGGGGCAGAGAGGGAAAGCAGCCTAGAGTCTGGAAAACCTAGGGGCTTAGGTTTAGCATCTCCTTGTTTAGCATCACTGAGATCTCCAGCTACCCGCGGACAGTCAGCAGTTGGAGAGAGGGCAGCCGTGTAGAACTAAGCAGATCCACTAGGGTGAAGTGCGTTAGGCCTCCGCCGGGCAGTAGCTCTCAGCAAATTGTCCGACGGGGTGGGAGCACATGTGTGGGTCCCAGGAGGAGAGAGCCGCGTGCAAGCAGCAGTTCAGCCATCTTCCTCCGTCCCTAGAGAAGGATTCCTGCCAGTCTGCAACTAGTATTGGTTCACTTTTTTAAAAGCACTTGATACTGTGACTTAACCTCCGAAGCCTCAATTCTCTCAAGCAGCAAGATGGGTCTGAGGAACAAGTGTCAGACATTTCCTTTGGCAGTAGTGTTCTGTGATTATGGAAATCCTACCACGAAGTGCAAAGATGAGAACAGGTATCTGGTCTTCAGAGATCTCTGTTCTAATTAGGGAGTTTCATGAAACCCGTGAAAAGAAAACACCTCCCCCCACACATACCCAGAAGCACCAGACAAGACAAAAGTGTAACGAGAAGGTCTAATGGTCCCTGCTGTGGGCGTCGTTGCCCAAGAAAGTCTTTAGCTAAGTTAGAGGGTTTGGATTGAGTATTTCGGGGTGAGCAGGGAAGGGAGAAGGCTTTCAGAGCAGAGAGGTGAGAGGAGGCCAGAGTGGGACACAGGACAGAAGCTGCATGTGTCTTGGTCACTACTGGATCCAATAAGTAGTAGGGTTTTTAAAGGTATCATTAAATATATAATTATACCAGAATTAACTTCTGGTGTGGATTTATTTATAGATAATGTTTATAAATATCCAGCAGACTAGTGGGGTGAAGGGCTGGAAAAAATAGGTTAAGATAAGATTATGTGGTGGTTTTGTCTGTTCAGTGCTATGTCTCCAAGGTCTAGAATCGTGCCTGGCCAAAAGGGGGCTCAATAAATATTTGTCAGATGAATGAAATGGTCAGTGACGTGGTTTCAGGCTGTCACAGAAGTGATGTGGGACACTGGGAGTTTTGGTACCATTGAGGAAAGGTGCCTGGCAATTATTTGTAGAATCATTTGTAAAGAGGGGGTGAGGAAAGACAGAGATCAGTGAAGAGTGGTTGAAGTAGGCACAGGGTTCTGGTCATGAGGACAGTCTGAAGTTGGAAAGAAACAGGAAGCACAGAATGGGGGACATCACAGAGAAAGACTCGGTGGGTGGCTGTGTGGTAGGGTGTGGAGAGAGTTAGAAGATGCCTGAGGTGTAAGGTGGTGTGAAGGAGTTCAAGTAAATTGGAAAATAATAACGTAATTGATGTAGATGGGGAAGCAAGATAGAGTTTTGTTGGAGGGGAGGGGCAGTAGGCATTCGTGGTTAGTTTTAGGAACTTAGATATGATCTGGGGGCGAATTGCCTTCAGTAGGCATTTGCAAATTAAAAAAAGGTCGAAATTCAAGAATGTCATCTCAGGGCCAGAGATCAGGTTTGTGGTTCCTGAGTCCGCAGGCTGACCTGGGAAGCAGCAGCTCGAAGGAAGGGGGGATGTCAGGAGATGGGGGGGCCATCCCAGAAGAAGCTCTGTGTTCACAGGGCTCTTGGCTTCCACTTCAGCTCTGTTTCTTATAGAAGCATCAGCGAGGTTGGGACTCCTGGTGGTGTAGGAGGTCGAGCGCCCCACTTTTGGTTTTAGCTCAGGTCGTGATCTCAAGGTTGTCGGATCGAACACCACGTCAGGCTCTGTGTTCGGCGCAGAGTCTGCTTAAGATTCTCTTTCCCTCTCTGTAACCACCCCACCTGCTGACTGTCTCTCTCAAATAAATAAATCTTCAAAAAAAAAAAAAAAGAGGGGGCACCTGGGTGGCTCAGTCGGTTAAGCATCTGCCCTCGGTTGAGGTCATGATCCCACAGTCCTGGGATCGAGCCCTGCATTGGGCTCCCTGCTCAGCGGGGAGTCTCCCCCTCCCTCTGCCTGTCTGTGTGTGCTCTCTCTCTCTCTCTGTCAAATAAATAAATAAAATCTTTAAAAAAAGAAAGCAAGAAAGAAATATCACAGAGGTCTCAGAAGCTATGCTTTGTTCCTGTCTGGGGGAGCTTTTACTCCATAGGACCCTCCTGACCCACTTCCCTAGCATTTCCTTTATTTCCTATGTAGGACCATTTTGTTGCTGTCATTATTTTTCTGGTACTATTATCTCCGATATAAGATTTTATAATTCATATCTAGTATATGAGCATCCCCTGGAGAAACTGATCCCCCTGCTATTTTTGAAGGATATGCTACTTATAACTGTGTGTGTGTGCGTGCACGTGCATGTGTGCGCGCGTGTGTAAATCTCTTGGAAACTGAACTCTGATAACTGATTTTACAACCTCAAGTGGCAGGGAAATATGTGCAGTGTGCATTGACTGTATAAAACTTGAAGGATGCTAATATACATGAGAGTTATTAATATTGGAGTAGAAGAGCATTTACCATATAATACTATACTTTTATCATTTGTCATTTTTACCTTAAAAATTCCAGTTTACTGGAAATTTCTGAATAGAAATAATTGGGAATGTTAAGTCCTTGTTAAAGAATATTATTTCTCATATTCATTTCGGCAGCACATATACTGAAATTGGAATGTTACAGAGAACATTATATGGCCCTTTGCAAGATGACAGGCAAATTTGTGAAGTGTTCCATATTTCTATTTTTTTATTACTTATTTATTTTTTTAAAAAAAGATTTTATTACTTGGCAGAGAGAGAGAGATCACAAGTAGGCAGAGAGGCAGGCAGAGAGAGAGGAGGAAGCAGGCTCCCCGCTGAGCAGAGAGCCCGATGCGGGGCTTGATCCCAGGAGCCTGAGATCATGACCTGAGCCGAAGGCAGAGGCTTTAACCCACTGAGCCACCCAGGCGCCCCCAGCCATATTTCTATTTCCAAAAAAATTTTATTTATTCATTTGACAGAGAGAGCACAAACAGGGGGAGCAGCAAGCAGAGGGAATGGGAGCTGGATCCTAGATGTAGGGTTCAATCCCGGGATCATGACTGGAGCTGAAGGCAGACAGTTAACCGACTGAGCCACCCGGGTGCCCCTCTTTCTACTTACCTTTATGAAAATGCAAAAAAAAAAATCATTTTTCTTTTTTCCAGCTGAGGTGGACCAGATATTTTCTGAACTGCTTTTCTGGGCTTTTTTTCTCCTTTCTTTTTTTTTTTCCTTTTTCATAAATCTTTTGAATGTCTCATTTGTGAGCATATAAAATGAACTTGGATAAACCAGAATTCTGTCACTGGTGTGAGTTTTGCCAAACTCTTTGTTTTTAAAGATTTTTTTTTAAGTTGTCTCTACACGCCATGTGGAGGGTCAAACTTAGAACCCTGAGATCAAGAGTTACATGTACTACCAAATGAGCCAGCCAGCCATCCTCCAAAATCTGATATTGTGTTATATTTACTTACTTGCTAAACTCTACAACCAATGTCATGCTTGAACTCACAATCCTTAGGTGCAGAGTTTTGCCAAACTTTAATTTTGGTGTACTGCTTGCCTTTTAAACATATTATTGTGAAAAAAAATTTAGCAACTTCCAAATTGTGAATTTCTCAGTGGCACTTTGCATCTGCAGACCTCTTCAAGTCAAGCATCTGTTGAAAAGATATTGATGATGTGGGAGGAAGGACAGTGCTAAATGAATGCAATTTCATGAAACTTGGCAGTTTCCATAAATAAACTGAATAACATAAATTGTATTTACCTCTGTGGTGTCTAGACTAAAAAATTAGAACCATGAGTTTATAAAAATTGAGGTTGCTGTTTACACAAATAGAAAAGTATTTACAAATTATGTTTCCAATGGGATAATGATGAAATATTTAGTATATGGTAGTGGGCCAAGTGGTTAGATATCTGGAGAAGATGAGGTTGGTTAAATTCCACCTTGGTTTAGTTCATTTTATGTGATGATTACTGTGATATTCAAAAGAATGATGCCAAAGAAAGAAGGAAGAAATCAGGAAGGCAATTTATAAAATGTCTGGTCTACCTCAGTTGGAAAAAGTGAAAAATGGTATTTGTAATCAGTATTTCAAAATTTGAGTATATATTCATATCTGCTTAAAATCTTAAAACAATTAGAGGGGTGCCTAGGTGGTTCAGTCAATTAAGCGTCCGACTCTTGATTTTGGCTCACGCCATGATCTCAGGATCATGACATCGAGCCCTGCGTTGGGCTCTGCACTCAGCCGGGAGTCTGCTTGAGATTCTCCATCTCCCTCTGCCCCATCCCCACTGAGCTTGTGGATGTGTGCTCTTGGTCTCTCTCTTTCTCTCTCTGTCAAATAAATAAATCTTTTAAAAAATAAATGAAATCATAAAATGACTAGAAAAACTTGGTAAATTCCTTTACAAGAAGAAGGCCTCTCTCTCTCTCTCTCTTTTTTTAAAGATTTTATTTATTTATTTGATAGGAGAGAGATCACAAGTAGGCAGAGAGGCAGGCAGAGAGAGGGGGGGAAGTAGGCTCCCCACTGAGCAGAGACCTCGACGTGGGGCTGACACGGGGCTTGATCCCAGGACCCTGAGATCATGACCTAGGCCGAAGGCAGAGGCTTTAACCCACTGAGTCACCCAGGCGCCCCAAGAAGAAGGCCTTTTTATTATGACTTAAAATTCAGAAACCTTAAAAGAAAAAGATTGATTAATTTGGATTAAAAATTTTACCTGGTAAAAACTGCAGTAAGTAAATTCAAAGGACAAATGACAATCAGGGAAAAAAAATATTTGTAGTGGGGAAGTGGTTAATCTCTATAAAAAGACCTCCTCAAATGAACAAGAAAATGACGAAAATGATTTGCAGACCAGTAGAAAAATGGGTAAAGGACGTGTTCACAGAGCATGAAATATAGGTTGTCTTTATACCAAAGAAAAGATCTTCAAACTCCAGCATAATAAGAGAAATATAGATTTAAACTGTCTTTTTTCACTTCATCAGATTGGTAAAAATTCTAAAGTGTGATAATTATATATTGTTGACCAGATGTGGAAAAATTGTTGTTGTACTTCCTGCGATATTACAAAATAGCACAGCCATTATGAAGGCCAGTTTGGCAGGATTACAAATGCAGTTACCCTTTGACCCAGCAGTTTGGCTCTGATAATTTTTCCCTGCAGGTACATCTGAATACATATAAAGTGACGTATATAGGAGGTTTTCATTAGACCATTGTTTGTAATAGAAGAGATTGGAAACAATTCAAATATCCATTAGTAGAAGGCTGGTGAAATAAACTGTGATCCATTCATACCACTGAATATTGTGTAGCATTTAAAGAAAACGTGGAAACTCTTTATGCAGTAATATGGAAAGATCTTCAAGATATGTGATTAAATGAAAAAAGCAAGGCACAGAACAGAATATGTAGTATGCTACCTTTGGTGTAGAAAAGGGAGAAATCGGAGTCTCCATTCCTATCTGCTTGTATCTGCATGAAGAAACATTGAAAGGATAAACAAATAAATTCAATAGAAATGGTTGTCTTTAATGGGTGGGTGGGGGATGGGGTAGACAGAAAAAAAGGTAGGAGCAGTACTGTTTGTTAGATACCCTGTTGTATTTTTATTTCTGAACCATGTGAATTATTGTCTATTCAAAACAAAAAGTGGGGCGCATGGGTGGCCTAGTCGGTTGAATGGCTAACTCTTTATTCATGATCTTGGGGTCCATGGGGGCTTTGGGATTGAGCTCAGGCTCTGTGCTCAGTGGGGGTGGGCTTGAAGATTCTCTCTCTTCCTCTCCCACTGCCCCTCCCTCTCTCAAATAAATCTTTAAAGACAAAACAAAACATGGGGCACCTGGGTGACTCTTTTGGTTAAGCGTCTGCCTTTGGCTCAGATCATGATCCTGGGGACCTGAGACAGGCTCCCTGCTTAGCGGAGTGTCTGCTTTTCTCCCCCACCCTACTTGCAAGCAGGCACGTGCGTGCTCTCTCTTTCTCTCTCATAAATAAATAAAATCTTTAAAACAACAAGTTACACATTTGTAAAATGGCATTTCAGTGGCAGTTTAACATATGTTCAGGAGCTGGAAATATCTCTCCAGAGCTTTATCATCCCTGTTTGGACTCTTGGCTACAGTCTCCTAAGTGAGTCTTGCATTTGGTTTATCTAGAGCTCTCTGTCCAATAGGGTAACCACTGGCCACATCTGGCTTCCGAGCACTTGAAATGGGGCTTCTAATTTTCGATGTGCTGTTAAGTGTGCCAGATCTAGAAGACATAGGACGAGAAAAAAAGAATGTGAACTATCTCATTGATAATTAAAAAAAATATAGACTACATGTCGAATGATAGTTTGGATTTGGATTGGATTATATTTTAAAAAATATATTATTAAGTTAATTTCACTTGTTTTTTTTTTTCCTTACCTTAGATGTGGCTACTAAAAAAATGTACAATTATAGATGTGGCTTGGCTCTGTGCCTCACATTTTATTTCTTCTTCTTCTTCTTTTTTTTTTTTTTGCACAGCACTGATGTAGACTCCTGTCTACCCTTGGCATGTCAGCTAGAATTACTTTCTTAAAAAAAGAAAAACAAAAAACTAACTGAACATGCTCTAAAACCTTCATCGACTCTGAGATGCCTATAGAGACCCTTTGTAATCGTCTCTGAGATACTTTCCTTTACCAGCTCCCCACCTCCTTTCATGCATAAACACTGCTTCTCTTCACTGCTCGGACTGCAGGCTCCTTCGTAAATGTGCGTCTTTGAGTGCACTGTCCCTTCTGCTTGCAGTGTTCCAGAACTTCCATTTCATTGCCTTGAGAACTCCCTACTCATTTTGTAAAGCTAGTTCGTGTGGCCCCTTCTTTGATGGATTCTCCCTAGTTCCTCTGTCCTGTTTCCTTCTAGCACTTGGTGTCCCTCTGTGTCCTCCCACTTAGCACCTAATACTGCCATTAATTTTTTCAGGGTATTATCTTCCCTCATCAGACTGTGAACTCCTCAGGGTCAGAACTCATCCAAAAATTACAAAAGAATACAGAATAAAAAGAGTACAAAAATTCCCTGAAACTGCCAGGAAATAAACTTCAAAAAGTCACTAGGACCGTGAGGCTGGTTGTGTTTTGTTGAGAGCACACCGTGCCCCGTTTGCCTGGCTGGTGCTTCTGTCCGTCTGGTCTGTAGGTTAACAAAGGCAAGTTGAAACCCCGCGGGTCTTCTCGTAGTTAAGAATAGACCCCTTTGGAATGTTCTAGTTTTAATTAAACAGGCAGAAGATTACAGACTGCAGAGACATCGGTAGCACTAAACCCACAGTGAGTCCCAGTCTTCGGGGCTGTGTTTGGACTGGAAACTGAGAGGTGTTTGTGTTCAGTCAGAGAGCAGAAATCTCCGGCCTGGCCGTGTGCCCGTGTTTCCAGAAGGTAAAGGTGGCAGGTGGTTGCCAGGAGGTGAAGGCGCCGGTGGAGCCTGGCCAGCCCCAAGAAGGCTGCGAGCTGGGGTAATGAAGTTCTCCACGGTCTTGTTCACGGGCTCCTTACTTCAGTGACCGTCTCTGCGCAAAGTCATGGCTGCTTGTTAAGATTTCCATCGTCCTTCTCTTCTGCTTGTGGGGACTTGAGCTTTTGCGTGAAAGAGAAAAGAGTAATAAATGGGATATTCAGGATCTGTGAAGCAAAGAGGTTGTAGAAGGAAAAAGTAGAATTTTGCAAGAAACTTCTCTCCTTCGTTGAGTAAGTGAAAGTGCTCAGGTTTACACCCAGATTGTAGAAGCATCCTTAACCATTGTTCAGGATCTGTTTCTTTCTTACGCAGTGATTCAGGTACCCTCACTAGGCAGATAAGTCCACTGAATGAAGAGTTCTTTCTTTGCAAAACTTTGAGGGCTGGTAGGGTAGGAGAAAGCACAGTGTCTTCAAGGGGCTAGAAAAATATACCTGAACCCAGGATTGCCACTTACCTAGTGACATCACCTCTTTGAGCTGTGTTTTCCGTAGAATGAGGTTATCAACACCTCCTGGGCTGTGAGCATTACAGGAGGCGAATGAATGCTCATGCCTAACGTGGTGTCTGGCCCACAGTGGGTTTTGGTAAGTAGGATTTAGAACTCCAATACGAACAGAGATTTTCTTTCGTGTGGTGTAGAGTGCACACGAGCATGCCCATGGCAGAAGAGGAGGGTGTCTGCTCATAGTTGGGCTAGAATGTGGTGATCACCCCACAGTAGCAGCCCTAACCAGCTGCTCTTCGGAGCCCCAAACTGGAGGATCGTTCCCCCTTTGCCTTTGGGATTCCATCTCCAGGCCAAAGTCTGCTTTCTGGGCTCCGTTCCCCAGTCTTCTCTCCCCTTCTCCTGGGATCCACCCGGCCACAGATGCTCACTTTTTTCCTGGGGAGGAGATCTGTTCCTCATCATTCTTCTGACAAGAGAAAGAATAATCTTTTCTAAGAGGAAGATCATCATCAGGCTTCTTCTAAAAAATAACTTTTGTGCTTAGTAAACATTTTTATGAGCATTCTACTTTCCGTTGGGCGCCTGAGGTCCATGCCGTTGGCCTCCTTTCCTTCCCTCCCTGCCTCCCCATCTTATCTGACCACGAACCTCGAGGGGCCCAGCCTTCATTCTCTTTTGAGATAGATGAACGCGGTACTTTGTATGCCTTATGACCAGATGATTCGAGCTGGTAGTAATCAAGATTTGGAGCTGATTATCATTAAAGGGTAATTTCATTGCTATTCATAATTGGTCTTGCTTAAACTCACTATTGCATTTCTTTTGTCACATGATTTAAAAAGACAAAAATGCTCTTGGCAATGAACTTTGGAAAACAGGTTTCTTACATTCAGTTCTTTTTCAAACCAACTTTACAAATTTCAAGTGTGCCTTTGAGAACTGAAACAGTTCATCATTGAAATGAATATTACAAAAACAGCATCTGGCTTGAATAATGAATTTTTTGGTTCAAGTTTTGCCTCATTGAATGAAACTAATAAAACTGCCCTCGATTGTTGAATCATTGACTTCTTTGTCACTACCATTTGGTTCTTTTCCTTGCCCACTTGGAGGCCATTAAGGTTTCTTTCAGAAAGTTCTTTCCTCGTGGTACTTGTTTTAAGTAACATGGACGGCCACTTCTCTGTCACCAGCTGGGTGGAGATGATGAGACCCCTTGATCACAAAATCATAGGTTTGAGACATTTCAAGTGTCTTCTCCACCTGTCAAGCTTTATGGAACAAAAGCAAAGTGAAAAAAGAGAGCTCTAGAGTGGGAAAGACTGAAGATCAGATGTTGGTGTTGCACCATGATTTCCATACAACTCGGGGGCAGCTGTACCCCGCTGGTTTCTGCCCTGAATGCGGATGCTTGCACAGGTCTGGCGGTGCCTGGTCATGATAAGACTATGTGGGGGGCACCGGGCCAGTACCACTAGTCCTGCTGAGAGCACACGTGCACACAGCATGCCCAGATATAGCCCGAGGAAGTCTCTGGAAGGTCAATACATTTTTTTGCTATTAGGTTTTCTGATCCACAGGTATCCATGCTGAAAATATTTCCAAAGCATTTGCAGATTCATCGTTTGATTTGACTTTTCAGAAAATGACTTTTTAAAATGGATAGGGTAGATTGTGGGATCCCTCTTTTACTAATGAGGAACCTCCTCAAAGAAGTGCTGTGACTTTATTCAAAGACATAAGCTGCCATATGGTAGGAAGGAATGATATTTTATAAAGGCCTACTTTTACATTTTATCTCAAAGCCTGTATGACACGTAAGGATAATCCTATACTACACATTCTTTTTTTTAATTTCAATTCAATTTAACTAACATAGGGTGTATTATTAGTTTCAGAGGTAGAGTTCAGTGGTTCATCAGTTGCCAAAACACCCAGTGCTCATCACATCACGTGCCCTCCTTCATGCCCATCCCCCAGCTACCCCATCCCCCCACCCAGCTCCCCTCCAGCAGCCCTCAGTTTGTTTCCTATAGTTAAGCGTCTCTTAGGGTTTGTCTCCCTCACTGTACTACACATTCTACTGCAATAAAAAGCTGAATGAATGCATGAACACATGAAGGAACAAATAAAACCAAACAAAATCCTAACAAACAAAACAAAACACTAAAGAAATAAATTCAGTAGTCAGATGGTAAAAACATGGAAGCAAGTAAGTATTTTCAGTGTATCACTTCCTTGCCTGTACTTGGGAGTTGGCAAGGGTGTAGGCAGGCTTATAGTAGATTTGAAAGAAATTATTGCATTTCATCGAATTAGCATTACTTCCCTAAGTAGACAAGCCCGAGAATATTCCTCTATCTATGAATACTTTGTTAGGTGGATTGTTACCGAACACGAAGCAGGTGGAGACCATCAGTTCCTACTTTTGTCAACCAGGCGTGGTTGTTTGCTGCACGAGAGCCTTTGGGGACCTGCAGACAAAATCGTGGTGGTTGTGCATCTTCTCAAGCAGATCTCCAGCATTCTCCCTCCTCAACTTAAAAAAAAAACCCCAAAAAAACCAAAACATACCACCCGTGGCGTTTCCTGCTGCACACTTCACAGGAATAAAGGGAAGTCGGAGAAGGTCGGGCTGGGACTGAAAGGCCCTGCCAGGCTGGCTCATGGGTGAGAGCGTGATCTCAGGTGGCCATCCGGCAGCTCGGGGGCTGGCCGTGGGGACGCACCGTCAGATGTTAATCTCTTGGGACACTGGGACATGAAGTACAGCCTTTTCTCAACTTGCTAACAGAACACCGCCTTCTTTGAGAACGCTGGAACCCTTGCTCTCTCGAATTTCTCCTGAGCTTTCTAATTATAGTTCCTTGTAGTTGATTGTGTTTTCCTCTTGATCATGCTTTTTAAATTCCAGCTCTTCAGGAGCCAAGTGGATGTTTGCCTTTTTCCTAATTAATGCGTGCGATGCGCAAGTGTTCCTTAAAAACTTTCTCGTGTGCTTTGTGATTTAACCTTTGTGGCTTCATCTGAGGCTCTTTCCTGATGACACTTTGTTGGATCCCTACTTGTAAATTCACTTGGGCCCTTTAAGATTCCAGGCCTCCAAGTCCTGTCTCTATTGAGCCGGCCAGTTCTTTTCCACTGGTCGGCCCAGTTTGGCCATCAACAGATGAGGCAGGTAAGCACCCTCCCCCCTGTGTTTCTCATGGCCGATTCCTAGGCAGGGTTTGGCAGAGGCAGGGTCATGAATGGACAAGGTTCTGATTGGGTAGCTGATTGACAGGGTTTGGATCCTAGTTCAGCCACTCGATTGCAGTATCCTTTAGGGTTAGTTGGGTAATTTGTACACACCTTGGTTTCCTTGTATGTAAAGGGAGTTAAATAATATCTGTTGCCCAGTGTTATTGAGGACTGATTGGGATGGCATCGTCAGAAGTGCTTTGTAAAGTGCATACTACTGTTATCGCAGATGCTCTTTCAAAGAGAGAGATTGATACACAGAGGTTGCTTAGATCATTATCGGATGAATCATGTAGAAGACATAGGTAAGCAAAGAAAGGATAAGCCATTCCCAATCATGGCACCCAGGGATAATCAAACCGGTGAGCTGCTGGGATAGTGAACGTTGGAGAAACAGAGAGAACTGGCAGGAAAGAGGGAAGACGAAGATCACCAGCTGCAATGATGAGAGAGGAGCTCGGGAACCAAGGGTGTGGGCTCTCTTGTCACCAAAATGGAATAAAAAGGAGCTTCGTGGGGGAGGCTCCCAGTTTGAAAGTAGGATGCTGGTGATCTTGGAAATGGAATGTATTTGGCATCGCTGGAAAAGTAAACATGAGGAGAGGTTGGAAAGTTAATCCGACCACGAAATGACTCGGGCTCGGGTACCATGGTGTGCACTAGGGGAAGAGCGAGGCAGAGAGCACAGGACTGGCAGTGAGTAAGTGCTGAGTAAATATTTGCCGAATTAGTAAACGGGCGCAGTGAAGGCGGTGGAGAGGACTAGTTGCAGATTTGAGGTGTAGCCTCGGATTAGCTATTCCTATGCCTTCTGGAGAAGGCTGTGCCCCAGAGAGAGGAGTCCTTGCATCCCACCCGAGTGACTCTCTACAGCCAGGGAGGACGGCGTTGTTTAACCCCTACAGAGCATGTGTTTTTCTAGCTCAGGGAAGTGAGGGGTGCTAGGGTAAGATAGGGTACACAAGCCTTCAGTCCTACATCTCCCTGTTTTAATTTGCAGGCCACTGTACATTTAATAAATCATCCCTATGAAATTGTTTTAGTTCTGTTCTCGAATCTGGAAAGTGGAGCTTTGTGTGCGTCCTCTGACGGTAAACTCAGTCTGTGTGTCCAGTCCTGGTGATGTGACTTTGTGCTTTTTGAACTGCTCTCGAGTGGCGTCATGCCCTCATGGTGGTGTCACCCCCGAGGTTGGTCATGCCCACTCTTCACTGCCTTGCGTTACCTGTATTTTGCCTAATCTTGTGTCTTGTCGTATTTCTGCTGGGCTGCCCTGGTGGCCTCTGGCTTCGACGGCTGTGGTGTCCTTTTTGGATGGAGAGGCTAGTTGAGCACTAGACCCCGGTATTCCTGGCTGCTTCATGCCGCACCTGATGAGCGCCCCCACCCCCCGGTTGAGGTTCCATCGATCGGGAGTGAGAAGCACCGTGACCACAGGCACAACGAGCGTTCTCTGCTCTCCATGGCCCTTTTCTCTCCTCGGGGTCAACTGGCACAGAGACGACCACTGCTCTTGGTCACATTCTTGGCAGGTGACGCAGCTTGGCTCTGCTGTGGTTCAACACACTATGTTAGACCAGTTCGCATCGTGTGTGTGCAGCTTTCACAATATCCAGAGCGCTTTAGGAGACTGGCTGTAGAACTGAGCACACGAGGAGAAACGCCTTAAGAGACGTCCCTCCGTAAGAGCTTTGAGCCTCCTCTCCGGGGAGGGAGGTTAGTGCTTTGCTTGATGTTTGAGGGACAGATGAAGATGCACACCTGTGGGACTGGGAGATTCAGGTGACAGATGAACTTGATGCTTGCAGCTTGACTTGGTTGCAGTGCTTCAGTTTAGAGGCTCCTGCCGCCGTTATAAAGTTGTGGTCGCCTTTTCCCGAGACAAAGCACCTGGGGTAGAATTGAAATATCTTTGCTAAACCTGAAACCCCATAACCCTCGGGTTTCTCCACACCAGTCCGGGCTAGCCCACTAGACCCCTGGGCGCCTGTGGAAGATGGAAGTGCAAACGTGTAAACCTGCATTTCCTAGGTTAGGGATAATTTTGTGTCTCATGCTCCCACGGAGTACAGAATTTCATAATGGCCTGGATGGGTATTCTGAGCTGAAAGAAGCATTTATATAGAGCCTCTCAGAGGTATGCCTGGTATGAAAACCATAAATGATTTGCCTCACTGGTTTATTTAAAATTCTCAGGCATAATGCTGAACGAACATGGCTTTTATTCACTGGCTGTCCTTTACAGTGGAGGGAGAACGACTGTGTGGTAAATGAAATAAATATACTGGACTTGATCCTCATAGCAAGAAAGGCCTGCAGTGTTTATGTTAAAAGGTGATCCTCCGTTCCTTCTGCTTGGCAGAAGGCCTGG
>CM052806.1:49909421-50132423 GCA_028533885.1 Nasua narica | reverse complement strand
AGGGCCAAGCAGAAGTCAAGGACAGAGTCCAGGCCCCCTGAGTTGTGTGGAGGTTCAGCAGTATTTCTGACACCGTGAAGGGATATTGGGCATTCTTAGTCTTAATCGCCCCTTCCCCATTCTCTTATTCTTCTCCAAGGGAAGACCAAAATCCTCAGTTGTGAGTAAGACCATCATTTCTAGGGTTAGGCATTGAGTGGATCTCTGAACCCAATCTTTTCTAGAATCCTAGTGTTGTGGGCATTCTCAGTTACTAACCTGTGTCCTTGAAAGACAAGTCAAGAGGGAGGTGGAGGAACAGTGTTCAAGCGTGACTCATTCTGGCCACATCCTGTCAATTGGGGCACATCGTCAGTGTAACAGCGATGACAGTGACACCATTCACATAGCTATCGAGGTGTCACATTATTTATATATGCCTTAGTTCACGTGTTCCTCACCTAATGCTGACACAAGTGAGGGCGAGGACCCCTTAATCCTGCTTATTTCTTCAGTACTGATTTATTCTGTGTCGACTACGGGCTAGACCCTGTTTGAGGTACTGGAGATACAGTTAGGAGCAAAACAATAAAACGGATTCCAGCTTTTGTGGCTCTCTGTCCTCGCCGTGGGGAGGCAGCCTGTGAATAAAGGAAGCGATGCTGGGTAGTGGATCTGCTATGGAGAAAAGTAAGACAGAGAAGGAGGGTAAGGGGGTGTGTGGAGGCAGGGGGAACTTTGTCACCAGACTTCAGTTGCATGGTTGGGAAATCACTTTGGTGAGAAGACACTGGAGTAATGGCCTGAAGGGCATAAGAAGATAGGGAGGGAGAACTGAAGGGAGGCCGTGGGGCCGGAGTGAGTGAAGAAGAGTGGAGTGGGAGACAAGGTGGGGGTGTACACGGGTAGGCCAGTGCAAGGATTCTGGAATTTTATCTTGGGGAGATGGAGAACCATTTGGGAGTTAGAGTGGGAGGGTGGATGGATACTTGAATAGCCTCACTCCAGCTGCCAAGTTCAGAATAGACTGGAGGGGGTGGGAGACTGACTGGGGGGCTGTGGCAATAACCCAGAACCCAGGTGACAGTTCTGGACCAGGGTGTTGGCTCTGAAGGTGGTGTGATGTGGCAGGGTTCTGGGTAGATCTTAGAGGTAGGGTCAACAGGCTTGGGTTTAGGGCATGAGACAAAGAAAGAAGTCAAGGATGACTCCCAGGTTTTTGACCTGAGCCACTAGAAGGATTTGGTTACCATCAACCTGGATGAGGATGACCGGGAAGAGCAGGTTGAGGCCTGGAGGCAGATGATGACCTTGGTTTGGTCACGCTGTTGTACTTGCAATGCCCGTGAGACCTCTAAAAGATTGCCTCCAGGGCGGAGTTCTTGATATTCCAGTCTGGAGTTCAGGGGAAGGGTCAGAGCTAAAGATAGACATTTAAGAATAGTTGAAGGGATAGGTGGGCCTGAATTCATGGAGTCAATGAGATCTCCTTGGAGGTGAGAATACATAGAATGGGGAAGAGGTCAGGGGTTGAGTCCCAGGTACTGGGACAACATGTAGCCAAGGGACTGGCTGAACCTGTAAAGGAGACGGAGAAGGAGCTGCCAGGGAGGTGGGAGGAAAGCTAGGAGGGGACGTGCCAGAAGCCAAGCCAGGGTGTTGCAAGGTGGAGGTATGGTCATCCCGTCAGTGTTCTCGAGGGTCTGATCTGCTTCCCTCAATCAGTCATAGACAGAGGCCATGATAAATGAGTCACCAAGGGCCGTGGTGGGGAGACGACTGGGCTAGGGCTCAAAGCCAAGTCCACTCTCTGCCAGGAGAGGCCCCTGACCATACCTGATCTTTGTGTGCTGTTTGAGGTCATCTCGCGCTTGGCGCGTTCTATTGTCAGCTCTGTGTTGGTCCTACTGTTTTAGGGCCATGTCCCGCGCTCGTGTGAATATTTTACTCTTGTGTATCTTTTACGTAACTATGTAGTGTGTATTCGTTACAGAACGAATGGAAAAACAGGTAAGCAAAAGGGAAAAAATGAAAATCCTTAATAATAATTGCATCACTCAGAGGTGACCATGCTCACAAGTTGGCATATGTCCTTCCAGACTTTTTTCCAGCCACGGTTGTGGACATATGTATTCTTTTCAAGGCACTGATTCTATGCTAAATATATTAGCTTTTTTAGAATCTTTTTATTTTTGAAAAATCTTTTTAAGACCGATAATATGTCATGAGTATCCATCATGGTATGCATATTATATAATTGTTTTATATCTTTATTTAAAACAATCGTGCCTGCGTATCTGTTATAGTTTGCCAAGATTGCCGGGTTAAGAAGTAATCTGGACAGCATGTATAGGAATTACTCAACCCTAAACAGGAAAATGACGATCGTGGGAGTGTTTGTGTTCATTGAGCCCTACCATGGGCAAGGCGCTGCTACCAACCATTTTATTTGCAATGTGTCATTTATTTCAGACAACAGTCCTCTGGGGAGATGCTGTTATCTCCATTCCTGTAGCTGAGACCCCAAGAGAGAGACCCTGGCTCATGGTGGGATGCAGCGAGGGTTGGCGTGAAATGGACGTGGGCCCCGTCTGTCCATCTCTCGTCCCTCACTGCATTTTCCTCTTTGACCTCCTACTCGGCTGGGCCTTAGCTCCCTGCCTCCCTCTTGCCTTCTCAGGGGAGCCACGCAGGCAGGAGGGTGGGAGGAAGCCGCTGCTGGGGGTGGGCTTGTTGGCACCCTGCTTCCCACCCACAGCGGCCCCCCTGTCCACCCTGGTCACTGAGACGTATTTGATGAGGCGCCACTTATCCATCTGTGGTTCATGATGGAAAATTAGGATTCTATCCCTTAAGGTTTACTGTAAAACAAAAAGTTCTGAATCTTGAAGGACCTCTGGTCTATTGATTCCCTTTGGGCTTAAAAAAAAAAGTGATATTTCAGCTCACTCGTTAAATATGTGTTTGGGTTTTTTGCAGATTGTCAGATATACCAGGGACACGCTTTGAGTGGGTTTGAACTTGAAATATGTCCGTATCCTCTGTGATTGCTTTTCAAACCTTCTTGTACGTCTTAGTTTTGTTAGGTATTCTAATGGTGGAATAAACTTAACATAGAACGTGTAATATATGTAAATAAGTAATGTGTAGGATATGGCCTCTAACCCTGTGTCTGTCTGTGATACAGACGTGCTAAATATAGCACGTAGCAGGAGTTAAAATGTGGACGAGCTGCAGTGGCAGGCGTATCAAGTGAATTGTGTTTGAAATCACAGTTCTGGAATTGTTTGCAAAACTAATGTGGTACAGAGAGAATAAAAGAGGAGCTCCTGTATTTCCAAAACCCTTGTTATTCCTTGTAGAATGGAGGCCCTTGATTATTTCGTTCATGAAGTCATTAAACATCACACTTCAATACTGAAAACGCACAATTTTGTAAAGACTACTTCAGTATTTTTCTCTTTTTAGGTGCTCAGGTTACATAAACTCTAAGGAACGAGTACCACCAGCTCCATGCTAGATTAAGTAAGAGCTTTCTTTATCCAAAAAGTCGGTAGGGGCCGCTTATGGGTTCTGTTCTTCCGATCCCATTTTTCACCAACACAGAACACAGTCCTTCTGCATAGATGCCCCCAACCTGCTTCTCGGTGGACCTGGGATCACTTTCCACAGACTTGGTCAAGTTAATCTCGTGATTCTTCATTTCCAGGCAACCCGTTGCTTTTCAGAATTTTGGCTGGAGATCTTAAAAGCAGTGCACATTGGTGATGATCTTGTGCTTCTGTTTTCTTTTCCATTCTCCGGCTCCCTTAGGTTGGTGACCAGAGCCGTCAGAGATGAGGCACCTCTGTGGCGGGTTGCGCTAAGTTGAGCTCTCTCCGAGGAAACTAGTCCTGCTGCTTATAGAACCTAACATGCCATCTCTAAAGTACAGGACAGTAAATGAAAGTAAACTTGCAGTCATCCTTTGCATTTGGATGGTTTTGGAGACCTAACCTCCACGTACCCATTCCTGTTCAGAAGGCAGAAACTTCCTCATTCAGTAATAAATGTATCCTGTTAGTTACATGTATGTAAGTTCTACCTGAACAATCAATAATTTCAGAAAGAAAACAGTTTTTCAGGTGGATTTGTGGGGTTTACTTTATAGAAGTTTCAGGCGAGCCCAAAGATGCTAATCTAAAACCCAGAGTTCATGTAGGGATTGTGGTTTATGGAAATGCTCTCATGTGTTGTTTTATAAGTTCTGGTTTATAGTTTATTTTGAACTTGATTTATGAACAGAAGTATTACTCTTATTTGCTAATGCTGATGGATTTCTCCACTCATCCTCTCTTTAGAAGTTGTCTTTCTCTCTTTTAGTAAATTGGGAGTATGGAACATACTGTCCATTTCTCTTCCTTCCAACATTGGATTTCAGACTAATTAACAGAATGAAGCAAACATCTTTCAAAAACTTGACTTTAAGTACTTGGATATATATCATCGGAACTATTAAAAAGAACAGGATGTTTAGTGTGCTTCTCCTCCCTTAGGGAGCACAGAAACTTCTCTTGGCCGTTCCCAATATTGAGGCTGGCCAAGTAGAATTCTAAGCACTCACATCTTAGAGACTAAAAAGCCACATCTCTTTGTAGGAAAGTGAAGACCCCTTTCGTATTCATCAGTTCTGTTTTTGTCACTGGGTAGCTTTTGAAAATTTGTTAAAAAACTGTTCATCTTGTATACTCCCTCTCCCCCATTTTGGTGAGATTCCAAAGCTTAGAAAATTTAACCTTTCTAAACTGGAATTTATTAGCTGTAAAAAATGCTTTTTAGTCTTGCTGGAAGTTGTGAATAGACAGTAAAAAATTACATAGAATTTTTTTTCAGTCAGTACAAATACGAGTTTTCTTTTTGTAAGCCCCAGACATTTTGGTATTAAAATTTTGAGGTGGAGGTGGGGCTGAATATAGGATAAGAAACAAGATGTTGGGGTGCCTGGGTGGCTCAGTCAGTTAAGCATCCAACTCTTGGTTTCAGCTCAGGTTATGATCTCATGGGTCATAGGATTGAACCCCACATCAGGCTCTGTGCCCAGTGGGGAATATGCTTGAGATTCTCTCCCTCTTCCTCTGCCCCTACCCACGCTCATGAGTGTGTGCGTGCATGCTCTCTCTCAAAAAAATAAATAAATCTTTGGAGGGAAAAAAAAAAAGAAACAAGACATTGGACATTTGGATAAAGTATATACTATGCTCTTGACTAGAAGAGGAGAATTTCAGTTCCAATAATGCAAATAATCCCCCCTTTATTCTAAGTCATGTTGGCCAATGTGTCGGCAATAACCCAGTCAAGGGAAAGTGGGGCTGGCAGCTCTCAGTTCTGCCTAACTTTGCCCTGTTGCTTATTAGGAAAAGTTAGAGTAGCTCATGGCTGCTTACCATGGCCAATACGGAGAGAGCGAGCCGGGAGAGTGAGAGAGCGAGAGAGAGGACACTCAGTTAAGAACATTTAGCTCTGTTTTGTGCACAATTTCAGAAGAGGAATCTGGGCATGCTTAGGGGACTTTCATGGACGTTCCAGATGCTCTGGGAATAGTAAGTGCTGTCCTCAGAGTTTCCTGATGATCAGACGAAGTACTGTGTGGTAGGCTTAGCACGGTGCCTGATGTGGCGTAAGTGCGGTGAGTGTTAGCTGTTGCCAGTGCCGTCGTTGTTTTTAATCATCTGTTGCCGTTAAATACTGAATTGTGAACCCTAACATTCCCTTATCCCCAGTGGGACGCGTTACGAAGCATCCCCATGTTCCAAGGAACTAGAATCTAGGTATGCTTTAGTTACAGGGGATCCTGAAAGAAAAAGTGAGCACTCTTCTGTTCCAAGATGGAATTTACATTCTATTAGAGCGGTTATGGTTAGTGGGATTTATTTATTAATGTCAGTTGGTAATTCCTGAGTACCTTTCACAAGCCTGGCACGTAGCTAGGTGCTGAATATAGAAAAATGAAGAAGACAGATGTGGCCCCGCCTGCAGGGAGCTTAGACTTGGCCCACACCTAAGATTGCAATTGCTGAGTAGTTGCGAGGTTCGGCCTTCTGTGGTGCCTACTGGGTGCATTCAGACTCGGAAAGTCAGGGAACGCTTGCTGGAGGAGAGGACCTTTGGCTGGGAGCTGAAGGAGGGAGCAGGAGGGAGGAGGAGAGTGGAATCTTCCAGCACACGGGCAGGCTGAGCACTGGCCTGCAGCAGAGAGTACAGCACATTGGAGGCCTCACAGGACCTCAGTAGGGCTGAGGTATAAGGTCGGGGCAGGGAGAGGTAGGGGAGGCGGGAGCACAGGAGCCTGGGAGCCTTGCTGAGGAGAAGGGAAGGGACACAGCTGTGAGCAGGCCGTGCCACGTGTAGGACTGCATTTCGGAAAGATCACTTGGGCCACCCTGTGGAGGCTGGGCTGGAGGGAGGCAAACTGGAGGCAGAGAGGCCAGTCGGAAAGCATGTGAGTGTCCAGGTGAGAGGTGGATGAGAGCTTGAGTCACCATGGATGGTGATAATCTCCAGGGTATCATCTGCCCCAGAAAGCATTTACTGTGTGGCTACTGTTCGGAGCGCCTTACATAGATTAACTTATTTAATCCTCCAAATTATCTTCTAGGTGTGTACTATGAATATATAAAATATTTTATTCCATGGGGCAGACGAGAAAACTGAGGGCCAGGAACTTGCCTAGTCGTGTAAGTGTAAGTGGCAGGGGCAGGGTTTGGACCCGGGCGGGCCGTTCTTGATTGGATTGAAGACGCATCGGGAGGAAGAATGGATGAGGCTTGGTGATCCTGAACTGAAGGTTGGCGGCAAAGCAGAGTGATGCCTGGCCTCTGGCCTGGGCTTCCACGTGGGTGGTGATGGCCTTGACTGGAATGGGGGCTACGCAGTGGGGGCAGACTCGTGACGGCAGACGACGAGAGAGCATGTGGATGTTCCAGGAGAATCCGGGCACAGATTTCTGCAACAGCATCACGTTGGTGGGGACGGGCCCTGTAGGAGCTGACGAGCTTGCCCAGAGGGAGAATCCGTGCACGGGGAAGAGCTGGGCGCCGGGAGGAGAGTAAAACCAGCAGCCGAAAACCGGGAAGAGGGCGAGGAAGACGGCGGAGCTGAACGGTGGAGCAGGAGAGCGTGTGCACCGCAGCGGAGGGAAGATGGGGTTTCGGGATGGGTTGATGGGTTCTCTGTATACTGCACTCTGCTGAGAGGTTTGGTATAAATGAGGTCATTTGGTGTCTTCCGATAGAGCCGGTTCAGTGGACGTGGAATCTGAAGTTGAAGGTGCTGAGGGTGTGGGAAGGACTGGGAGACAGCTGTGTAGACCAGGCCCTCCAGAATCTAGGCTGGGAAGTAGAGAGATAGGGAAGGGTTTCCTATGCTTATTTAAAGACGAGCAAGCCGGCGGGTTTAAATCCTGATGGGAAAAGATGCTGATGTGGTGAGCGAGGCCCCCGAGGTGGGGGAAGGGAACGAGCATCTGAAGGGCAGCAGGAAAGGAGGAAGGCAGGGTGTAGACGTTGGAACACTGCCAGCGTAGGGCAAAGAGCTGAGGAATGGATCATCAACTGGCTTACTCTTCACAGTTGGCAGGAGGCAAGGTTGTCTGCTGAAAATGAGGAGAGAGGTGGTGAGGTCAGATTTGGGGGAGTGGGAGGGGTTGCTGATACTGCTGCCTAGAATGGGGGAGCAGAGCCGACCGAAAGTGTGGAGGGATGTGGGTGGTAGCATTTAAAGGAAGGCAACCCTGAGGAACTAGTTTAAACTAAGGTAGAGTTGATTGATTTGTTAACCCTTTAAAACCCCAAGGTTCTCACCAGCCAGTAAGGTTTGTTGAACTTTACTTTCTTTGGTTACTGTTATTAAAAGCATAGCAAACAGAAAATCCAGATTTATTAAAAATATATATATATATTTTTAATTACCGACCCTTCCCTGGAGATAATTTTTTTTTAAGATTTTATTTATTTGAGAAAGAGAGCAGAGAGGGAGAAGTAGACTCCCTGCTGAGCAGAGAGCTTGATGCGGGGCTCCATCCCTGGACCCTGAGATCATGACCTGAGCCAAATGCTTAATTGACTGAGCCACCCAGGCGCCCCGTAGTGAGGGGCAGAGGGAGAAGGAGCGAATCTTCAGCAGTCTCCCCACCCAACCTGGAGCCCGACACAGGGCTCAGGGCTTGATCTCATCACCCTGAGATCATGCCGTGAGCCTAAACCAAGAGTCGATGCTTAACCAACCAAACCACCCAGGTGCCCTTCCCTGGAGATTCTTAAATACTTCCGTAAGAAACCTTGCCTGCTAGCCTCTATTCGGTATCTAAATGGTGGAGTATCACACAGTACAAAGAAAATATTTTAGGCAGGGAACCTTGTACTTACCTGGAGAAGAAGTATGTACAGAATAGAACCGTCCACATGTGTATCCCTGAATTTTGCCCCTGTAGGGCACTTATTTGTCCAGGTCCCCATCCCTGCATAACTGGTTAATGTCATGATCTAAAAAATCCAAAGCCCCCCCCCCAAAAAGAGCTGCTATCTCCACTGTACCTTTTTTTTTTTTTAAGATTTTATTTATTTATTTGATGGAGAGAGAGATTACAAGTAGGCAGAGAGGCAGGCAGAGAGAGGGGGAAGCAGGCTCCCTGCTGAGCAGAGAGCCTGATCCAGGGCTCCATCCCAGGACCCTGAGATCATGACCTGAGCCAAAGGCAGAGGCTTTAACCCACTCAGCCACCCAGGCGCCCCTGCACTGTAACTCTTGATTCCAGCTTAGAACCTTTGTCTCTGTTCTTCCCTCCACTTCTACCAGCTGGGTTGTAACTCACTGGCTTTCCTTGACTTTGGTCTTCACTGGAAAGCGCTATCCCCAGGCCCGTTCCAGGTGCTGTCCCATGCAGCCACGGGCTCCCATCTCGGCGGGATGGAATTCTGAGCTCAGAACCCCGAAGCTGTATTGCTCAGACCCCGGCCCGCTCTCCACCCTCTGGGGCATGTTGCTAAGGAGAGAAGCTGGAAGGGGCAGCGCCGCGTGTATTTCTCACAGGCCTCCCTGGACTGAATCTGCTCGAAGCTTGTTTGCTCAGAAAACCAGTGTTTTACTTAAGCGGCGGTAAAAGAGTTGTTCATGGCCTGTGAGTCTTGGGCAAAGGCTATAACCAGAGAAATTAGTCTGTATTTGGTAAATGAAAATACATCCTAAGTAAATAAAATATGTATTCTGTCTTATCTAAAGAAGAAAAAAAGATGTTGGTTGTGACCTGCTGATTTGATTGACTGCGTTTTCGAAAAACACTGCCTTTCCCTTGGTTTTTAACCTAATTGTTAAATGACACAATAGAAAATTTGTGTTTTCTGATATGAGGGGATTTAAAATGGAAAAAACAGTAGTGACCGTTCTGACTCGTGCAAAATTGCACGATAAGTAGGCTTATCAGTACTTAGGAAGTCAGCTGTGTCACACGCTCATTCACACGTTTACTGCCACCATTTAAGGCCACTCGTAGGCTTACTCGGGAATAGTTGCGTAATAGTGGAAAGAGCCGTCTGAGGAGCTGGATGCGAGTCCCCTCTGGCGCCGCGCGAGCTGTGGCCTTGAACAAGTGACCTTCACCTCTCTGTGTTCGCGTTCTTCTCCAAGGGGTGTCCGGACTAGATTTTTGGTGTATATTTTTTTAAGTTCTAAGATTCTTTAATTTATAAAGGTAGCTCTGAGACTTAAAGAAAAAAATGTCTGGAAACATAGCCCTGCTCAAGTATAATTTTTTTTCCAAAATCTGAACCTGTTCTTTTCTAGTATTTGTTCTAGTTAAAAATTCACATTTCATATTCAACTTTCAGACGTAAGCAGAGGGGAAATTTATTCTCCTATGGTAAGATGATTTTACTTCCTACTCAAGAGTCCAGCATTGTTTGCGAATTGACACATTGTATTGTGAAAGCTTCCTTTTCAGGCAGGGCATTGTTGCATCTCACCGATCACATCAGTGGTTACTGAAAAATCTAGAAGGTTGCGGTTTCATCTTTCGTCCCAGCTCTGTTAATTCAGTGTGTTAGAACATGGCGCTGGTGAGACGAGTGCATAGGACCAGACTTCATGTTGGCCTCTTTATCTCCCCAGTCCTGGGACACCATTTCTGAACAGTGCTCGCTCTTGAGAATGTTCTCTGCTCTAGGCTTGCCAGCCAGCCTCTCTCTCTCTGCTCAGATGTTTGTCTATGGTACTGGGCTTCCGTCATAAAAGCCACATGAAGACTTATTTCCTTCCAAAGGTATATCACTTTTGGATTGCTAATCTTTTCCCATGTGTGCATTATCTGTATTCAGTTAATATCCTTGTATGGTTGCCGTTATTATCAAGTGTTTGCACACTGTGTGCATGTGGGCTTTCCCAGCAAGACTGACTAGTGTTCTGCCTGGTAACCACTTTTGGAATGGATGAGCGAATGCCTGAACGAGCCGGTGCTGCTTGATTGGATGCCCAACTCCATGCAAATCCATTACTACAGGTAGAAAAATGATTGGACATACGTGAGTGGGCTGACTGAGTGCGCTGAAGTCATCTTTGTTTACCAGAAATGTGACATTACTAGTGTAGCTGTCACTTGTTTTGGGGTAGTCTTTTATGGTGGTTTGCCCCTTATTTCCATTTCTGTCTCCTGGGCACATAGTAGGAGCACTCGCCTGCCCCTTGGCTGGGATTGCATCATATGATTGGTTGAATCAACGTGGCTGGGTCCGAATGATTGGTTCCAGCCAGCGGGAGTTTTGAGTAGGAAATGATGTGTGTCCCATCTGGGCAAGAGCGTATCATTGCCAACATGAGGTTCTCTGGGGTCCCCTGTCCCTCTTGTATGGTGACTGACAACTCCCAAAGGTCAAGTAATGTGAGCAAGGAATAAGCTTTGTGGGTTTGGGGATTGTTTCCGCAGCCAAACTTATCCTGACTATCCGGTATTCTTTTTTCTGCTTGGAAGGTCTAACGTGCGTCTCGTTCTGGGACACAGCATGGCAGGTAAGGGCCCAGACTCACAATCACAATGCCCGGGTTGGAGTCCTGGCTCCACCGCTTTCTGATTGTGTGAATTTGGGTAAAGCATTAACTGCTGTGTGCTTCAGTTTTCTCATATGTAAAATGGGGAATTTAATAATAGTGCCTACATTATAGAATGGTTGTAAAGAGGCTAGGCTCTGGCGAGGTGTTCGTTGAGTAAAAGAACGTATCAGTGAGCTGTGGGAGGACTTAGGGCATTGCCTGTCTGCACGAAGGGAGGGTTAAGCTCTCAAAAATGGCCTGGAAGGGTACTTGGCCAGTTCAGTTGCTAGAGGAGGGGACTCTTGATCTCCGGTTTGTGGGTTCAAGTTCCACCTTGGGCACAGAGCTCACTGTAAAGCAGACCACTCACCATGGTAGGCTAGGGACTTGGGGCTGACCTTGCACCTGCACCTGGAACTCTTTGAACGCTTCGGAGCCCATGGCAGACTGGGAGCCTGGAGCCCGTCGTGCCCGTGCGGAAACACGTAGTGCCCTGGACTTCGTGAAGAAGAGATGCTCTGTGGCCGCTGGGGGGCGTGGAATTTCTCAGCTTCACTCCCTTCATGTCATTGTCCCACTCCTCGGTGCAGGAGACCTTGCAGACTTGTTCCCATGTCCCCAAGCCTTCTTCCCCTTTTCATTCAGGTACCTGGAATCCCACCTCCTTCCAGAGGCATTCCTGTGCACATTTTAGATACCTGTGGTTTCCTCTCACCCCCTCCTTTATAAACCTCCAGCTCCCAGAACTCTCCCTTGTTTTACCTCAGGACAAAGCGTAGGTACACTCACTTAAGACCCCGTACCCGGGCTGTTTGTCCCATTGTGTCCATGTGCATTAGTTCATCTATTTTAGGCAATAAGCGCTGAGGCAAGGATTTGGCTTAACTCATTTATACAGGGCTTAGGAAAATGCTCTGTGGAATTAGAGACACCTAATAAATGCTTTAGACTTTTGAATGATGCTGTAATCATTTTAATGGAGGCTGATTTGTGTGTGTTTAAACAAATGGCATGTTTTCCAGCAACATTCTGGCAAATTAGCAGCTTCTAAATGAAAAAAAAAAGTCTATACTTAGAAAATGAATTTTGTAAACTGCAGTACCATGCAGTTATTTATTGCTAAACTGATTTAAGCAGAGGCTGAAATGCAGTGGTGAAGCCAACATTTAACTTTTTTTTTTTTTCCTAACTTTGTTTTCTGAAAAGTTGGTTGGCATGACAGGGGTAGGTAGGAAAACAGGGCAATTTAAAGGCGTTATTGTGAATTTAATGCATATTTTAAAAGAGTTGGGTAAAAAAACCCCTTTATATTAGGTTAGCAGATGTGATTTGGCACCACCTCTTCCCACACATGTGCCCTTTTCATTAGGAATGTGTGCCTGATGTGGTGCAGATGGTATTTAAGCCACTTAGTAATATTTTCCACAACCTGTTTTTAGTAATTAGGCTTGAATTTGCTGGTTCAAAATACTGGAGTGCCTTTTGGTAACTCTGTAAACTAAGGAACTTGAAATGTGGTCAGTGTACCAGCAGAGGGCAGTGTAAGTCAGTGTTTTAGTCCCAGTCCTCCTGCTGCTGGGTTTCCACACTGGAGAGCTAGAATGTTCTGAGTCTATTTGAGAGATGTAACTTGAGAATTTTTAAAAATAATCAATAATGACAAAGTTTTAAAAGTATCTATCTTGTTGACTGTCCTCTAGTAAGAAAGTAAGTTGTCCAGAGCAGAGTTGACCTGTAATTTTATTTTAGGAATTTAATTTTTTCCTGATTCCTCCATCAGCCAGTATGTGTGACCGTGTGGAAGGTATAGCCCTTCTATAAATCGTCTCATTAATGCACTTGAAAAACACAATATTTGATTTGATGAGAGTTTTTCTTTAGCTCAGTTAGTAGATACTACTAACTACTAAGTGAGGTACTAACACATATTGTGTCTGTGAAGGTTTTCAGATTTTATTTATTTTTTATTTTTAAAGATTTTATTTATTTTTTTGAGATAGAGAGCACAAAGTGGGGGAGGGAGGCGGGGGAGGGAGGCAGAGGGAGAAGCAGGCTCCCCACTGAGCAGGGAGCCCGATGTGGGGCTCAATCCCAGGACCCCGGGATCATGACCTGAGCGGAAGGCAGTGGGTTAAACAACTGAGCCCCCCAGGCTCCCCTTCCACTGTTTTTATGATAAGGGAATAAGGTTTGTGGTCCAGAGCTCACTGTAAAGCAAACTTCTGAGTTTGTGGTCCAGTCAGATGTCAGTGACCTTCAGAGAGTGACACCAAGAACTGCCTTTTGTTTTATTCTGTTGTGCTTTATAAAACAAACAACACTGTGTGGCCTTTTATACATAATTTTTTTTCCTCACCATGAAACCTCTCTGCAAACCCTGCCCTGTGGCTCTCCTGTTCCCCTTATTCCTGCTTTCTCCAATTCCAAAAGCAGACACAGTACTCGCCATGTCCTTTTTGTCTTTGTGGCAATCTCTGTAAGGTCTGCTCCACCCCTTCTCTCCCTTCTGGTGTCTCACAGCTCATACCCTTCCCCCTCTGCGTTGGACTGAATGTTTGGTTCAGAGGGGCCCCTGCCAAATTCGTATGTTGAAGCTCCAAACCCCAACGTGATTACCTTTGGAGAGGGAGCTTGTGAGGAGGTGAGGTCTTACAGTGAGGCCTTAATCCAATAGGGTTGAGGCCCGTCTAACAAGAGAGAGCGATGCCAGCATGTTCTCTCTCATGTAAGGAAAAGGTGAGTGTGGCTGTCTGCGAACCAGGAAGAGGGTTCTCCTCAGCACCCAAACTGGCCGGCACATTGACCTGGGACTTCTTCCGAACTGTGAGGAAAGACATTTCGGTTGTTCAGAGCAGGCGGCCTGTGGTATTTGCCTACGCTGGTACCTCACGGGAAGCCGAGGTTCAGAGAAGGGAGCCGCCGGGGCCTGCCGGCAGGTAGCAAAAGCTCTGCGGAAGGACAGACAGCCTGAGGAGAAGCAGAAAGGGGACTGCTCGGATGGGGGTCTGGTCCAGGAGGTCTGTCTGGATGAGTGACTGCATAGCATGGCTGGGGGGTTGATGGTGAGAAGATGGCTGGGGGTGACAATGAGGAGCCCTGGGGATCGATGCGGTAGATTGGGTGAAGCTTTGCAAACTAGTCTGCGTAGCTTGGCTTTGAGCTTCTCAGGGGAGCTTCTCAACTGGGAGAGGCCAAACTCTGGGGAACACATGGGAATGTCAGGGGTATGCCAAGCCCCAGAATAGGAGTGTGTACCTCTTTGGGGTGCCAGTATTTCTAGATAGGCTTCTTCCTGGGACTTCAGATATATTTCACATATACATTCTTTCTGCCTTTCGAGGTCAACAGCGGCAGAGGAAACAGGGCTTCACGAGAAGACCATGAGCAGAAACATGGAGAGAGGGAGGGTGGACACAGTGTCCCTGTGCGGGAGAAGAGGCTTTGGATCTGCTTGCCCGATTGCCTTCTTCCAGAAAGTGCTCTGTGCCGACCGGTTCTTTGTTCCCATGTGGCCATTAGACAGGTGGCTGCTTCTCAGCAGATGGCCTTTTAGAAGGAGTTTAGCATCGTGTGTGAGATCACAAACAAGCTAGCTCTGTTTCTGGGACAGAAACCCAGGCCAGCCCCAGCCTCTTGGGGCCTTTCAAGCCGCAGAGCGTCGTGTTCATGGGCAGTGGGCTAAGAGGCAGGGCCTGGACAGAGTGTGACCGCTGGTGTTTGGCAAGCTGGTCCTTCAGTTTCTGCCCTGTCAGTTACTAGCTCTGGGACCTCGAGGCTGACAAATGTCGCCTTTATTCCGGATGAACATTAGGGATCTGTGTTAAAGGAGAAAGGGAGGGAGGGAGGGAGAGTGAGTAGGCAGACAGCTATTTGCTTTTAGATTCTTTCTTGATGAAAAAAGAAAAATATGAACTTCTATTGCACCAATAGATGGCAAATAAAACTTTGACTTCTATTTCAAAGGACTACCTTGCTATTTTTGTGTAATGTCATGTTTCCTACTCTTATCACATTTTGGATATTTAACACATTTTCCCACCTCTGGAGTGTGAGGACATTTATCATGGTCTGACTTGATCTTATTTATGTGTTTACATGGTTATCATCTGTCTCCTGCTTTCGTTGCACAAGAATGTAAGTTCCATTAGGGAGGGGACGTTGGTTGGCCTCGCAGGTGTCTCCACATTTGTGATGTGCTTGTTTGAACTTGATAAATATTTGTGAATGAATGTATGGGATAGTGAAGGGGAAGGAGCAAGTTTTACTGAGCACTGAATCCGATCTTTCCTTCCCTGCTTCTGCTACCCACCCCTTAGTCAATTGTCAGGGCCCCATTCTGAAGGTGTTGGTGTTCCTGGCTTCTTTGTAGGCATTGCCATGGCGGCAAGGGGGCAGGGGATGCTACTGCATCTGAAAAGAAGGGAGCCTCACCTGTCATTGGTGTTGTGCTCTGGGCTCAGAGAGAAGTGGACTATGCCGCTAAGCTCCATCACTTCCCCCGAATATACTGGGTCCTGCTAACTTAGCTACTCTCCAGCAGTGGGCTCACTGCCTGGTAGACCCGATTGGATTTTATTTAGCCAGATGAAAGGGTCATCCACGAGGAGAGATTTTTAGCAAATTGGAAAGAAGATATCTAAGTGATGAGAGATGAAGGATCGGGTTTTTCAGAGACTTGGGTTTGAAGTTCTTTAATCAGTCCTTTCTTGTTTGCCACACCAGCACCACTGATTCTAACTAGTGGTGGGAGCCAGGGGGGTAATACGTCAGAGAGCGAAACATCCCACTAAAGAATGTTTTTGAAAAGATGTGCCTTTCTATGTTCTTTTCCTAATCCGTATGGTAACTGGAACTAGAACATCCTATAGAGATCTTTCAAGGGACATGTGTTAATAAAGGGATTAACAATGATGTGGATAAACATTGCTGATTGGTCTACGAATGGAAGTTTCCAGAGAGAAATTTCTAAAAAAACTTATGTGAAGTATTTTAAGCAGTCCCCCTCCCAGCCTTTATAATTTTTAAAAACACTTTCTGAACGTACAGTAGAGCAGCAAAGTTCAGACTCGGTCTTTTAACTAAATGAAAGCTAAAATCAGGTATCATTTTTGAAAATGAGATCTTTTCATTTCCTTTTTTTTCCCTACTTTGTCAATATTTGGTAGACCATTGGGATATTAAAATTTATTTTTTAAGGATTTATTTATTTAGTTAGAATCCAGAATATTGGGGCGCCTGGGTGACTCAGTTGGTTGAGCAACTGCTTTTGGCTCAGGTCATGATCCTTGAGTTCCGGGATCGAGTCCCACATCGGGCTCCCAGCTTCACGGGGAGTCTGCTCCTTCCTCTAACCTTTTCTCCTCTCATGCTCTCTCTCACTTTCTTGGTCTCTCAAATAAATAAGTAAAATATTAAAAAAAAAGAATCTATAATATTGTTGCCAGATTTAAAAAAATTATTAGAAACTAAAGTTGATAGTTTACATACTAACTCCTATCCACTGGATTCCTTTATATCTATGTGACTCAATATTTACATATATACATGTAGGGCCCTATATAACTCTCCAAATATGCCCCGGATGAGAGGACAAAGAAGTTCCCCAAATCTTAACCTCTTCTAACTGGAAGTCGCATGTTACTGTGTGTACTTGTGTAATGAAGCCATTTTAGCAAAAGAATTTCTTGCAGCAACAACACTTGAACTGCATGAAATGTTATTGCTAAACTGATTTTACAAGCTCATTGCCGACTGGCATACTAAGGTAAAAGCTGAGTCCTCTAAGTTCCATCAACTGGGATTCCAGGACCCTTCTAATCTCAAACAAGAGACTATTTTCCTGGTTGGCCCACACACACACTGACAGACGTGTGGATGTTGCAGTGAGTTTCCGAATCTTAAAAAGCTTTTTTAAAACAAATTTTACATGAAATAGATTTCCCTTTGATCTTATGATACACATGTTAAATAAACAGTGAGATCTTCATTTGGGATTCATGTTTTTCAGGTTAATATTGTGATTTTAAGAGCATGCAAGAAATGAAAACCTTATTCCCTTGTCTCTGAAAGTGGACTTAATGGGAGTAATACCTACATAAAAAAAAAAATCAAAACTATTTTAAGAATGTTCTTCGTGGTGAAACTTGTTATGGTAGTGCATTTGGGGCAAGGGAAAATGCCTCACGAATACCGAGTTTAACAACTGTGGTTTTTAATAATCGGGAAAAATAACATGAATGTTAGAGGGAAACATTAAATATTCATGAAAATAGGGACTTGTATTTGAGACATAATGAAAACTTGAAGTTTAGGGTGATAGAATAAAGTACAACTGTCCACAAAGTATGTAAAAATAATAAGAATGTTATTTTGCCTGATAGAATTAGAAAAATAATTCTAGTTAATTTTAAAATAAAACAGCTAAAACACACACAAATCTGTGGAATAGGAAAAAAGAATAACTTGAATAGGAGAAGAGGAAGACAAATGGGATGAGGAGGTGTGGTTAAAAGTCGGGTAACTTGGCTTCATTTGGGTTCCAGGCCTTGTAGCCTTGGGTAAGCGAAGCAGCCAAGCCTCATTCTCCCCCTGGGTGATAAGGGAGTAAATCATACTTGTTTCAGAGGGTTTTGTGATGCTCAGATGGGGTGATTCACATACAGAGTTAGCTATCACTCTGTATCTCCATAGAATAGAAAATGTAAATGTTAAGAGTACATTATAACCCTGAAATAACCTTCCCTTTGGCAAGTAGATTGTCTTGGAATTTATATGAAAGGTCAACTGTAGATTCTTATGCCTTGGTTTGGTAATGTTTAAAGTTATGAGCAATAAGATGAAGAACAGGCAAGGGACGGAGTCATAGAGGAAACCGGAGGAAACCCCAGTGTTCCCCTCGCATTCCCACTGGACAGAAGCATCTTTGATCAGTAGGCGATTTGCCGCCCATCACACTGAGGACGGTGGTGGCAGTGAAGGTCACTGAGTGTGCTGGGCACTGGAGCCACGGGATGGCAGTGTGTCAGTGAGTCCTCACTACAGCCTGATGAGGGAGGGTCCATCGCGAAACTGACCGAGAGTGGAGAGGTTGGGTAATTTGTCGGTATCCACAGTGGGTGCTGGAGTTGAAGCCCAGGCTGGCGGCTGGCTCTGGGGCCCTGACTCTTGATTGGCGTTGGCACTATGATGATGGATTTGGGGGTGCCTGTGGTTCTATTCTTGGGGATCCAAATCTAAAAAGGCCTTTTTGGTCTGAACAGTTTAATTCCAACATTGAGTTTGTTTCTCTCCCTCCTCCTCCTCCTCCTCTTTGTTCTTCATTTTCTTCTCCTTTTACAGGAGCATAGTTTTGACAAGGTGGTTAGTCTGTGTGTAAAGGAAGAAGCTGTAGCTGCTTAAGTTTATTTTAAGCTTCCCTAGATATCCAATACTATTATTGCTTTCGTTTCTGTATTATTTTCTTCTTCACTATTGCTGACTGGAATATATCCAAATAGGATCTACAGCATGAATAGCATTTTCATTCTTGTTGAAAATTGGTGGTGCTTTATAATATGATTAATATATGTAGTGCTAATAATCTGACCAGTTTCCTAGCTCAGAGATGGTAAATTAAAATGACCTAGGAGAAAGGGATAAACATGGAATGAAGCCCCTTAATAGGATAAGAATGCATTTATCCTTAGAGAGATCGTATTAGCTCACTTAAACAACCAACCCGGGGCGCCTGGGTGTCTCAGTCGTTAAGTGTCTGCCTTCCGCTCAGGTCGTGATCCCAGGGTCCTGGGATCGAGCCCCACATCGGGCTCCCTGCTTAATGGAGAGCCTGTTTGCCCCTCTCCCCACTCCCCCTGCTTGTGTTCCCTCTCCCATTGTCTCTGTCAAAAAAATAAATAAAAATCTTTAAATAAATTAATTAATTAAAAGTCTTTAAAAAAAAAACAAAACCACCCTGCTAACAAAAGAAACATGTGAGACAAGAGAATGCAAATAGTGATTTAGTGGAATAATGATGGTTTGGCAGATGAAAATAACTGAATGTTCCAGCAGAGGAGGATCAGAGGACCGTTCCCCAGGAACAGACGGGCCTTTGAGGGATGGTAGGATAGGGTTCGAAAAGAGAGGGAAGAGGAGACACTCCTTAAATCTCGGCTAGACTTCATCGCACTCACTTCCAGCTTTGATCTCTGCAGCAGGAAGTGCTCCTATTAAAACTGGAACTTGCTGAGGCTTCCTCATGTAATTAGGGAACAGAAAACGTGTTCCACGATGGAGCCTCCAGGTCTAATTACCCGCAACCTTAGCTGTACCTCGATGGCAAGAAGGGAGCCACCAATAGCATCTATTAGTGAATTGCCTAATTCCTTGTAAGACAGCGGGAACCTGTTGGGGAGCTAGTTGCTAACAGAAAAATATCTCAGAATCAACAACAGCAATGAGATTTAGCAACATGGAAGAGAAGTTGGGCTTTGAAATGAAGAAATTGGCCTTTAAGAAGTGGTAAAACTTTTGGAACACCGTTTCAGTTGGAGCTGCTCTTTGCTCCCGTGCTCCTGCATTATTGCCCCTTGTGTGGTAAATTACAGCCCCTTTTGTAGCAAACTACCTTGCGTATACCTTAAGCTCCATTAATGGTGTGTTTTGAGACAGCCCTCCTGCCTTTTAAGGCTCTATCTGTTGCCATAGTGCATCTCACCTGGATGAGGGGCTCTGGATCTAGTTCAGAAGCTGATAAAGAGAGGGCGCCTGGGTGGCTCAGTGGGTTAAAGCCTCTGCCTTCGGATCAGGTCATGATCTCAGGGTCCTGGGATCGAGCCCCATATTGGGCTCTCTGCTCAGCAGGGAGCCTGCTTCCCCGCCCCCCCCCACTCTATGCCTACTTGTGATCTCTCTCTCTCTAATAAATAAAGTTGATAAGGAGAGAGCCACGGGAAACAGGCTTGTCTGCCTAACTGCTCGAATGAAGGAGAGACCCCTGTCAATGGCCCCTCTTTAGCTCCTGCATCCCTACTACCAGAAAAATCGGGGAGGGGGAAAGAAGATATGTGAATGACTTTTTTTTCTTTTAAAACGGGCATTTTAAAAGTTCTTCCATGGGGGAGTACGAGTGAATCGAGGAAAAGAAAAGAAAGGAAACAAGACAAAGATATAACTCTTGTTTCTTATAAACAATTGGCCTCCTCCCTGTTGGTAAAGTTTAAAAAACGGTTACGTACTGAAGTGGAATATCCCAAGTAAACAAGTCCTCAGTAAAATTTTATCTGTTAAGAAGCAAGAGATGATTACGTGTCTGCAGAGGGTCTTCACTTTTTGTGGCCTTTTCCCCAGAAAATGGGGAAATGGGACATTAATGCAAACTCACAGTGCAATGTTGTTTTCTGAAATAGTGCTGCACTTTTTTTTTTTTACCCTGTTCTGGTAAATGTGGATTTTTCTAAATAAGTAAGTAAAAGCAAACAAAAAGGAAAACCCCCCAAAAGCCAAGAAAGGTAATTAGGGATCACTTTATTTTTCATTATTAGTTTAAAAAAAATTTTTTTTTTGAGAGAGGGAAAGAGAAAGAGAGCTCACCTACTTGTATGCAAGTGGAGGGAGGCAGAGAGGAGAGAAGCTGACTCCCCACTGAGCACAGAGCCCCAGGCCAGCTCCCTCCCACAACCCTGAAGTCCACAGCCTGAGCCTAAATCAAGAGTTCGCCTGCTTAACCCACTGAGCCACCCAGGGATCACTTTTGAAGACTGTTCTCCTACAGACATGATCGTATCCATTTGCCTTCTGAAATTAAATGACATATGATTGTTTCTAAAAGAGGGACTTTGGACGAAGTCATCCCTCCAAGTTTGCTTCCTCAGATGGTTCTGGCTAGCGTGTTCTTGAAATCAAAGCGAGACCCTGTCTCATTGTCAATAACAGGATTCATGCAGCTTTGCAGTATAATGTTGGTCCTTGGATTAGCACAGCTGGTACCTAGTCACTTTCGTCTCTCTGATCATTAACGATGTAACTTGTTGAAAGACACAAAAGACGAAACCTTGTTAAATCCAACCGTTCGGTATCATAAAGTAATTGTTTATAAGATTCCAGGATTTTAAAAAAATGAATGAAATCAAACTGACTATTGTGAGTTACAGAGTAAAGAGAAGAAAACCACAGAAGGTTAGACGATGGAATCTGTGTTTTTTGCATGTCCCCCTGTTAAGGCACATTTCCCAGGTCCCAACACCCTTATAATAGGACCGTGGGTAAGTTGTTAACTCTTTAAAATTCGACTTCTAAGGATAGTTGTCATCATCAGAGGTAACCTTTTCTCTTGCTTCCGATGTGTTAAGTCTTTACACTTATTAATTCTTTTATGTAGTGTTTGTAGTTTGTAGAAGGAAATTGATTTTCTTGTAATGGGAAAATCATCGCTCCTATTATGACATAAAACTTTAATTTGATGTCTCCTTCACTGACCCAAGCTAATTACAACAAAAACATGTTAACAAAGTGAGTAAAGTTCTTTCTTTCATGCATCAATTTTACTACACAGGGCTGCCCCAGAAAGTCTTAAAGGAAGGTGCTGCTCTATTACCTTGGGACTGTGTGTGTGCGTGTGTGACCGCTCTGACAGGCCATGAAATATTGATGCTCGGCGTGGAACCTCAGCTCCTCAGATCACCGGCTTCTAAGAAGCCAAGAAATATTAAAGGGAGTTATCCGTAATGGTCAGAACACACAACAGCTGAAAGCATGGCTGTAGCTTCCTCTTTAATTTGGGCAGCTTGGAATGCACTCCCCCAAAATCAAACGGAAATAGTAAAATTTAAAAACTTTTATGAGTACCCAGCTCAGCTGCACCTGGCTTCCCTAATTGCCTTCCACCGAGTCATTACTGGGGAGGCAAGATGTTTAGCCACTAACAGCCCTTATTAATGTATAATAGGAATTTACTTGTAAAACAAAATTATTGGGATGGCATGATGTCATAAAGACAAAGTGCTGACATTTTAGATTGTTTTATATAGGAATGTCAGATTATAATTTAGGAGTGGAATATTCCTTTAGTAATTAATCATGATTTGGTGTGGCCTCAGTGCAGGTTAGGAGCTGGACTCATAGAGTTCATGACTGTGATGGTGCCGCATTAAAGGCCATGCTTTTGCAAGTGCGTGTCATTCTCGTGAGTTATCTATAGGAAAGAGAATTATTCTCTACGAGTTTGCAGATGTGCAAAAATTGACCATAGCAGGTATAAGTACAACAAAATGTTTCAGCAAGGCTGCTTCCCTGATTTCTGTAAAAATGTCACAGCCTTACAATTATAAAAATGCCTACAAATTTTCTTCTTGGTTCCCATGATGCAAGAAATGGATTACACTAATTTTGCTGGACCTCAAATTTAAGATCTGTCAATAGGGCTCTGTGATTAATGGCTACAGACTTTTACCTCCCTCATAAATGCAATGTGCCTTGATTACTGGGCTCTCTTTGCAGAGCCATAGTTAACATGATGTCAACACTTCCATTGTAAACCCTGTTTTTGGAGGAGTTTATAACATGGTCATAAAACATCACTCGGGATGACACTTTGAATATGAGGTCTTAGTCCTGGGGGACGAAGATATATAAAGGGATAGGTTTAAGTGTTCCATTTACCTATTTATAGGTTTACGAAGATGTAAACTGCATTTAAAAATTTCAAGTTTTATATTCTTTAAAGAGAAAATATTTAAATAACAAAGAATTTCTTATCGCTCATTTTGTTCAGTTTTGTTTTTTTTTTCCTTAGGAAATAACTCTATACTTGGATGTTGGCTCATTTATTTTAAACCAGGAAGCAAATATTTTAAAGATGGTTCTGATACATACCAGAAGACATTTAAAAATTAAAATTATTCAGTATTAATGTCTTGGGGATTTTATGTCAGTTAGCCACATCAAGTTATAGTTTAGGTCAACCTCAATAGGAGTTCTAGGACAAAGCTTGAACTGCGTGAGCCTTGGAAGGTAGAGTATGAAGTGCATCACCTTGGGTAAGATGACAAACATCCCTTCTGAATTAGAAACACCCATTTTCTCTTGTTTCGGAGTGAGAGGAAGCTGCCAAGACCTGGGCCAGGGCCAGCCCTTCTCACCCCCTGAGGCACGGTGATTGCTTGGTGAGGCTTACCCAGCATCTTGGGGAGTGTGGTCACCCTTTATTTTTTTTAGAGAGAGAGTGAGAGAGGAGGAGCAAGAGTGCAGAGGGAGAGGGAGAGAATCTCAAGCAGACTGAGGGCTTGTGCTGAGATCTCGACCTGAGCCGAAACCAGGAGTTGGACGCGTAACCGCCTGCGCCCCCCAGGTGCCCCAGGGGTTCAGGATTCTTAGGTCAGGTCAGGGAAGGACCAGAGGCACCCTTCAGGCTATTAGCGAGCCGTGGTTCTCCTCCATCGGGAAGCCAGGATTAACTCTGTGGGGATTTGGGGGCGGTTGGATGGGAGGCTGTGGTCAGAATCCAGACTTTTGAAGCGGGTTTTCAGCTGCCACAATGTACTTGACTTGTTGGGCAGCTTCAGAGTTTTCGTTAGAAAGTCATCGTACAGAACTTTGTGATCGCTCCCAGAGCCACTAGCTGACCTGACCAAAAAGGGGGTTTTTGGTTGTTAATTTGTTTTGTCTTTCAGGAGGTGTGGGGTGGATAGAAAGGCTTTGTTGTGCCATAAAAACAGTAACACAAGACTCTGTTAAATTTACAACCATGTATTTCCAAAAAAAAAAAAAATTCACAACCATGGGCAAGTTTGGGGTTTTCGCCTTCCTTTCCTTCTCTTCCCTATTCTTCCTTCCTTTCCTTCCTCCGTCTTCTTCCCACCTTTCCTTTCTCCATTCCTCTCTCCCTCTCCTGCTTCCCTCGGAAGATGGGATACACCCTTTAAGGCATCAGTAACAAGCCAGGTGGAGGACAGAAAGATCTTGCAGTCCTAGCTGCGGGGGGCTCTTCAGAGGCTGGAGCGGGTTGCTGGGCGGTGCTTACAAGACGGGCATGTTCCAGCCCTCCGGGGAGCACCCGATCTCTTTTCCAGAAGATGTTCAAAATTCTGCTCTCGTCCAGTCGTCCTGGGAAGGAACAAAGCATTTTCCTTGTACTGTAGTCTTGCTACCGTAGTGTGTAAAATGTAGAAGCAGGACCCGTCATTCTTAGACTGACGACGCTAGACTTCCCAGTTTGCTTGAGTAATAACGCAGGGCCCTGAATGAATGTCCTGGGCCAGGGGGGCAAGCCCGATTTCTTGTAATAGCGGCTCATGGGAAGGCCCTGGTGGCCTGAAGGTGAAGGCAGCAATAGCGTTAATTGATCCAGTGATACACAACTTGGTAGCACTGAGTGTTGGGAAGAACATAATAGGCCGAACTTGGTGATCTGGGTGGTAGGTATTTAAATCCTCACAACAAGCCCATGAAGTAGGTGGTTTTCTCTGCTGGCCTTGCTTACCGGGCCTTCGGAGGCTTTCTTATGCTTTCTGAGATCACATAACTTGGGAGCTGTGGAGCTAGGGTGCAAACCCAGGCCTGTCCCATTCTGAAGCTCAGGGTGTTGCCATTTTGCATGCACAACTCAGAGATAAAGTGCTCGTGAGTGAAATAGGAATAATTATTCATCAGTTCATCAGCAAATATTGATTGTGTACCTCTCATGTGATAAACAAGCCCTGTGCTCTATTCCAGGGGCGTGATGTGAACGAGGCAGCCCTAAAGAATTTAGAGCCTGTAAGAGTTTATAAACGAGCGAGGTGGGGGTACTAAGAAGTAAATAGGGAGATTACAGACTAGGCATAGGGGGACACTGAGGGGTGTGACGAGACCCAAAGGGCGCATCAGCAAGGGGCAGGGAAAACCCCCCCAAAACTAAAAAGCTGCAGGAGGGGTTGACATCCACCAGGTGGAAGGGATGGGGGAGGGCAGAGGGATGGATAAGGGAGAGCATTGGAATCTGGGAGTACAGCAAGTGCAAAGTTCGTAAGAAAAGGATTTAAGCTGGGGAAAGGCTGGAACCCTCAGCAGTCGTCAGGACCGGAAGGACCTTTGAACAGAATTGGAGTTTTGACTTTCTTGAGAGCTATGGGAATGCATTGGAGGGTTTTGAGCCAGGGTGTGGAGATCATTAGCATCTGGGAGGCTGGCCTCTGCTGCCTTCTAGAGCATGGAGTAGATTGGAGAGCGCTGGAGCCAAAGCCCCAGTCCCAGTTGCCATGACCAGGATCTGGCATCGATGCCAGTGATCCTCGGGGAGGCGTGGGCTGTGAGGGGTGCGGCCCCGATGGGCGGTTCAGTGGCCAGCCCTGCTTCTCAGCAGAGAGGCTCAGAGCTGGCAGCCAAGTGCAGGGGGCAGGTGATGCTGGCAATGTTGAACCTCCTGCGGCCTGGGGAGTCACCAGGTAGACACATCTGACAGGCGGTTGAAGCTAGAGGAAGATCTAAGAGCCAGTATTATACAGATACTGACTAGCACTACAGGAGAGGAGGGGATGTATGGAATGGGAGGGAGCACACAGGAAGATCCTCCAGGACAAGGACCCTCCAAGGTTGGACAGGGAAGGGGGAGCCTGTCCGAGAACCAAACGAATGGCCAGAGGTGGTGGTGGTGGGGGGTAACGGTGCTGTGCTGTGAATATTTGTGTCCCCTCACCCAATTAGTTGAAATCCTAATGGCCAGTATGATGGTATTAGGAGGTGGGATCTTTGGGAGGTGGTTAGGTCACGAGGGTGGAGCCCTCTGAATGAGATCAGTAGATTAGTGCCCTTCCTAGACCCACAGAGCTCCCTACTGCCTTGTGAGGTGCCGGCTGCGCACCAGGAAGTGGGCTCTCACCAGACTCCGAATCCATTGGGACCTTGATCTTGGGCTTCCCAGCCTCCAGACGGTGAGGAGGAAATTTCCGATGTTTCTAAGTCACCCAGGGTGGTATTTTGTTAGAGCAACCCAAATGGACAAGACAGATGAGAAGCCCGGAAGAGAGGACTTCCATGAGGAATGCTGGCCATTGCAGCTAAAGGCTGCAAAGAAGCCGGAAATCCAAGGGTGGCCCGGGTGAGTGACGTCTGCTGCCCTCCCGCACAGCCACCGGTGCTTTGTCGTGAAGGAGGCGGACCGCTGGCGTGCTTTTTCTGAAAAAATTCCGTCCTCTCACTTCATGTTGTCAGAGACCTAAAGAATGCTTTAGCAAAGGTCCTTAAAGTTTTAAGTCTCCATATGTTTTTTCATGATCATCAAACATATTGTCTTCTAAAATAGCATAGGGACTTGTAAATAATAACCATATCTGCTATCTCAAAATGTACCATTTTTAGGTTGAAGGTGATTTTTTTAACTTTTAAAAAAGATTTTGTTTATTTATTTATTTCAGAGACAAAGGGCATGATTGGGGGTGGGGCAGAAGGAGAGGGAGAAGCAGGCTTCCCGCTGAGTGGGGAGCCTGACACGACTCAATCCCAGCACCCCACAATCATGACCTGAGCCAAAGACAGATGCTTAACCGACTGAGCCCCCCAGGCACCCCTAGGTTGAAGGTAATTTTTGAGCTCAACTTGTCTAGCCCTCTTAATATTACCTTTAGTCACTGGTTTATTCAGTAAACATTTATTAAACTCTATTAGCAGCCAGGCATAGAGAGTAATAGGAGCTTTACCGTATTGCTCTTGTTAACAAAGTGAAAGAGTGCAGAATTTTGTCATTTTAAAAATGTTATAATACATAAATACATAGAAATACAAGAAGTTCAGCCCGTGTTAAACTTTTTTTTTCCTCTTTGGGAAGGAGGAAAGACGAGCTATACGTGCATGTCGAATCCCCACAAGGTTTTGAGTACCTCACACCCCTTGACCTGTACATTTGACTGACTTCCTGCGTGTCACTGGTGCCAGGGCGGGCCAGGCTCCCGGCCGAGGCGTGGGGCTAGAGCAGAGGCCCCGACAGTGCTCCAGCCCCGCCGGCTCACCCAGGAGCATGGGCACCGCACTCTCCGCACCCAGGTCCCTTCTCAGTCCCTAAAACCAACCAGCCTAGGCCCGTGTGGGCGGGTAGAACAGGCCCATGGGTCTGGCAGGTACTTGCCTTGTTGGCATTGATTAGGACCAAACCATACAAGCTTCTGGCACCCAGAAGCATTGGTTCTTCCCCTCACGCTCATCCTCTGCAGGTGTAGACCACTCCAGACTCCCTCCCTGACCTGCCTCCGAGTTGGAGCTAGACAAGGGCTCTCTGTCTTCCAGTTACTCTTTATCTGCATGCCTCTTCTCTCGTAGAGCCGTCCTCGTCGTGGGAAGCACTGCGTTCTAGACTTACTGAAGAGTGGGGACACTCGGCTTAGTCTGTCCCCCAAACCTTAACTGGGTCATTTTCCAGCTGTGGTTCTTTGCTGCCTGGAGGTCAGAGGAATGCCAAGCATCCTTTGGCACTTCGAGTTGTTTTCCCCTCTGCTGTTCTCCACAGTTTTCTTGACTTACCCCCAATTACCAACTCTGCACAATTGCTTCTTGACATCTCTCCTCTCATTAATGGGTCATTTCTCTGATCTGCGGTGCTCACTGTGGTTTGTAAGCGGATGCTGTAGTTAATAAAGGTTGTTAACAGCATGCTGGGTGTTATGATGAGATTATAAGGAGCAAAGCATTGAAAACGGAGCCTGCCACATAGTGAGTACAATTAAGTATTTCTTAATTAAACATTTTAGTGAGGAGCCCGGTTCTTGAGTCGGTTCAATCCATCCACGAGCGTCTATTGATTTGCTTGTGAACTGACTATTGTCGTTGGTGTTATTTTAATATTTGCTAACCCACAGATGAACTCTCAGGCAAGGTTTTGTTTGGAGGCTTGCTACATCATGATTTTGCATAAAGAATTGTTTTAATTAGTAATATTTGTATTTGATTTTGCTCCCTTTGGCTTAGTTTTTTCAATACTTTTCAGTATTTCTCATTGCTGTATACTGGCGTCACAGAGAAATGGGAATGAAGGTGTATTTTTTTTTTTAAAGATTTTATTTGTCAGAGAGAGAGGGAGAAAGCAAAAGCAGGGGGAGCAGCGGGCAGAGAAGCAGACTCCCTGATGAGCAGGGAGCCTGATGCGGGGCTCGATCCCAGGACCCTGGGCTCGTGACCTGAGCTGAAGGCAGACACTTAACTGACTGAGCCACCCAGGCGCCCCGAAGGCATGTTTTGAGCTGTGAGTGAAGAAGTGATGAACACGGAAGCTGGAGTCTGCCGCTGCTGTGGTGGGATGCCGCCGTCCGTCCAAGTTAGGCGGGTCTTTTGACTTACCTAGATCTTAGGTTCCTTCACTATAAAGAAGGGAAGTGGAATGACATGGTCTCTTGGGTCTCTACCAGTTTGAAAAGTCTATTTTTCTCGTCCTAGAGTCCAGGCAAATCTGGGTGTGGCATTTTGGTCCTATAATTTGCAAATAATTCCACCGGTTTGAATATCTGTGTTCAAGGGGGGGGTGGCGCGAGACTTTCCACCAATGCTCAGCTGATCTTCTGAGACAAGTTCTCTTCATATTCAGTGCTTTACACTTTCCAAAGTTGTTTTTTTTTTTTTTTAATCATTGTCTAATGGTTCCAGAAAAAATGGGTAGGAGTACTGTGTCTGGATTTACTGTTCACAAATTTAGGATTCTTTTTTTTAAAAAAAAATATTTATTTATTTGACAGAGAGAGAGAGATCGCAAGTAGGCAGAGAGGCAGGCAGAGAGAGGGGGGGGAGGCAGGCTCCCCGCTGAGCGGAGAGCCCGATGCGGGGCTCAATCCCAGGACCCTGAGATCATGACCCGAGCTGAAGGAAGAGGCTTAAGCCACTGAACCACCCAGGCATCCCCAGCTTTCGGATTCTTATACTTTCTCTGGTCTGTCACTGAAATGCAGGCTCTGTTATGGCATCCAGGTAAAAAAAAGAAAAGCCCCCGTAGATCTTTCACATTTTATATTCCATGTCAAGTGCCCCTTTCTCCACTAGCCTCCCAATCAAGAGTTAGTTGCATAGGAGTGCCTCAATGGCTCAGTGGGTTAAAGCCTTTGCCTTCAGTTCAGGTCATAATCTCAGGGTCCTGAGATCTGAGCCCTATATCTGGCTCTTTGCCCAGCAGAGAGCCTGTTTCCATCTCTCTTTCTGCCTCACTGGGTACTTGTGGTCTCTCTCTGTTAAATAAATAAATTCTTTTTTAAAAAAGGAGAGTATGTTTCATATATTATAAAGAAAGAGTTGCATAAAAATAGTCTAGCAGTCATATAATCTTAGAATTTTTGGGTCACGAAATAACTTTGCCTTTTGAGTAGCATTGCAGCTTTCTCACCACAAGAGGGCAGTGCAGGTGATTAAATGAAGGAAATGGCTTGTGCACAAATAATGACAATGTTTGTAGTCCTACCTTCCATTTTACAAAGCATCCTTGTGGGGGGGGGGGTTGCGGGTCTCAGTGGTTCTCTGTCACAGGGAAAGCAGACATAATTATTCCCATTTTACAGATGGAGAAACAGAAGGCAGAAAGGCTTAGAGCATACAGTTGCACAGCTATAACGTCATCTAGAGCTTGATTCCAGCCGAGTCTCCTCACCTGAAGCTAGGTCTCTTTCCTCCACACCGCTCTGTCCATAAATGGTCATTATCATCATCCTGGTGACCTCCTAAAGGAGAGCTGAAAGGTTGTCCAAAAGCTAAAAAACCATCTGTTCCATGGCAGCGGTTCTCTGATTTTTTTCAGCGGACACAACATCTTGTGGAGGCTTTCCAGACCCCTACATGTGCTGCTGCCCCAGAAAGCTGGGAAGGGCTGGGGTGTTAGCCTCGTGAGTACCACTGTGAACAGCCATCCCTGCAGTCTCAGCTCTTTTGATCCATATTACAGATCAAAGATGGAGAGGATAATGGGAGAGGTCAAAGTGAAGGACAATCCAGGACCCGGATGTGCATGATCCAGATGGCTGCTCAGTTTCCATGGTGAACTTGGAAATTCCCTGTGGCCTCCCAGAGCTCCACCTCGTGAAGTAGTTCCAAAGGAGACAGTGGAACACAGGAAAGGCACATGCCAGGCTAAATCAGCACTAGGTGGAACACCCCGTTATCGAACACCCAGATGAAGATTTTTCTAAGCTCCCGAATTCCCAAACCCAACACTGGAGGACCTGCAGACAGTTACATAAGTGGTCACTTTGCTGGGCAGTTTGCATACGGAATTTATCCTAAAGGAATTTTGCCCCCCCCTTTTATTGGTAGTTAGAATGATTCTATCAGGTAATTAATTTCAAGTGCACTTATTCATTTGTTGAGAAAAAAAATAAAAAGCTCAAATAGCAGCCTGTGGTTATTCTAGTTGCCTGATGATTCATGCGTTCAGATCTAAAACCCGGAGTAGGTACAATCAATATGTGAAAAATAGGTGCTGCCTAATTGCCTTTTTAAATCAGTAAAATAATTAAAGCCTTTATAGTCTGGCCAATTAATGTTTGCACATCTGTATGGTCGGCTTAATAAGGAAAATGCTTGGGAAAGATAAAATTACAATACCAAAAGCATCTAATAGCTGAGGAACATTTCCAAGCGTAGTTGATTAATTATCCTCCTCTTTTCCTCCCTCCTCTTTTTCTCTTAAGAGACTAAACATTTAGTAAATCCGTATAGTTCCAGTTAAGTCAGCATTCCCATTGTAAAGTGCCAGTGTTATAATTTTTCATTCATCATTTTCTTAGATTCCAAAATGAGTGTCATTGTTGTGTATAGTAAAAGAATACAAATATTTATTTTAAACATTTCTTTAAACAGATTCGTAGTGGAGGGTAGAGCCCACTAATGCTGTGCAGCTGGGTTTCGGGGCTTCAAAATTGGTTGTCGTCTGCATACCAAGTCCCCTGCAAGTACTCAGCTGCAGAGAGCAAAATCCCACTTGACAAGAAGTCTCTAGATAGGGATTTATGCAATAGGATGCAGTGTTTACTTTGGACCTGCCCTGATCTACCTTGGAAGTTTTTCCTATGATACATTTATTAAAAAGTTTCTAAATACATATTTGCACAGTGTTTTCTTGTGGAAACATCTGTGTACGGAATCTTACTTATTTCCAAAAGAGAATTTTTAAAATGGAGAAACACAGCAGTTATGTGGGCAAATCAGAGAAAAGTTATGGACACAATACATTTAGAATGAACGCTCACTTCTGGATGAATTGCCATTCATTTGGATGTCGGCACAGATAGACAACGTGATTATTATCCTAACCAGAATTCAGAATCCAAATCTCATTCTGAAGTCCTTAAATTAAACATATGATCAGTCTTTTTAGCAAAACCTGTCATGGGAGGAGTTGGGTATTGGTTTTTCTTCTTTTTCTTTCTGTTTAGCTTGCATTGAACCTTTGGCCTTACCCCAAGTGTATGGGTGGTATATGGTTTAAAATTGATATATTAATGTTGAATTTTTATTGTCACAGTTTCTGTTCGTGCTCCTTTCAAACCTTTCATTTATTTGTTTCTGAACCTTGGATATCTCATAAAAATGTCACCATTGTGGTTGAACATTAAGCACCTTCCCATTTTGCCCTGGGCCGTTGAAATAAATTTGGACCAGGTGCTCTGCTCATAATGGAGCCTCTTGAAGTGCTCTGATAATGAGCCGGGAGCGGAAGCTGTCAGCCTTCAGCTGGCTTGAAGAATGCAATTAGAGCCGTTTTAATACTGCGGAGGGACCCCATCCAATCAAGGCCATTTGAGTTAAACCAAGTCTAGAATCCTAAACATGTACGTTTAAGCACGTGAGCTTTGTCTCTGCACTGAGTGTAGGGAGAAGGCATTCCCCTACAAGGGATCCATTTTGAGTCATGAGAAAAAAAAAAACCTCCAAATGCCAGTGGAAGTTCTCTATCTCTTATCCCTCCCGTTATTGTGACCTTATGGTCTGATGTCACTGTGCTCAGGATAGCTAGTATCAAATTAAGTTTCAAATCAGTCAAGTACCTAGCAAGGCCACTTAGCTCCACTTTTGTTTAATAGCAAAAAAAGAAATTGGATTCCCCAAGATATCCATAAATATGGGCCGTGGTAAAATAAAGTTTACTCACTATAGGGAACCATTAAAAAGAACGATATTGTCTATCACATATTATTGAGTGAGTTCATTTACAGAACAGTATGGATAGCACAATCCTGTTTGGGAGAAAAAGAACCAACCAACTATAATACACATTTATAGGTGTGTAAAAAAGATTTAGAATAACACATACCAAATCAATAAGGGGGAGTGGGGATGGGAAGGTAGGTTAAGAGTTTGACTTTCTCTCTATATATATTTTAAAATGATTTTCTCATTTATTTAGCCAATAAGTTTTATATTCTTGGGGTAGCTCAGTTCACTGGCTTATTAAGCCTCTGTGGAGTGGAAGGTTCTGTGAGGGAGAAGCTCCCACTTTTGTTGCTACCCGAGATGCTGGGTTACGGTAATGAGAGAAGTTATTTACCAAATGAGAGCGTTACCTCTGTCATTTGAGACACTCATTCCTCCACAGATTCTTGCTTGACCTCTGAGGACACACAGGTTTGGGGAGATTCCGTGATTTGCCAGGCCACAAGTCCAAAGTGAGGTGTCAGGATTTCAACCCACATCAGCCTGGCCCCAAAGGCTCTATGCTCTTACCCTTCCCTCTCCTCCCTGCTTGGTTTTCTGAGAAGAGTTCAGAAGCAGATTTTATTTCCAGGGTCACATTATCCCTTCAAGTTTGATTTCTTTTCAGAAAATGAAGACCTACTTCAAGGCTAGATGTTATTGTATGGTATTACTGTTTCTCATAAACACTTGACTCAGTAATTAGAAAGTCATTCCGGGCCCTTGGGATTCACCGTGGGTCCTCCAGTGAGTGGAACCCACAGTCCCAAAACGATGCCGTGTATAATAGTGTCAGTTCAGTAGCAGCTGAAGAGGAAATGATTTCATACAGCGGGCAAGGTGGGCGATGTCTTCACTAATAGGAAATAGTGTGTATAATGTAAAGATAGCAGCAATTTTCTAAATATTCTTTTATAAGCTCTTGATTGCTGAACCGTAGCTTATTTAGTCATTTCTTCTAATATATTTATTATTTAATAAGCCATGAATCTTCCGTACTCCCTAAAAATATGAAGCTTATTCCATAGGCTAGGAATCTCTTTTTGTGTGTGTGTATATAGGTGTATATATCATATATGTATTTCCATTTTTTTTAAAGCCTTATACATTTTTAAGCCCTACGAATTTTGGAATTATTCCTTTGAAAGAAATCAAAGGAATCAAAGATTCCAAGACCAAAAGTACAATGGTGGTTGCCAGGGGCTGGGGGAATAGGGAGTTACTGTTTAATGGGAATAGAGTTTCAGTTTACAAGATGAAAAGAGTCCTGGAGGTGGATGGTGGGGAAGGTTGTGCAGCATTATGAATGTATTTTAGTATCACTGAACTGTATGCTTAAAAATGGTTAAGGTGGTGAATTTTATGTTTTGTGTATTTTACCACAATAAAAAACACTGGGGGAAAAATGACTAAATTTAGCCACAAGTGAGCCTCATCCAGTGAACTAACATTTAATGGCCCCTCTTTTGACATCGTGACACTGACTTGTTAACTTATCTGGGGCAAAGTAATGTATCTAGGCCAAATAATTTAAACATCCTTTCCCAGAACCTGAAAAAAATAGCACTGCATAGGTAAACACGAGGCACTTTGAAATTTTGCAGTGACTCCTGTATAATACCGTTACTTAACTATATTTTTATGAAGCATAGAAAGTGATAGAGTACGTTGGAGGGGAAAAGCATCACCTCTGATCTTTTTAACCGAAGGAAACTATTCTTTTTGAGCCTCTTTTCCAACTTACATGATTGAGTTTATTTGGCATTTAGGTTCCTTTTTCATATACAGTTTCTTTCCGGTTGTGATTATTTTATCTTATGTTTTGTATCTTGTCAACCCCTCCTCTCCCCCTTTGTGGCAGAGAAGAATTCACAAATCCAGGGGCTTCTGCAGGGAAAGGCTAGTTCCTTGGAAAGCGGCCAACAGTACAGCGGTCCCCTCTCCCGGGGTTGCCAGGCAGGGAGAATGAGGCAGACATGAGGTCAGGGACATGAACAGGTCTGTTCAGCATGACGAGGCGTGAGGATTTGGTGTTCCCTCAAAAGGGAGTAGACTTTGGTGGTTTTCAGTGCCCCTTATAAAACGGTTCGCTGCGGAGGGGAGACCGCTTTAGGCAAAACCATAAAGAGACGGAGCCCAACTAAACTGCTTTGATTGAAAATGAAAAACAAAGCAAAGATTCGGGCTCGAAGAGGCAGGTGGGGAGACTGTTGATGACTTGGATTTGCAAACCTGGGCGTTGCTCTGTTCCAGGGGTGGGTGTGGGGCAGCCCAGACGCACCCCACCGAGGGGCACGCCTGAGGACAGAACACACACCTCAGAAAGGAACCTGCATGTATGTCAGAGCCCCACGACTAACAGCCACGCTGGGATGGGGCGGAGGGTGGGGGGTCCCGACGCCGGTCCCCAGCCAGGCTCTGACACGACTAGCTCTGCGTATGCAACCTTTGGGGACACTGGTAGCTCATTTAGAAATGGGATCCGACAGATCCTCTCTAACCCCTGAGAGTGAATCTAGAAAACAGCAGTGTCGGATTTTGTGTGAACGATTGCGGGTCACATATTTCTCTCTCTGTCTCTGTCTCTCTCTCTGTCTCTGTCTCTCTCTCTCCACACACACACACACACACACACACACACACACACACACACACACACACCTATAGGTAATACTAATTATAAAAGTCATATCTCCATACTGGGCCAGAGCTAGTTTTTTTCCCTGAAGTTGGGAAGGCGTGGGCAGCAAGGTGAGAAAGCCTGTCTTTCTGTTTTTTCCCAAATATAATTTTTTTTCGGTTATTCACACAGTGTAATTGCCATTTTAGCTTTTAAAAAAATATATACCCAGAGAAAAGTCTGGAAGGTATCTGGAAGGTCTATGTATGTGCATATAAACTAGTTTCAAAAAATTATAATCATAATACGTGCATGTGATAAAACAATTTAGATGGTACACAATAAGGTAAATTCATCCTCCCCTGATCCCCTAACCCATTCCAGCTTTGTGAGACAGCTGCTGTTAAGTTTTTACATCTTTACTTCTAAAACATTACCCATAAGTTTCCTTCGGGGTGGAAGGGAACTGAATGAAAAGTGATTTGTGTTTTCTTTGTTTTGTTTTTCTCTATTTTCTCATTTCTATAATTATTTCTATGCTTTTTTTTTTTTAAGTTACATGCAAAAATTTGTATGGGGATATTTATTCTCAAAGGTGAAGCAATGCCAATATACATTGAGGACCTGATTTTAGGAGAATTGTTTTATGCTGTTTAATCATAGAGTTGCATATAGTCATATCCATAAAGAAATATGGTAACAGTTATTTTAAATGAACTTTATTCTTCAGCTTGAACAGATTAAATTCTATAGTGGGCTCATGCTATTTCTTTAATTGCATTAATTATTTATTACATACTACCATGCATACAGTTCAGTAGGTCTGGGGGAAGTTGATTATAGCAGTTTGTTTCAAGTCAGTTTTACACCCTGGGTTGACAACGTTATCACACTTTGGCGCTGAAATGAAAGAGCTGGGATAGTGCTCCAGGGCAATTCTAACAGATGCAAGGTTAAGGTGCAAACTTAACCTTGAAGCGTATCCACCATAGTTGTAGTGGGACTTGGTTTGTGCAAGCAATATGTGTTTCCTTCATGCATCTTCTCAGAAGTTCTTCATTTTGGCAGATTTTAGAACGGAGGACGTATTTAGTGCAGGTAGTGTGTCCTCATGATTTCAGGCTGTAATGTTAAGGTTATGGGATCACGGATTTCTTCTTTAACATGTTTTGTCCCCTGGCAAGAAAAAAAGTTAAAATGAGCTTCTTTTTAACGTTGGTAGTTTTGCTCCATATTTTTGAAATAAGCACTATTAAGAACCTATTAGGACACCGTGCCATGCGAGTCTCTAGAATAGCCAGCCTCTCGTCCTAAAACCAGCGGTCACAGTGCAAATCGAAAGCAGCTTCCTCTGCAAATTCATGCTTTTTCTGATCACAGATGTGCCCTTCCGTGCTGCCTGTTGTTGTCAACCACGCATATTTTTGTCATCACCTCCAAACCCTTTAATCAGCTCTAAGTGCCGTCGCTGGATGGAAGGTCCATCTGGGGGGCTGTATGTGGGTGGCAAATTTTAAGTGAAACGTTCGGCAGAAATCTTGGCAGGTTGGGAGCTGGGTTAAAAATACATTTATGGAAAGTATTAACATTTGTGTATTAATACATTTATTGAAAAACCAAAAACCTTTCCAAATGGTCCTTTTTGAAAAAAAAGAAATGAATGTTTAATTGTAAAAAAGTTTGAGAGGAGGATTAAAGGTTTTTTTGCAGAACAGTTGAGGCAGGATTTTTAGACTTTGACCTTAGCAATGAAACTGTAGACTGTCCCGTTGTGGTTGGCAGAGGCGTGTCAGCTAAAGGTACTGGGTTTTTGTCCTGGTCATTAAAGCTAAAAAGAAGTGTGCTGTGTGGGGCACCTGCGGGACTCCGTCGGTTGAGCGTCTGAGTCTTCCTGTCAGCTCAAGTCATGATCGCAGGGTCATGGGATCGAGCCCCCAGTTGGGCTCCTTCCCCAGTGGGGAGTCTGCTTGAGATTCTCGCGCTCTCTCTCTCTCTGCCCCTCTCCCGGCCCGCTTACAAACATGTGCTCTCTTTTTTCTCTCTCAAAAATAAATCTTAAGAAGAAGAAGTGTGCTGTGATTTGAACTTCTCAGAACACGTTGGGGCCTTCCCTGCACCTTGTTCCACACTCCGAGTCCCTTTGGTGTTGGGCCTTTCCTGTGCCCTCGACTCCCAGATTTGTAGGTTGCTTGGAACCTGTCGGTGTCACAGAATGTGGCTGGCTGACATGGAGGGTATTTCCCTGCATACAGGGGGCCGGCTCTTTACACCAGTTCCACAGTTCCGTTTGGAAGTGATAACCACGGAGGCATTCTCTGTCCGCATCACCCTTAGCTGGCAGCCGGCTCTGGTTAGGATACCCGCTGGTCACGGCCCGGTTCCCGCAAAGAGGTGGGTAGCTTTCATTCTGCTCCGCCCGATTTCTTGGGTCTCAGCCGCGTGTGTGCAGTATGCGATGCTGGGTGTACAAAGATGAAGAGAAACACGGGTCTGTGCCCTCGAGGCTCTCCCGCTTTAGTCAGGGGCTCGTGATGACCTTAGAGCTTCAGCACACATTGTACTTATGCAGTTTTTGGCTTTGGGCTGACTGTTGTGGAGAGAATCTGACCCCTTCCCGTTGGTCCCGCGCTCTGCTCGTGTGTCCACGCTGTTCCAATGCCGGAGCCGCCTCCTACCAGGCAAGAGCCACAGCGGGCCAGGAGGACAGTGGGGCTCGGTCTAAACTGTAGAAGGGCCAGGTGATTTGGGGCACTGTCTTTGGACCCATGGCCGTTGCCAGCTGCCTGGGGGCCTCGCCGTGGGGCAGAATCACACAGCAGACTCCCAGCGACAGGAGGGTGGAAAATTTTGTAAAAACATCTGTTCCGTTTGGATGGTCCAGATATTTTCAAAACCATTGGCTTAGCCAAAGCTCATATTTCATAAAACCTTTGCAAATATCTACGGTTTTTCTTCTTTTCCACATGGACGTGGAAGCAAAGGAGAGGGAAGATGTGGCCACACGTACATGTTCAACTTCTCATTTCCAAGTGCACAGCTTTCTCAGGCATGAGCGCCAGCGGGGCCATTCTCCTGAGGTGTGCAGTGCCTCTAGACTTTTCTCTTTCGGGTGGATGACGTGGGTCTTAAAGACAAAGGCCCCTAGATGCCATGCAGAGAGATGACAATACCAATTCCAAGCTGTCATTTTCATTGCTTGAAAATAAACAGAGAAAACGGTTCGCAGCTGTTCGAGGGTGAGGATCAGTCAAGGACAGAGCCATAGCAAAGCTCCCCTTTCCTGGGATTACCGCCAGGGCTCAGCCTCCACATGAGGAGACTGTTCAAAGTACACTTTGCAGCGAGCAGGGAGGGAAGGGGGTCCAGAGAAGGTGGGGCGGGAGTGTCCGTGGGGGAGAAGCCTGGGAACTGGCTTCCCTCCAGGCCGGTGGCCCTCAGGCTTAGGTGTGCACACAGCCTGAGCCGGTGGGGTCTTCTTTGGAGACTAGCGGGTGTTTGTTAACGTTTGAGGGCGATGAGGTTTTGAGCAAAGTGCTCCGCTCAGAGCCCGGTGAGTGCTGTGAACCAGCATGGAGCTGCCGCCCAGAGAAAAAGCAGTGCCCAACTCCAACGCCAAGGCCTGCGTGTGATTGTCAGTGAACCAGCTGGGTTGAAAATAAGTTCCTTCCCTGTTTGTGTAGTTATGCACAAAGAAATGAAAACAATGCCTAGGAAAAGACCCCAGGGATTTAAATTGGAAATTAATTGTAAGAGCATGTCGCCTTGCTTCCCCTGGTCGGTTTGAGTTCAGACGCGATCCAGACGCCCAGGACTCGGGCCCGCTCCGTGGCGGCGGCATCAAACGTGATCGGGTCCTCTGCAAGGTGAGTGGAACTGTGACGTTTACAGTCTCCATAAGCCCCACGGCTGATAGGAGACACCGAGGCACAGTTTTATGCCCTCCGTGATTCCAGTTCAGGCCCGGAGAGAAGCTGTGGAGGCATTTTGAATGTGATCCAGACAAAGGAAACCAGGCCTCTCGGGCTGTAGGTCTCCCCTTAGGCTCAGGCTTGTTCGATGCTCTGCCATACGGCCCTTTGTTTTCTCACACTAGTCAGCAGCCGGGAACTAAGACGCTGGTCCTTGGGGCCTCCTCTGGTGAAGTGGAGAGTGGGATCTGCTGTGTTTCATGTCACCTTAAAACAAGAAAAAAAAATCCTTTCTCTGCTCCTCCAGGAAAAAAAAAAAAAGACACCCTTTTTTTAAATTTAAAAAGTTAAAAAAAAAAGCCAACAAGAAGAAAATCCATGGGACACAAATACCTAATTTATGTGCAGTCTTCAGGTCTCCAGATTAAGAAATAATACAGTCGTGAAGCATGGGTCTCCTTGTGAAAACAGCCAAGTGCTGAGCGATGTCCGTTTTCACCAACTAGGGAAAGATTAGGCAGAGAGAGGAGAGGAAAGGCCCTGAGCCTGGGAACCCGGGGAGCCCGATTCTGTTCTCTGCGGTTGGTTCCGCTGCTGGGACTCCGTCCGCCACGTCTGCCTTGTAGGAAGGCCGGTTGGGGGGTGGGCGGGGTGAAGTTCCCCCTGCTCTGAGAATCTGTGAATGGAAGCCTGATTTCCAGAGCCCTGGGAACGTCTCAGAAATGAAGTCCATCCCGTGGGACACCGCCAGCGGAGGCCTTGATCACGTTTTGTGCGACATTCATTCGTGTGCAGTTGCCATGATATCGGGCAGCATTTTGAAACCATATACAGGGATGACTCCGTTAATGGCCTGGGCCATCTGTCTTGGCTACCAAAGCCAGCTTCTTTGCAGTTCCAAGGGAAAATACGGGCAATTGTTAATACCCCAAAACGCTTTGGATGGTTTTAAGCAAAACTGTCAACAGATTCTCGATGACTCATGTTTTCTTTTCCTCTCCTCCTTTTTTTTTCTTTTTTCAAAGTGACATTTCCTAGGCCTGTTACTTCTCTGTTTTATGTTGTGTGTATGGATAGGTATCTTGAAACCTGAAATTGTCACCTCTACATTTTCTGTACTTACCCAGCTTGTGAATTTTCATGTGGCCCTGGTTAGAGTCGAGTTAAATCTCATTAATGGCATTGTAACAATCGGGCACTGGGATCATTGGCAAGGTCTGCGGGGAAGTGTGGCTTTATGCACTTTAGGAAAGATTTTTCTGGTTGGGTAAAGAGTATAATTAATATGACAGGAGGAATGTTTAACTTAAAGGAAACAATTCATTTTGCATACATCACAAAACAAAGAGGTGTTCACTGATCAACTGCATGCTGGTCAGAGATCTTTCTTTTATTTTAATGGAAGAGCAGCTCATATGGTTTACCTCCGAGCCCAGTTTCTAGCAGACTTGAAAGTAATACAGATCATTTGTCTTAAAAGTAAGTAACTCAGGAGAGGCAGAATGAGGCAGGGGAGGGCCCGCTAGACCAGGAGACTGAGGCCAAAGCTGACCAGCAGGTGACTGCAAGTTTCTTATCCCATCTGTAAAGTTTGCAGTTGGATAGAGCACCTGTAAGCCCCTTCCAACCTTTTTCTACACTGAGATTTCGCTAATTGACACTGATTTCCCTGCTTGATTCCAATTCATTACTTTTATTCAAGTGACCAAGACCCAATCTCCCATTTTATTTTATTTTGTTGTTCCATTTTGTTAAGCCAGGCAGACCCTAGCTGACCCACTCTCCATCAGCTGTCCTCCAGAGTTCCTCAGGGGGCAGCCAGCAGATTATCTAATGGTGAGAGGCCGTTGGGGTCTCAGTGTGGGGGTCCCTAGGATTGTGGGGAGGCTGAGGTGCCCCCAGGGAAAGGGCAGGAGCATCAAGGGATTCTTTTGGGGATGTGGACGCGGCTGCATTTGCCAAGGGAGGGAGCAGTCGTCCGCAAGTTCGACAGCCAGTAACAGCGGCCTTCAGTCCTGCTCATGCCCCCCTCACCATCCCCTGGACGCTTCCCTCCAGCCAACACTAACGTGGCAGGGAAACATTTTTGGTGATGGCTCTCCCAGTTCAATTGTGTTTGAACCCAGCCTTTCCTACCTCCCTCTGCCATGGCCCAGGTAAATGATAAAGCTCTGCTTTGTTAGCGGAAGGAGACACAGGCTCCAGCATTGTTTTGTCTCTGTCTCCTTGGATTTCGTCCGGCTGGTTTCACGCAGCTGCGTGTCAGAGGCCCTCGTGTTCAAGGCTGAGGCAGGCGCCAAGGAGTTAACTGGCAGAAGTATCCGGCTGGAATGTGATCTGGAACTGTGCCAAAATTCTGGAGGTACTTCTGGTTCTCTTGGCTCTGGATGAGTGGAAGCAACATTTGGATAGATTCTATAGGGTTTGGGAGGCAAAGCCTTTCTTAAAAAGGCCAGTCATCTCTTCAGGTCATAAAATGGAATCACAAACTGGTTCCCCCAATTAGAGTCTTAAAACAGCAAGGACGCAGTCGGCCAGCACAGCCATCCTCTGGTGAGTGCTGTGTGTGTGCTCAGTCACAGCCCAAGAGCGAGGGAAGCCTGCAGGACCCGAAGGGGGCCATCTTCCCTGGTCTGACATCTCCCAGCGTCTGTGGTGGATGCTTTCCCGCTCCCGGCCCTGACCCGGCCTGTGTGGGAGCCTTTCCAGCGTTCTTTTAGCAGGTATCCAGTTTTGGAAATACTTCTGGTGAAATTCTGTGGCCTGGAGATTTGTTTCTGTCACAGTTTGTGGAAGAATGCCACGCATCTAAGGTGTTAACGCTTAGGTAACGTGCTAAGCAGGAGGCTGAATCTGCCTGGGCTGATTTCCTCAGCATCGCTAAGGCCTTGGTGGAATCAAAACAAAAACAGAGATAGAAGAACTAGCTTGACCCGGGCTGATGCTAGCAATCCTCCTGCGGACGTTTAACTGCACTCTTGGCAAGTGTGCAATCCATCTGGCCCTGTATTTTTGTCACCAGGAAAAATTTGCTTGATGGAGCTCAACTCTCTTTCCTTTCTGTCTTTTCTGTCAGATCTGAAAGGTACATTGTTTGGAAAGAAAGAGAAAGGAGAAAACAGCCCCAGGCTGTGTAGCTAACAAAAATAAAAACATGTTGTAGTTTTATTTTCTCTGCTTTTTTTCCCATTTAAAAAAGGACAAACAGGAGGACCTATAAAACACAATTTCTTAGGGGGAAAAAAAGTCATGCGATGTTTTTGTTGATTCTTCTTTTTCTTTCAGCTATCACGTTAAACTGTTGTGATTTTACTAACCTAGTTAACAAGATTTTAAGAATTAAAACATCTTTGGTAATCTTTGTAACATAGTTGCAACATTTTTAAGTCATCTTGCACTGACTTAACAGCACAGTGTTGGGACAGGATAGTGACATTTACGGTCTACTCACTGGCAGGGGAGGTCTAGGAAACATTGTGGAATAAACAAAGCATGTTTCTTCCATTCCCTCATTTCACCTTCCAGAATGCTCTCTTGAGGCACGAGGCACGTTCCCAGCTTCCCTTGCCCCTCCCCTACCTGGAGCTTTCACTCTGCTTACATTTGCAAGACTTCCAAGCTGTGTCTTCTGCTCCCTCCTACTATTAAAAACAAGCTCTTCGGAGTCTTATTCCCAAAGGTTTCTAAATTGGTGCTCAAGGAGAAAGTCATAGAACCGATTCTTTGGCCATTTTCACCAACACTACAATGGATTTGTGCATGATTACTGTCTGCAGGCTCTCTGGGGTTCTGGAGACCAAGGAACACAGTCATTTCCCTAAAAGAACTTAACCTAAATGTAATTCAGATAGGCTCCTTGAATGAGTTCAGACCAGTGATCTGTAAATACCCTCCTAACTTCCAGATTCTTAGATCTGATGCATGATCCAGTAGAATGACTCTCTAATGGGACCATTTCAGATATCCCATTAGGCTGGCCAAGAAATTGTAAAGGTTCGGTCCTCTCCTAGCGCCCCTCAAATGGCACCCAATTTCTTCCACCTGCTTATAAGGCCAGTAAGAGCAGTTTTTAGGGGAAAATTTTTTTTTATTTGGTCTTTGATTTCAAATTCTGTCTAAGGAACCAACTTGGATGATAAGATCTCTTTCTGTTTTATCCCACATTTATGATATTTTGTTTGGCAAACATGAGGTATGGGGAAGCGCTGTTTAACTAGAGGGTTGCTGACAGTGTGTTTTCTCAACTGTCATTAGGGTTGTTTGAAAATTTACAGAATTTCTTTTGCAACCACTTTTTGGAATGCATTGCTTTATCTTTTCATTTTAAAACTGGTTCTTTACGAAGTGGGTGATGAGTAGGATCGTGTCTCTTTTCATTCTTTTCTAGTTAATAATCACTTTCTGGAAATACTCCTTTCTATTCACATGGTGGGATAAGAACTGAAGCATTTGCTTATCTAATATTTAAAAAATTTTATTTATTTGAGAGAGAGAGCGTGTGCGCATGAGTGGGGGGGGAGGGGCAGAGGGCGAGGAAGAGGGACACACAGAATCCCCACTGAACCCGGGACCCAATGTGCGGCTTGATCCCAGCACCCCGAGATCATAACCTGAGCTGAAGTCTGATGCTTAACTGACTGAGCCACCCAGGCGCCCCACTTATAGAGTATTTTTTACATAGTTTCCTCCTTTTAAATTTTATGCTGGTTTCCTGCTGGCGGGTTAAGGTAGAAAATGCTGCTGTTTGAAATATGTGGGAAATTAACGGACTTAAAATTAAAAGGGAAATAGTGACCATATGGCCAGATTTTTCTGGGCATTGAGGGGTGGTAGTTCTGTGTCTTTGGTTTTTCTTGATATGTATAAATTTTACTTGCCTCGGTCATTTCTATTTTTAAAAAATTGTAATTTATAAGATTGCCTAATTTAAAAAAATTGTTGGCAGTTATCACTATTAGACTAGTGTGACCTTTTAGAATTATTTTGGGGGAGAAAGAAGAGAACATTTCTTGCAGTCCCGTTGAAGCTCTGCGTAGACACGAGATGCAGCTCATTACATTTGAAATTCCACCATGTTGAGTTTTAGACAGTGGCATTTCTTGAGGCCCCCCTCACATGTCAAAGAGAGGCATATAGATTGGAAACTGTTAACTGAGGGAACCTCAAATGTTACTGAAAATACAGTTGTAAAATGTCCAGTTATTTGCATGCTGGTGAGTTGGATGTCCTACAAAATTTTGTAACCCTCACACTCTCTGCTTGTTTTCCTTACTGAGGAATTTTGAGAAATACCACGAATGAAACACCGCATTTTCTTTTTCTGTTTGTGTATAGTAATTGCTGTGTTGTAAGTTGCTTTTTCTTTTTTACTTTAATTCAGCTTCTTCTTTTAAGAGCCTGTCTCCAAATGGATGTGGTATGGAACTTGAAAATTTTTACGCTCGAAGTTATTTGATCCTTTTCCCCTGCCCGAGTGGATGAGTGTTCAGTAATACTTAAGGGAGATTTAATACTGTTTAACAGTGATTACAAGGGTGATTCTTTGGGAGTACCTTCTAATCATTCACCGCTAAGTCTCCCTTCTTTTCATTCTTTTTTTCATCTATGTTTTTTTTTAAGACTTTATTTTTAAGTAATCTCTACACCCAATGTGGGGCTCACACCTAACGGGGCTCGCACCTAATGTGATCGCACCCGAGATCAAGAGTCATCTGCGCCACTGACTGAGCCAGCCACACGCCCCTTTGCACCTGTGTTGTGATTCTGTTCAGCTGAACAGAAGGGGCCGTTCCTCATTCAGCTTTTTATGCCAGAGAACCTGGTTTAGGATCTGACTCATATTGGACCCTCAGAGAACGTTGAATAAATGGACAAATAGCCCAGACTTTTGAGTGACTTTTAGTATCTTGGCTGAAAGTTTTAACCCCGGAAGTGACTAGTGCAAATTCCTCTCAAAATAAAATGCTTTAGAATAAGGCACGGTGTAATCTTCTATTTGTTATTTTGAGATTATGAACAAAAGACCATCCCTTCTTTGTGAAAGGAAGAAAGGCCAGGGTGTATAAAGAGGATGAATAATTAACTTGACCTGAAATCCTTCGGTAGGTGAGGTGCTAAGCTTGGAATTCTTTCATATGATATGAGAAAAGAATAAAATAAGCTTGGAAGATATTCCTTGTCATCATTCAAGGATTTTCAGAACATGTGAGGAGTGTGGTTGGTCAACATTTTAGCTATAATGTACATGAAAAGACTGTTTGTTGAATCGATAGAGGGAGTGGTGTATGAAGAGAAAAGAATGCATGACTACAAATTTAGAAATGCAGAGTCAAGCACTCTATCAATTTGGGTCGAACCAGCAGACAGAAACCACACCATCATTCAAATAGGGAACGTTTAAAATAAAGAATTATTGGGGTGCTTGGCTGGCTCAGTCTGTAGAACACGCAACTCTTGGGGGATGAACTCTTGGGGTCATGAGTTCGAGCCCGACATTGCATGTAGAGATAACTTAAAAAAAATCTAAAATGAAGAATTATTAAGCTGAGATAGGAGAGGAACCTTAGGATGTAAAGAAAACACTAACGGTTCCTCTGGAGCTGAAGAAGAGTACCCAAGGAAGGACAGGCTTGGAAGGAAAGGACCCTTCTTCATGGGTGGGGTTCAGACCTCACTGGAAAGGGTGTGGACACAACCACTGGGATGGCAGGAAGTCTGTAGGTTATGTGGGCCACTGCTGCCCCACAGTTGCTAGGCTAGCAGGAAGCAACACTCTGGGCACCGGCAAGCTGGGGCTATGGGCCAACATGCAAAGGGAATTGGGGTACAGCTGCGGGTGCAGGAACTGCAGTGTGTAGCATAGCTGTGGGGAGGTAGTAACTGGGCCCAGAACAGTCCTGCATGGTCGCTGAGGGCCTGTGTGCTCTGCACTCCTGCCTGGAGCACGAGGCCTCACCAGATGTTCTCCTGTGCGTACAGTGCTGGGGGACCAAGATGCAAAAACAGTGCTGGAACCCTTGCAGTGTCCCTGCAGCGCCCTCTACTGACAAAGCCTAATATTGAATTCAATGTAAGGAAGAAATGCTTTGTCTAGTTCATTATCACAGAGCAGGTGTTAAAGGGTGAATTTGGAATCGAGCCATGATAAACTGATAACTGGCACAACCCCAAATTCCAGTTTAGCCAAAATGTTTGTTTTGTTGTCGTTAAGAACAGTGATAAATCAAAAGGAGCTGATTTCTGTTTGAGGACTCACTCTGTACTGTGTAACTACAAGAACCCATCAGTGCTGGCCGTGTAAGCTGGGTACTCAATTAAAACTTGAGTTCATGATAGATTGATTTTGACACTTTATTTTTAAAATGAGCACATACTAAAATCATGAAATACTTGTCTTATAAAACGATCTCTCTGATTATTAAAAGATTAAAGACTGCATAGTATGTGCCTCTTACATAATTTGTAATATATTAGCTTTTCACCTCTAAACTCAGCCACTCGGGGCCTGAAAACTCTTATGCCTCTTATTTTTGTGTCTCTAACTCATAAGGCTTAAGAAGAGCAAAGGATAACCCTCTGTAACAAGCCCCTGGCCGCACTCATGTCAACGTACCACATAGCTGCTCACCTTCACCCCTGATGGCAACAGCTGGCTCTGTCCTTTAGACATCATGAAAATTACTCTTTGGGTTTTTAAAATTTATGCCTTTTAATTTCATTGTGCTCTCTCTTTGTTTTAAATTACAAGAGTGGATAAATAGGAATGTTCAGTGAAGTGCGTCTGCCATTCATTATTATATATGTTTTTATCTGTATTGTATGTTTTCTTAACTAGAAGTTTCATAAAAATCAATGCATCTGCAAAAATGTTACTGTAAAGTTAAATTTTACAGAGCTTGATTTTTACAAAATGGTAGTAGAAGAGTACAATATGGAGCAGAGAGTCGGCATCTGCACTGCAGATCTGCATCTGCATCTGCACAAGGTCTCAGTATGGCACTGGCATCTAACCATAATTGTAATGAAAGCAGCATTTCTTTTTTGAGTGCTGGCTATGGCCAGGCATGTTCTAAGTGCTTTATATGTATTAACTCATTTAATCCTCACAAAAACCCTCAAATGAGGCAAATACTATTCTTATTCCCCATTGTACAGGTGGGGATACTCAGGCAAAACTGAAAAAACTTCCCAAGGCTACCTAGTTAATAAGTACTGTGCAGGGATTTGAACCTAGGCAGTTTGGTTTCAGAGCTCTCATTCTGCATCCCTATATCCATCCTGCCCGCAGGATCGATGGAACGGACTGTTTTTCAGTACACTGCTGACCCGACAAGACCAGGAAAACTGGCTCAGGTGTTAAATACCAAGTAAAACCTGGAAAGCCAGAGAGTTAAGCTGAGCAGGGCAAGCTGACTTACCTTAAACTTGCTCTTGGGTTTCCATAACCTCCTGGGCCACAGAAGGCAAAACCCTGGACCCACCCAAATTGGCTGATGTAATTAACAAAAGCTCCTCCCTTTATGAAGCTAGAAGCCGTAAGCTACATTCTCCAGGTAATGGTGAGCTAGGGCAATGAAAACTTAGATTCTTCCAAGGAAAACTCTCTGTCTTGAACCTTAAAACTAGGTGGTGGAGCAAGTATAAATTGCAGAAAATTTGTAACCTCAAGACAGTTCACGGATTTACGGCTAGAATTCACACTAGCCAGACGGATGGTCAGAAAAACATCTGAGGTTGGTAGTCCCTCCTAGCACCTAGCAGAAGCAAATGCAGATTCTTTGGGGAGAAACTCACCTTAATTTGACCATAAAGAGCCCTCACAGAGTTTCTAAAACATGTTCGCTCCCATTTAAAAAAAAAATCACAAAACACAAGAAAATACATCATCATGAAGGAGTTAGCAAAATCAATCTGAAAGAACTTTAGATATTGAATTTATCAGACACAATGCATAAAATAAGTGTGTTTTCTGTGTTGAAAAATGGAAGAAGAGGGGTGCCTGGGTGGCTCAGCTAGTTAAGCATCTGCCTTAGGCTCAGATCATGATCCCCGGGTCCTGGGATCAAACCCTGTCTTGGGCTCTCTGCTCAGTGGATAGTCTGCTTCTCTTTCTCAATCTCCCTCTGTGCTCTCCCTCTCTCTCTCTTTCTCCCCCTCCCCGGCCAAATACATAAATAAATAAATAATAAAAATGGAAGAAGAGATTGAAAGTATGTCTAAGGAGCATGACTATTACTATGACAAAGAAAATTTGAGAAAGAGGCAAATAGAATTTATATAAATAAAAAATACATAACTGAAATTAAAAGCCGAAAAGGCAGTTTAATAACAGATTAGACAGAATTTAAGAGAGCATTAATAAACTAGAAGATTGAATTAATGTTCAGAAAATAGTACTATGGGACAAAAAGAGGGAAACTATAGACGAAAGGCTAAAAGAGAAGAACACTGAATTTGGCAGAAATGAAAGAGATCAGACCACAGTTTCAGGACACCCAGCAAATTCCAAGCCAGATTAAATTTCTTAAAAAGAGGTCCATACCTAGGTATGACATGGTAAAACTGCACAATGCTATGACAAAGATCTTAAGTAGTCAGAGATGATAGTTTTCAAAGGAACAATTCAGCAGTTTAACACAGCAATGATAGAAGCAGGAAATAGTGGAGCAGTGTCTTCAGCAGGCTGAGAGAAAATCGTAGTCAGTCTATGATTTGGCCCAACTAAATCTATTTCTCAAAAATGAGGATGATATGAAACAAATAATATATTATATGTTAATTAAAAATGAGGGTGAAACAAGACAATAGAGTGAGAAAAGATTTGTCATCTACAGAGCCTCACAAAAGGAGTTTCTAAAGGAAAGAGCTCTCAAAAATATCAGAATTTTAAAAAGAATCAAAAAACAAGGAGAGTGGTAAATGTATGAGTAAATCTGAACTGACATTAACTGTCTTACATTATGAACTTAAAAAATATATAGCACCATCAGTCATGAAGTGATTAAACATAACCTGTTATTTTGGAGGAAGGTGAAGAAATTGATAAAATTTGGGTTTTAAAATTTGAAATTAGATTTAAAATTTAGATACATTATGTATACTTTCATTATTTCTAGAATAATCACTAAGTAAAACTAATGAAAGTGCTTAGCTTCCAAACAAGAAAGAAATATAATAGTTGATCAATCCAAAACTTTTAAAAAACATAGGAATAGATAAGGCAAATGGTAGAAAATAAGACAATAGAAAAATTCCAATATAATAATAATTATATAGTAATTATATTAAGTGTAAGTGGGCAAATTATTCTAGCAAAGGGATAAAGATTATCAGACTGGATTTTTAGAAATTCTAGCAATATGCTATTTACTAAAAGAATCACAACTACATATATATTAAAAGTATGTAGGATTATACACCAGAATACAATTAAAAGAAAGCTGGTATATTAATAATAGAATTTAAGGCAAAAGTATTATTAGTGATAACGAAGGTCATAACAGGTACAGTTTACCAAATATAAAACAGTTCTAAACTTTTATACACTTGATAACACGATGACTTCAAAATATATAAAGTAAAAATTATTGAAATTATAAGGAAGAATAAAATAGTCTTTTATCATAGGAGGAGATTTTAACATATTCTCTCTCTCTTTCTCTCTCTCTCATTAATTGGTAGATCAGGAGGCAAAAAATGAGTAACACGATGAACACGGTGTTTATCTTGATGCCAAGACATATAAAGAACCCTGTATCCAACATCTGAAGGATACATACTTTTAAAGGACACATAAAATATTTAAGAAAATTTCACCCTAAAGCAACTTTCAACAAATTAAAAGGACTGGCATCATACAAACCAAATAATCTGCAATTCGATTAGAACTCAGTAACAAAATAACTAGAAAAAAACCCTCATGTTTGGAAATTATGAAGCATGCATTCAAATACATCACAAGACAAAACACAGAGTACAGAAATGATAAAATATTTAGAAATAATAGTGAAAACATTTACCTATCAAAACTTGTGGGATGCAGATGAATGGTACTTAGAAACATGTAGCCTTACAGGCTTACTTAGAATTAAAAAAAGGCTGGAAATTACCTCAGCAGTGACAGTCACAGTGTGGCAGTTCACTAGGAACTAGCTTCAGTCTTACTTTCTACTGTTGAGAAATTGAGAAAAATGGCCGTATTAGTGTGATTTTTTTTTTTTCAAGTGCTCACTAATGAATTTAGTGACTTAACATTTTGGCATGTTCTAGGATAGCAGCTTAAAATCTTATCCCTTCAAGGCACAAAATGTTTTGTATAGATATGTATAAATAGAGGATGGGATAGGCAGCCCCCACATTAGAGATGGGTCTGCTCCGAAATATCCCCATCAGTGGGTTCCTGAGTCCTGGAGGCAAGGGACCACAGAAGTGAGAAGGGGTTTCAGGAGGTGGGAGGCAAGAATGCGCACCAGGGACTGTTAGGATAAGAAAGACAGAAGGGGCGTGCACGGCCATGCTGGTTATTGCACTTGGTAACCTAAGCCTCGTCTGAGGATAAAGCAGGAGAACTTCCTTGATTTCATAAGCCATGTTGGCTTTTAGTTTAATCCACTAGCTTGGCCCTTGTGATATAGTGTAGACGTGGCTCTTATGAAGTAAAACATTTAGAATTTCTTCTTCTGTGAAATTTCATGCTTACGTTCAGATAATACTTTCAGTTCAGCCTAAACAGTTTTTATTTTTTTTCCCAAATAGTACAAGAAAATAAGCTCCCTTCAATGTATTGTTGCCCCGTGAGGCTCGCAGTTCATTTTTAGACACTAAAGACTTGCATTCCCAGAAGGCGCATCGAAGGTGAAGCTGTTTTCCAGTCCTATACACGAGGTGTGAACTACCTCCTTTTTCTCATTAACTTGCTTCCTTGTACTAATTAGTGCTCACTTAAGGTATTTTGTGTGCTCCAGCTTTTTAAAAAAAAATTTGAGAGACACTGTCTAAATCCTACTCTCTCCCCTCCTTTATCATGTGCCATTCAGTGACTCACTAGATATTTACGGAGGCCGCTCCTTCATCGTGGAGCTCTGGCCTGGGTGCGTCAGAGGATCCTGGGATCGGTAAATACGCTCTCTGCTCATAAAGAATGGAAACTAGCAGGAGAGGACAGGCTCTTCTATAACTGCGATCTCAGGTAGAAGATGCACACCACAGCGGGGTACGCTATTTTCTGAGAATTCGAAGGAAGAGGATATTGAATCTAGACTATTCTGAGCTGGGAGGCCTTGGGCAAGTTCATGGACGTGTCTGAGCTTTATTTGCCTCATCTAGATCGTAGGGCTTGTATTATGTATATTGCAAGGGCGTTTTCAAAAATAGCAATGATATGTGTAAAGCACAGTATATGGGAAACAGGCTCTTATTCATGGGAGTTATTAAGTCACTAAATAATTGTTTTGCACCTACTATGTGCCAGCCAATGTTCCAAGCCCATAGGATACACAAGTGGATGAAATGAGTCCCGCCTCCGTAGAGCTTATATTCTATGTGATAAGAAGTATTAAAAGATTATCGACTCACAAACACAATAAACAAGTATTTATTGCTGTAACTATTATATTATCCATTTAGAGCAATCTGGAAAGAAACAGAGTTTAACAGTCTGAGATGGAAATCTGGACAGGGATGGATGTATGGGAGAAGAAACAACATGCACCAAAGTGAAGGGTGGGAAATTTGCTGAGGTTAGGCTCAGTGACAGCCACTGGGGAGTGTGTTGGGCCAGCACACAGGGCTGACCCTGGGTGCAGAGTGGCAGCCCGAGTGCCAGGCCGGGGAGTTCATAGACCGTGAGCAACAGAAATCAACAAAACAAAACAGGGATTTCTTTTTAACCTAGCGTGTAATTTGACCAGATCTGGATTTTCAGAAGTTTTTTAAATATGTTAGTGCTGCATAAAAGATATCGGAAGGGAGAGAGACTAGAATTTGGAGAGGTCCGGTCATTGCAAAAGCTAGAAAAAACCCAATGGGAATGAATCGGTACGATCCCCTGTTATTTATTAAATTTATATTGGGAACTTTTAAATCTTAATATTCTGAAGTCTGATTGACATCAAATACAGAAATCGTAAGTGGTATCCAATGAATTTTTACAAATGTGTATTACATATATACTCACGTGGATACCATCTAGATTGAGATATAGAACATTGCCAGCACCTGTATTTTAGGGACTTTAACTCAAAATGCAGCGTGGGCACCATTCCCTGTAGCCTGTTTTGGGGAAGGATGGTGGGCAAGTCTGTGGGGTAAATCCTACCTCGCGCCAGCCAGCAGCCTTTTCCGCTCCGACGTCCATCTCCCTCCCCTTCCTTCCTGAGCAGCCAGTTGCTACATTAACCAGACAGCAGGAAGAAAGGCAGACTGTGTCTACCAGAGTCTGCACCTCTTCCTGAGTTAACTTTTTAAGTGGGATACGCGAAGCACGTTTACCCTAATGGCTCCAAGCATGAGAGAATCACATTTTATACCAAGCTCTGGGTTTCCCTAAAGGGAAGCAGTAGAAATAGTTACAAGTCATTTTCGTGTGTCCAGAATATAGCCAAACAAACCACAAATAGAGATCCTGTCAGCACTGCGCTGGGGGGGAGGGGTCCCTGAGTCCCAGGTGCGAACAGGGCCCGGGGTCCTCACCGTGTTCTCCCTCTCCAAGGGATGGTACAACATTCTCTTTACACACAGGAAGGGACCCATTTTTGTTCCACTGCTGATTATGGCATTGCTGTCAGCTAGTTAAGAAGCTTTGTATCAGTTGTTAAAAAAGACTACTGGCTTTGGTCAAATTTTAAAGGATAGATTCTTTTACATTGTAGTTCTTCAACTTTTATAACTATTGTGTGGCCAGTTTTATGTCAAGGCAAATAGGAAAGGCATTCTAGATAAAGAGCATCGATTATCAAAGTAATATTTTATGTATTTAAGTATATTTAAGAATGTATACCCTGGGGCCGATCATATTTGAAAGTTTTGTTTTCCCTTACTAATCAGTTTATGGCACGTTTACTTTCCAAAATGGCCTTGACAGGGGGTGCCTGGCTGGCTCAGCTGGTAGAGCATGTGACTTTTGATCTCGGGGTTGTGAGTTCGAGCTCTACATTGGGTGTAGAGATCTTACTGGAAAATAAAATCTTAAAAAAAAAAAATCAAGATGGACTTGGGAAATTATATTTTGGAAGGCATATATGAAAAGTTGGAGAAATACAGACAAAGAATTACATTGGTTCCTCCCCTAATTGAAGAAATTGAATTTTAATTGAATTGAATTGAGAGGGGCTCAAACAGGAGTGATTTCCCTTTGTCCTTTTTATTTCTTCCTGATTCAACAGATTAAAAAAAATTACTGCAGAGCTGCTGTGACTGAGGGTTGGGTGGGAAAGATGAGGAGGGGAGGGTCCCACAAAGCCCTTCCAGCATCTTTCCTCGTGTGGATAGATTCAGCCCGCGTCTTCGAAGCACTCTCCGGTTCATTCCACCTCATTTGCTCCTTTGCTTCCAACTCAGTTGGTAGTGTGATGAAAATCTCAAAAGCTATTTCATTGCAAACTCTTATCTGTTGCAATCTGTCATTTATGATTATAGCACATTTTGGATCTTTGGGATACTTTTGCCATTGATAGGAAATATGAAAGTAATGTTTTATGTACTATTTTATTTTGCTAGCTAGCAGAATAGACTTCTTTGATTATTTCCTGAACATACCCCTGAAAGAGAGTATTTCTTTCTAACTGTAATTGTGATAGTCTTACCCACATCAGTCCATTTAATTTAGAAGCCTCGAGTTGAAAGCATAATGAATGTCAGATGTAGTGAATTGATTCTCTCAGGAATGTGTTCTGATATCAGACCATATAATTTTTAGAGTTCCTAGTCTACCTTTAAAAATAACTCAAGTGGACTGAAAACCTAAAATCCCCAGAAGAAAATATAGGGAAAAGCTTTAGGACATTGGATTTGGCGATGATTTATTGGATACGACACCAAAGGTACAGGCAACAAAAGCAAAGATAGACAAATGGGACTACATCAAACTTAAAGACTTCTGTACATCAAAGGAAGCAATCAAAAGAATGAAAAGGCAACCTATGGAATAGGAGAAAATATTTGCAAATTAAATATCTCGTAAGTGGCTAATATTGAGAATATAAAGAATTTCTACAACTCAACAAAAAACTAAATAACCTGATTAAGTAATGAACAAAGGATTTGAATAGCCAGTTCCCCAAAAGAAGATCTATTTATAAATGGCCAAGAAGCATATGAAAAGATGCTCAACATCACTAAATATGAAATTTACACAAGTCAAAACCACAATGAGATGTCACCTCACACCCATTAGGATGGCAACTATCAAAAAAAAAAAAAAAAGAAAGAAAGAAAAAAAGAAAACAAAGCAACAAGCCTTTGGTGAGGATGTGGAAAACTGAAACCCTTGTACGTTGTTGGAGGGAATGGAAAATGGTGCAGCCATTATGGAAAATAGTCTGGAGTTTCCTCAAAAACCTGCAAGTAGAATTACCACATGATCCAGCAATTCCATTCCCGGGTATATACCTGAAAGAACCGAAAGCTGGGGTTTGAAGAGAGGTTTGAACACCCATGTTCACTGTGGCATTATTCCCAATAGCCAAAAAATAGAAGCAACCCAAATGTTTTTTGACAGATGAATGGACAAAGAAATATGTGCTGTATACATACAGTGGAATGTTACTAAGCCTTTCAAAATAAGAAAATTCTGACACATGCTTACAGTGTGGATGAACCTTGAGGACATTATGCTAAGTGAAATAAACCAGTCACAAATGAACAAAGATTGTATCATTCAGATGAGTGCCTGACATTTAAAGTAACTAAAATCACAGAATGTGCTATACACTAATGTGAATATGTTTACCACCACTAAACTGTACACTTAAAAATAGTTAAGATGATAAATTTACTGCTATGTATTTTTTACCACAATAAAGAGAAAATAGTGTCCATACTTGTTCCTCTCTCTTTGGATAGAAGTGATTTATCTTTGTGAGTGTCCTGTGTTCTAAGACTGAGAGTCTTAGCATTTGATTTTAACATCCTGATTTGATCCGCATTTCAAGTAATCTCAAGTAACACAAAGCTACAGGTTACTTTGCTGTCCTTGTGAAATTGGAGAGATGGTCGGGGTTTTTTTTTTTTCTTTGTGAAAATACTTCTACGGTTCTCACTGTGCCAAATGGTTTTATCATTTTCAAACAAGGCTAAAGAAACCACTTGTCCATGTGTAGCTTACACCTCTCCTCGGCACTGATGCAAAATGACAGTGTCAGTGGGAATTGCTTTCTTCCAAAAGTTTTTATAGTAGATTTTTATGCCTCTATTAAAATTATCAAATTGTCAAATTGATTCCAGAAACTCAAGTAAAATGAAAATGAATTAGGGACAAAAAGGTATGCAGTTTCCTTGGTGCCATTCATCTTTGCAGGGGGAGCACCCAATTTTTAATACGAGCAGTTTACAACCGCTCATGGTTAAATGGTTTATAGGATTCTTTGTAACAAAAGGTGGTCTAATTACTAAGGAGGAGAGAATAATATAACCAGGTTATTTACAATGTGTGACTTACTTAAATTATGATCCTGTTAACTATACAAAAATGAAAGAAAGCAGAAACATCAGAGCAAATTAAACATTCTGGCTTTTCATTAATGATCTTGAATATAGGAGGTGTGCATAAGGTTAATTTTTTTTCCCCCTTTAAACATCACACGAGGCCTGCCCTGGGAGTGAACCTGCAGTTTCAAAGATTCAGTACCTCACCTCCTAAACAGAAAAAAGAAATGACAGTAGTTTTTCTTTTCTACTAAGCCCCACTAGAATGTTTAGTTTTGTCACTAAATCACATGGTAGGGTTTCTAAATGCCCATCTACATCAATTTTAGGTGTGATTTCTTTCCTTGTGACTTTTGTTTTACTCTGAGTTACTTGTTGATTTTAATTGTTCTTATTGGCCATGTTTAAATGTTGATTGTGCCACTTACCTTGCGCTTTGGTGGCACTGTCTTTGTAGAATGTTTGCGTATGAATCTCAAGACATTTTTTCAGCAGTAGGGTTGGGAGCTGGTGCCTTGTTGGAGAAATTGTTCCTTGTAAATGAAACAGATGAAAAGTATACAAAAGGAGCTGGAAAAAATAGTATTCAGAAGCCAGTCTGCAGGAGAAGTTGTAGAATTTTACTAGATTACTGACATTATTTATCCTAAGTAAATTATATTAATTTAGAATGTTACAGTAAGACTCTTAGCGATAGCAAACAAACTGATGGTTACCAGAAGGGAGGGGGGTGGGGGGAATGGGTGAAACAGGTGATGGGCTCTAAGGAGGACACATGTCCTCATGAGCACCAGATGTTGTATGGAAGTGTGGAATCACTATATCATACACCTGAAGCCCATCACACTGTATGTTAACCGGACTTTAAATAAAAACTTAAAAAAATAATAAAATAAAGTATTGCAGTAGTTTTTTAAAAACGCAGTCATAATATCTCTCTTTGAAATTGCCCAGAGACTCAATAACAAAAGAAAGCATATAGAAAATATTAGTAACAAACTAACAAATTAGTAACAAATTAACAAACTTGATTTAATGACAGTATTAATAGCCAACAAAAGGAGAGCACGTATTCTTTTCAGGTACTCGTGTGACACAAAAATTGAGTATGGATCAGGCCACAAGGAAAATCTGTACCCATCACAAAAGTTAGATTCCATGCATAGTACAGGTTCTTCAAATAAGATACAGTAATACTGGATGTCAACAACAAGGACAGCCTTCCCCAAGTCTAACAACTTGGAAATTTTAAAATTTTTAACTGTTAACTTTTTAACTGTTGTTGTTTTTAAAGATTTTATTTATGTATTTGACAGAGAGAGAGATCACAAGCAGGCAGAGTAGGGGGAAGCAGGCTCCCCACTGAACAGAGACCCCCCCCTCCCCCATGCGGGGCTCGATCCCAGGACCCTGAGACCATGACCTGAGCCGAAGGCAGAGGCTTTAACCCACTGAGCCAGCCAGGCGCCCCTTAACTGTTGTTGCTATTTGAGATACAGTTCATATACCGCAAGATTCACCCTTTTAAAGTGTACAATTCTGTGGGCGTTTTTTTGTTTATTTTTATTTTATTTTGTTTTGTTTTGTTTTTAAGTAAGCTCCTTGCCCAGCACAGAGCCCAACACAGGGCTTGAACTCACAACCCCAAAGATCAAGACCTGAGCCGAGAGAAGGAGTTGGATGCTTAACTGACTCAGCCACCCAGGTGCCCCCAATCCAGTGTTTTGTTTTATTTTTTTAGCATATTCACAGAATTAGGCAACCATAAACACTCTATAATTTCAGGACGTTTTTATCACCTCTAAAAGAGCCCTGAACCCACTGGGCTTCCCCATTCATTTCTGTCCCCAGCTCGTGGCAACCACTAACCTACTTCCCTTCTTCATTTATTTCCCTATCGTAGACATTTCACATAAATGGAAGCATAGAGTACGTGTCCTTTTGTATGTGGTTTCTTTCACTTAGCTTGTTTTCAGGGTTCATTCTTGTCATAACACGAATCGGTATTTGATTTCTTTTTATGGCTCAATACTATTCTGTCGTACAATTATGACACTTTCTTAAATCCAGTCATCCGACGATGTATGTTTGGGTTGTTGCCACCTTCTGGCCATTGTGAATAACAATGCTGTGAACACTCATGTACAGTTTTTTATATGAACCTTTTTTAAACTCTCAGAGAATAAAATCACAATTTAGATAAAGAGTAAAGAATAAACCCATAATTAGAATGAATGACTATTTAGAAGCTGCTGGGAATGAGAACACTTCATAGAGAAACCTATAAACTGTGGCTAAAGCAGCCCTCAAAGTACAAAAATATAGAATGATAACATATTTAAATATAAATTATTTACAAGAAACTTAGAGTTACTGAAAATAGATGAAGTACTCAAATCAGTATTTGAGGAAAAAGAATTTACCCCAAACGTCAAACGACCTTAAGTAACAACTATAAATTCAGAAATTATAGAAAATAAGAGTAAAGAAAAAAACCTAACAGATTTGACAAATAAAATTGAGAAAACTTTTCTTTGAAAACACTGATAAGAACACCTGGGGGGCTCAGTCAACTAGTTAAGCGTCTGCCTTCGGCTCTGGTCATGATCCCAGGGTACTGGGATCGAGTCCCGCATTGGGCCTTGCTCGGCAGGAAGTTGGCTTCTCCCTCTGCCTGCTGCCTACGCCCACGCGAAGTCAAAAATTTGCATATAACTTGATTACCCCTAAAACTTAACTACTGATAGGGAGAACCACCACAAGAGATCGCTTTTTACTGTGATAGGCAATTTATCAGAGAGGCGAGCTGCTCACGGGGAGATGATTAGCGTCACACAGTTCCTCTGAGTTTTTTGAAATTGTAGCCAATCTCGAAAGAATTTTACAATACATTTATTGAAAAAAATCTGTGTATAAGTGAATCTGCATAGTTTAAACCCATGTTGTTCAAGGGTCAACCCTTTCTTTTGGGAAATATATATTTAGATCCCTATTTCGTGCCACATACTACATTTCAAATGTATAAAATTCTAGAAGACAATAAAGCAATATATTTTTATAGTTGTGGAGAAGGTCTTTAGAAACATGACAAGGAGCCCTGAAGTCTTAAATTGTTGAACAAATTTAGTTTCGTGAAATTGTGGAGAAAGAAACTAGAAACAAAATTAAAGTATGGATAGCCAAGTGGGAGAAAGTACGTGAAACGTATGTAGGAGATACGGTGTTGTATTCAGAATTTATTTTATTTTTTTTTTTTTAAAGATTTTATTTATTTATTTGACAGAGAGAGATCACAAGTAGGCAGAGAGGTATGCAGAGAAAGAGGGGGAAGCAGGCTCCCCGCCGAGCAGAGAGCCCCATGTGGGGCTCGATCCCAAGACCTTGAGATCATGACCCGAGCCGAAGGCAGAGGCTTTAACCCACTGAGCCACCCAGGCGCCCCTGTATTCAGAATTTATACAGAGCTCCCATGAATCAGTAAAGAAAGACAGGGGAGTAGAAAAGTGTGGTGAGGGTATGAGCGATCATATTACATACAAATGGCTAATAAATATGAAAATGCCTCCTTTTACCATCAAGGAAAACGACTATTGGATTCAATATCAATATCAGATTGCCAAAAATTATCATGGTAATGTGTGATGCTTGGGAAGGCGTGGCAGGAAGAGCCTTCTTTTACACTCCTACTGGAAATTTAGATTTAGGCAGCCTACTTAGGAGGGTCACACCTATCCAAACTTAAAACATCCCTACTTTTGACCTTAGTGGGTCTATCTACTGCTATACTATGGAAATTCATCAGAACAGTATTTATGTACAGAAGACCTGGGGGCAGCCTAAAAATGTCCCTTAGTAAGGAAACAGGTAAAATACAATTTGGAGTATTCATGTGGTGCCTGGGTGGCCCAGTTGGTTGAGCGTCTGCCTTCAACTTAGGTCATAATCCCAGGATCCTGGAATCAAGTCCCAGGTCAGGCTCCCTGCTCAGAGGGGAGCTTGCTTCTCCCTCTGCCTGCCACTCCCCCTGCTTGTGCTCCCTCTCTCTATCAAATAAATAAATAAAATCTTTTAAATTTTTTTTGAGTATTCATTATGTATAATACCATGCAGCCATTAAAAAGAACAGGCGAGTTTTGTATAATATGACATGGATAGATGCTGTATGTCAGCAGAGTGGTTCAGTGCCCAGGTCTGGAACAGACTTGTTATCTACAAGGCTGAGTGACTCTGAGCAAGTTTCGTAACTTCTCCAAGCATTAGTTTGCCTGTCTGACAAAATGAGGGCTCTTTATAATGCTTATTACCTCCTGAGGGTTTTGTGGGAAGGAAATGGGATGGATGCTCCATGCATTGTGCGGGCACACTCGTAAGCACTCACGGAGAAGTGGATATAAAACACAGCACAAGCAGTTTTGTATTTGATTGTGCATTGAAAAAGTTGGAAAAGGGTACCTGTCCCGGTGTTTGTAAGTAATTAATGTGGGGGGGGGGGTGATGAATAAAATGGTAAAAAACAAAACCAAACCAAAAAACCCCACACACCTGCGAAGTGTTCTGACAGCCTCAGCCTCCCCGCCGGGCTCTCGTTCTATTCACCAATTCAATCTGTAGTCACTGTACTTACCGGTAGTTCTTATTCTGACTTATAATCGCTTTCTGCACCCCTGAGTTTGGAAGAGTCCAGAATACAGGAGGAGGAGGAGGAGAGAAATAGTTTAAGTTCAGTTCAGCAGAGCTTTTCTTCAAGTGTCCCTTAGGAAGTTTTTCCTTTCCTGGCTGCCCCCCTTCATCTGTTACGCAGTGTGGGTCGACTTGCTGAGGAAGAAAGGAACCAACCCAGATAGTGTAAGGAGAAAACATTTTAGATTTTAGGGAAAATGCGCCCAGAGGCATGTAGCCCAGAGGCATTCAGTGATATTTCTATAGACACAACTCCCACCTCCCCCAGCCCCAGCCCTTCCTTCTCGGAAGAAGCAAAGCCGATTGCTTTTATGCCTCCCTAATTTTCATCTTCCTCCTCCTTCCCCCGACCTTTCTCCTTCCTACCCACCCACCCCTTGGGGAGGCACTGGTTTCACCTCATTCCGAATGTAAGAGGCTATGACCTCTGGTGTCAACATTTAATCTCTTTTGGACAGTTGAACTCCTTCCCCCTGTTTTTCCCATTGTTCGAAGCATTAAAGGAAAAACTGACACTGAATTCCCAAGAATCCCAAAATGGGTTTCAAATAAGGTTGGGTCAGTCCTTTGCTCAAGCGTGATTATAATGTTTCTCAATCTGTATCCCTTCCCCCCTCCCGCCCCAACAATTAGATGCTATGTAGAGACCTAGGAATTCTATGAGGATTATAACCTTTTACATTGTATTACCGCACTGTTAGTATCACCAGTAAATGACATCGTTTTTCATTACTATTGCTGCCTCCAGCCATAGATTCCGAAAGGTCAATTTTAATTAAAAACCAAAGAAAAATGTTTTGTGGGTTTTTTTTTTACCTTAGAAGAATAGGTTATTAGCTTTCTTTCTAACTACTGCTGTCTTGCATAACTTTCAGAGAACGCAGACAAAGTCTTAAAATTCCTCAGCAGATCACCCCATCAGCTAGGACAGGGCAAACCCTTTGGAGGAAGGGGAGCTCTCATCCCTTTGCCCACTCTCTGCTGGGGGCATCCCAGGCATAGGACCTATGTCATTCCAATAAATTGTCCTTTGAACATCAGAGCAGAAAAAATTGTAAGACGATCAGGTTAGCACAAATCCCATTTTGCAGAGGACATTGAGGACAATGAGGGTGGCTTGACTTTGCCGTAGGTCCGTAGTGAGCTGAGAATAAAGAAAAGGAGCTGTGGAGAGGGGTGTTGGAGTAGAGGGAGAAAGGAAGGACAGATGGACACTTCCATAGGCTAAGAAGGTTCATGTATTTGGTTCTGAAGTGAGGTTAGATTTACAACGATAATTTTTAAATTGAGGTAAAATTCATATAATGTGTAAAATTCACTGTTTAAACCACTTTGAAGTGTACAACTCAGTGGTTTTTAGTGCATTTATGACGTTGTACAGCTATCAGCACTATCTAATTCTAGAATGTTTCATCACCCCTGAAAGAAACCCCACACCTATTCAGCAGTGTCTCCCTGTTCCTCCCTCTCCCAGCCCCTGGAAACCACCACTATGGTTCTTTTTCTTCTGGATATTTCATATAAGTGGCATCATATGATATCTGGCACTTTGTGGCTGACTTCTTTTACATTAACAATATTTTCAAGGTTCATTCATGGTGTAGCATGTATCAATACTACTTTCTTTTCTATGGGTGAATTGAGTTCTTTTGTATGAATATACCACATTTGGTTTATTCCTTCAGTTGATAGACATCTAAGTTGTTTCCACTTTTTGGCTGTTATGGATAAGGCTGTTTTCAACATTTGCGTACAAGTTTTTGTTTGAACACTTGATTTCAGTTCTCTTGGGTACACCCCTAGGAGTGGAATTGCCAGTCATATAGTGATTCTATGGGTAACTTCTCGAGGGCCTGCCAGACGTTTTTTTTACAGTAGCTGTGCAGTATTTTTATTTAAAGCAATGTTTAACTGGCAGTGTTTCTTCAGATAAATACTGAGTTATGTGCCAGGCTGTGAAAATGCAGAGATGAACAAAAAGCAGCCCTCCTCTATCAACAAAGATGCACATGGAGATATTGTTGGGGGGACCTGCTAAAGGGGGCAGGCTCTTGGGGCTTCTGGGAGGGCAGTCCAAGATCTGGCTCTTGGAGCAGGTGCCATTTGAGCTGAGAGTCAGAGGTGTTAGGTCATGTGGGAAGAAGTGGATTCACAGCCCTCGGATTCTTGCATGCAAAGAGCACGTCTTCTGGGGTAAAGAGGGTAATGGTCTGCCATGAACGCGCAGCCATCTTTAACAGAAGGCCATCTCTGGCCTGATTGTCAGTTCCCTGATTTTACCCTTCATTGCCTTCCTTACCGACTTAGTTCCCCCTCTCAGTGTGAGCCTTTGTTCGGCATTCCAGCGTATTTCCCCGCAGTGCACAGGGCCTTTGCAACAGCTACACATCCGTCTTCTGTTCTCGCGGGACCATGGGACCCCAGGAGGCTCTGCCAGGTAGACAAGTAGACGCACGTAATAGTAGAATATGGTACGGGACACATGATCCAAGCAGGAAAAGCATGTTACCCAAGGACTGCTCCTGCCAAGCGTAGGTGAAAGGGTGGTAGTTTTTGTTTTTTTACATGAATTAGTTACTTTGGGGTGCCTGGGTGGCTCAGTCAGTTGGCTGTCTGTCTTCCACTCAGGTCATGATCTCGGGTCCTGGGATGGAGCCCCTTGTTGGGCTCCCTGTTCAGCAGGGAGTCTGTTTCTCCCTCTCCCTCTGCCCCCGCACCCACCCCACCCTGGCTCATCTCTCTCTTTCTCCTCTCAAATAAATAAATAAAATCGAAATAAATAAACAAACAAACAAACAAACAAATAAATAAATAAACTAGTTACTTTATCTTTGTTACTTTGTCTTGCCTGTCTTGGCATCCTCCCAACCCCCAGCCTTACCCAGATCCATTCTCCTGCTGCGGCCGGTGCGATTTCTTAAAATGAAAATTTGATCATGTCACATGCCCCAAACTCAGAATTCTTCAGTGTGTGATCTTTTCTTTCTGGGTAATCATCACATTCTAGCAGGACCCTAAGTGCTCCCTGGATGGCACTGGCAACAGTGTCTTCTCCAGCCTCATCCTGCCCCCTCCCCTCCCCTCCCCCCATGCTGTAATCCACGTGGGCACCTCCTTCCCCAAACACCACACTCCATCTTGGCTCCTTGTGTCACACGGTCCGCTCCTTCTCCAAAATGTTACCTCTGTCTCCCAACCCTCTTAACCCGACTGACTCCTATTCATTCTTCAAAATCCATCCTGTGTGCCTTCAACACATTCTTCCTTTTGGTTGTGATGGTTTACTTCTCTGCTCCCCCAAGAAGACTATTTCCTTCCCCCAACCAAGGACTTTGTTTTCGTGAGGCGACCCCATCATCTTTGACTGGACTAGTGAACATGATTGAAGGCAGCATGTCATAGGATGATCTAGATCTTTGAGCCCAGTTAATGAGGCTTGATCTCCTATAGCATTGGAAGGGAGCCATTCCTTGAAAGCTGAACGGTGGTTAAAATTTCTCCTCAGCAGTTTCTCGAGAACGCAGCCGTTAGTAGCATTAGTCAGTATGAGAAATACTGTTTCTGAGATGCTTATGAGTTTTTGGTCCTGTCCATTGCCAGACAGCTATATTAGAGGGAAATTCTCTCCTCTGAAGATTTGTTAATAAAGAGTGAGGCGGCTTTTCCCTAATTGTTGGCAAGGACACTCAGAATGAAAACTTTTGGCCCTTGTGTGCATGCTAGTCATCATCTCTAAATTCAAATCATCTGAAGTATGTAGGTCTTGCCCTCAGACTGATGAAGCTCAGACACAAAAATGTCTTGGACGGTGAAGAGACACAATGCAGTGAGATTTTACTGGCTCTGGAGAGCGGAGGCTTGGGAAGTAGATGCGGTCATGGAATTCTGGGCTGCCTCATAATTTTGTACTTTAGGAAGATGTCTAGCTTCATTTTTCCCATGTCTGCGTCACCTTTTTTTTTTTTTTTTTTAATAGTTTATACCAAATGCATCTACATTCAAGCTCCTAGAATCCCAAGTAAGGAAGTGTAATCATTTGGGACCATCTGACTTGGAAAGGAGGTGAATTCTCCTTCCTTCCGCTGTCAGCCAACACCGACTCTTACCCTCGCAAGCACATATGAACATGCTCGCACACTGACGTGATCAGCCGGACACTCCTTCTTGGCATGTGAACCACAACAAAGTCTTTTGCCTCTAATTTCTATTACACAACTTCTGTTGCACACATTTTCATTAAAAAAATTGCCACAAAGGGATGCCTGGGTGGCTTAGTTGGTTAAGCAGCTGCCTTTGGCTCAGGTCATGATCCCGGCGTCTTGGGATCGAGTCCCGCATCAGGCTCCTTGCTCCGCGGGGAGCCTGCTCCTCTCTCTGTCTCTGCCTGCCTCTCTGCCTGCTTGTGTTCTCTCTCTGTTAAATGAATAAATAAAATCTTTAAAAAAAAATTGCCACACACAAAAAAATTGCCACACACCCCCAGGTCACCTGCGGATGTGTGTTCCGTGAAACAAGTTGTGTCTGTGAGAGCACCCTGGAGCTGTAAAATAGGAAGAATCTGTGTGTGGGCGCCTGGATGGCGCAGTCAGCTAAGCGACCCACGTTTGGTTTTGGCTCAGGTCATGATCTCAGGTTCGTGAGATCGAGCCCCGCATTGGGCTCTGCGCATAGTGTGGAGTCAGGTTAAGACCCTCTCTCCCTCTGCCCCCACCCCAAAATAAATAAAATGTTAAAAAAAATAATCTGTATGGCTTGTAAAAGGACTTTCTTAATAGATACTTGTTATGACTTACTGTCTTGAATTTGGGGCATATGAAATTATATATTGCTTGATTAAAATGAGTATCTAAAGCAACTCACGGAATGGAATGAACTTTCTTAGAGAACCACAGTCTTCTACCCAATATGACCTTGAAGGTGGCATCTGTTCCAACTTCTCCCTTGATTCTGGGTAATCATATAATTGCTGTAATTTATCGTTTTATTGGAACCATTTTTTCAAGTGGACATTTAAAACATTACCTATCCAAAATAGAACTCTTGATCCCCTTCCCCTGCACACAATCTCTTGTACACATAGACACCCACACACACTCTCTGGCTCTCTCCCTCTCTCCCCTCCTCCCTCCCTCCCTCTCTTGCACACACACACACACACACACTCACCCTCCCTCTCTCACATACACACACTCACCCTCCCTCTCTCTCACACACCCCCCCTCCCTCCCTCTCTCACACACTCACCCTCTCACACAAATATACTTACCCTCTCTCTCACATACACACTCACTCTCCCTCTCTCACACACACACATACGCAGACTCACCCTCTCTCTCACATACACACTCACCCTCCCTCCCTCCCTCTCTCACACACACACTCGCTCACCCTCCCTCTCTCTCTCACAAACACACATTCACACCCCCTCTCACACACACACATACAAACTCATCCTCTCTCAAACACACACACACTCACCCTCCCTCCCTCTCTCACACACACTCACCCTCCCTCTCTCTCATACACACACCCTCCCTCCCTCTCACAGACATATACTTACTCACTCTCTCTCTCTCTCTCTCTCACACACACACACACACACACACACACACACTCACCTTCTCTCTCTCACACACACACACATACACACACACACACACCTGTTCTTTCCCAGGCTTCCCTCTCAGTAGGTGACACCATCCCCTGCCTTGTGGCTCAGTCCCTGTGACGTTCCTCCTCCTCACCCACCCAGCTCAGTCTGGCCTTCCCGCAGTGGCAACAGACATCTCTTGTCTGAGCTATTTATTTACCCCTGGATCCTTGTGTGGCAGACTTCTAATCTTTTAAGACTTGACATAAATGTTTCCATCTCAGAGAGGGCTTCCCACTTACTCTTGATTGTATCACCCTTTTACTTCTTTATTGTTCTCAGCACTCTTGTATATTGTCTTATTTCTTGCTTGTCATTTTCCCACCTAAACTGTAAGCAGCATGAAAACAGGACCTTCCTTGCCCCACTCAGGAAGGAAGGATGGATGGAAGGGAGGAAATGAAAAATGAAACTGGCTTTAGATTTTTCTTCAGAGAAGTTTTAAGGGCCTGGGTAGTATACAAAGTGAAAGCTAAAAGTTAAATTCATTTTTAATGAAATTAAGGTTTTTCTTTCATGTGTAAAGAATACCCTTTAATAATACTTTAGATTTGCATTATCTGGACTCTCAGCATTTTTTTAATGTGTTGGAGTCTTCAGTTCGAGCACTTTCTGAAAGGCTAACTTTAATAACATCAGACCTGCCATTTCTACAGGGCTTAGAATAGGTTCCAAAATGCCAGAGAAAATTAAATGCAAAAAAACTCCAGTTAATTAATGTTTCAGAATAAATTAATGTTTTAGGTCTGACTTTAACTGACAAGGTTGGTGAGTTTCAAAGTTAAAGCTGCCACCTTTTCCCCATGTCTGTATTTTGTACAGGATTTAGTCATTCCAGTTATTTATCTCCTTGGAGAAAAAGGGGAGACATATACTTACTGAATTTTAAGTTAAAATAAAAAACACAATTGTACTCATTACTCTTAGGAGAATAGGTTTTAGCATTCCTCATAATTCACTTTAGTTACTTGATAATTCCTGAATTTGCAAAGGTGGGGGTAGATCCTAAATCTCTTTGTCACTGCAGAGCTGTAACGTCCTGAGAGGAAGCTCATTTATGTGTATCCTGTGTTCCAGGGGCTGGCTTGGCTTGCTACATATTTCTTAGTAAATTAATTACGGAATGTTGGTGTGTGCAATTGGCCACAGGGAAGGGGAGGCACATTTTCATCTTCTCTCATCTTCTCTGATTTATTTCTTGTTTATCCTAGGTTCTTAGACCATAGAAAAAATTGGCAAAAACATGTGACATTTTTTTCTGATTTTTTTTCCTGCTTCCTCATCTGCTCTTCTTTATTTTCTGAGCTCATTTTCCCTCTTTGCAAGATGTCTATCTCACAAGAATATTCTGAGGCAATGAGATGTTTGTGTGTGTGTGTGTCCACTATCGTGGTGGATACCAGTCTATTTTTTTTTAAATACTGGAATGTTCTTGGAGGATTTCTGCACTAAGGAGGACTAGATAGAGCTCCAAAGTCTCTTTAAACCTTAAGACTCTACAATCTTACATTGCATTTACTGTACGATCACTAATCTTTTAAAATTTAATATGTCCTACCTCTAGTTTACTACTATCCATTTGTTTACATAAATATTTCACTATGGAAGTGTAATCAATGTGCCAAGCAGTAGAGTTACAGAGCTAAAAGAAGATTTAGATCTTATTTTCTTCTACAAAAGGATTTGAAGTAGAGGTAGATGTTCGTCGTGAACATTTGTTCTTCTTGCGTAACACTTTAAGTGTATCAAGTACAATTACACTGGATATAAACTGGCCTGTGAAATGTTCCGCAAGTCTTTTGCTTTAAAGAAAAAGAAAAAAATATATATATATACATAAAAAAATATATATATATATATAAAATGTTTTTGGTAGTTTCTATTTTCTTATAAAATCGTGTGGCAGGACAAGCTCCAGGTAATCTGGAATTCTGTGTGGTTGGGCTCCAGCTTTCAGTTCATCAAGAATTTATTGGACTTGTGAGGTGTGCACATGTTTCTTTTTTTGGAATTTTAGTTGATATTTGCAAGTAATTCTTGGGAACAAGAATTTCAAACAGAGTTTCACAAGAAATAACAATATTATAAAAAGCAGATGTTAAACAGTTTTGTTTAAAAAAATGAAGGTTATCTACATTATTTATAAAGGTTTGGAAGAAACTAACAAATTCAACAGTACAGTTTTTATCTTTCCCCCTTTTCCTTCTTCATCTAGTCCAGTTATGCAAATAAAATTATATGAATCATTTGCCTAACAAGTTCAAATCTATATAGGTTCTCGTGTTGGACCCATAAATTCCTGAAAAATGCATGTTTGTCTGAGTTACATTAATGAACAAAAGCACATTAGGAAGTTATCTGCTGGGTGTTGTGTAGCCAAGGGTTCTTCCCTTAGACGGAGCTTGTGATCTGGTGTTTAAAAGGGCAGCCACAAAGCTCATTGGTGAGCCTAGTTTGGGCACTGAAATGAAACGTGGACACTAATAATATTAGAGCAAGTCAGTTGAAAGAAAACCTACAGTACATATACATGGGGGTGGGGAATGATTACGGCCTTGGATTACCTATGTGGACAGTCCCACTGCAGGGAAAATTCCCAATCTCCCCACTCCGTATGTGATGTTGACCTGGTTGGGTTTTCCCCCTCCTTTGTTGAGTACAATTTGTAAATATTAGCTGGGTTTCAGGTTTTTTCCACTGGAAGAAAAGAGCTTTTTTTTTTTTTTTCTTTTTAAGTTAAAATTCCCAAATCTCTATCCATTCCTAGTCAAGCACCGTAGAAGCTCGTGTGACTGAAGGAGAGGAGACAGAGGAAAGGACGGAAGTTACGGAGAGGCATATTGTCAGAAGACATGGGGGTTAATTACACGACCCGAAAAGGGAGTGAACTAGCTGGCGGAAATTCCGCATTGCCGGACATGTCATAAGTCTTGACCTGCGGAAACCTTTCTGTCCCATTTAACTACACACCGTAGGAGCCTGTGAAGCAGAGTTTAGAAAAAGGGTTCATTTTGACCAAGTGCATTTGACGTGGGCTCGGTCTCTAATGAAGTTAAGATGCGAGGAATAGACACATGCCAGTAAAACCAGAAAATGCCTTCCCTGTCTTTCGCTGAAGAAACAGGTCCTGAGAAGTGAAGTGACTTGTCCAAAGCCACATGACTGAATTGGGGACTAAGCCTCTGATCTCATGACCCCTCTTCCACTTTGATCTCACTGTGTCTTCCTCCTCTCCCTGAATTATTTTCAGAACATTTTATAGAAGTCATAAAACTCGGGGCGCTTGGGTGGCTCAGTCGTTAAGCTTCTACCTTTGGCTGGGGTCATGATCCCAATGTTCTGGGATCGAGCCCTGCATCAGACTCCCTGCTTGGCGGGGAGCCTGCTTCTCCCTCTCCCACTCCCCGTTTGTGTTCTCTCTCTCGCTATCACTCTCTCTGTCAAATAAATAAATACGATCTTAAAAAAAAAAATAGAACTCCATTGAGGTCAGAATGTGGTGAAGCTCTTGCATTGTGGCACAGATCAGTCCATAAAGAACTGCCTGAGAATTAAATTAAAATTGGCTTCATTAGTCCTGCCTGGAAAACTGAAAAATAAAAGTCATTGATCTTTTCTGACTAAGCACATCTCTTAGATATTTTCTTTAAATCCCTCAGCTTCTGTATCTTACTGTAGAGTTAACTTGTAAGAAAACATAGTATTTGTTGTATCTGAGTGCATCTGGTCTCCTTGCTTTGTCTTTTCCTACAGTCATAATTATGTTTGAGCCAGAGGTAGACAGAGGTTAAGCAAGGTCTGCATGTACCCAAATTAAATTCTCAGCAGATTAATTTTCTCCGTACCCTGCTAAGGTTTTGCTCAGCTGTGTCCTCTTGTCCCTCAGGCCTAGACATTTCCTAAAGTAACTTGAGCCGCAGAACTGTGCACATAGGAGAGTCGAAAGGAAGCTGTGTGTGCCTGTTGGCTCCTGCTGGACCGAAAGAGAGTTTGTTCTTTAGACACAGATGATCTGTAACGGGAGCTGCTAGCGTGTTTCCTGTCTTCCATAGAGCTATGTGTATTCTTTCCAGATGCTTCTCTCTATTCCTCACCGTGTTGCCCTACCCTCTCCAGGAGCCCAGCCTCACCCCCCAACATGCCACACCCCAGAGTGCCAAAGCCGAGTGAGAGAGCTCTGAGTGTCCATTCAAGGAGGAGAAAAGCCACTGGCCCACATTGGGAGGACCGTTTTCCTTCCTTCCCCCGTTTTGGGCAGGCCCTGGAATATCTTGTATACCACAGGGAGGCCAGAATGCCCTCCAGACATGACCCTGCTGTCTGGAAGCCATGAGCCTTTATCACGATGTCCTCTGAGTCCAAAGCAGCCTACAGAGAGGGGTGCATTAATGGACCACTTCCATTTGTGTCCTGGTTGTTCCCCCCAAAATGGACCAGGACTATGAAACCAGATGAGTGAGCAAGAAGGAAAACTTTCTGTTACTAATATTCTTGAATAATATGAATGTCGCTGATAACCGTATGAACCATAAGAAGTTTAGCTATCTGTTTCAGTTTGTTACCATGTCAGTGGTGTGTTAATAAATATTTACCAAGTGGACTCATTCCACGCCGGGCTGCTCTCCCAGTGGACTTCAGTACATAATGGAATCGTAATTACTGGCGAAGAGCAACATGTTAGAACGACTGGTTTGGGGAAGGTTTGATTTACTTTTTATTTCCCCCCACAGTTTTTACACACTAATGCATGCAGACAAAGAAATGATTGTAATTTACTGAGTGAAGTTGCAGGGGTCCTTAGTGATCATCTCACCTACATTTACTTATAAGGAGGCTAGAGGGGCTCCATTGAACTTGTTAGAAGAAAAGATGATCGGGCGCCTGGGTGGCTCTGTTGGTTGAGCGACTGCCTTCGGCTCGGGTCATGATCCCGGAGTCCCGGGATCGAGTCCCATATCGGACTCCCGGCTCTGCGGGAAGTCTGCTTCTCCCTCTGACCTTCTCCCCTCTCATTCTCAGTCTCTCTCTCGCTAATAAATAAATTAAAAAAAAAAAAAAAAAGAAAAGATGATCTTGCTGACTCGTTACAAACACACCTCCACCTGGTTAAAGATGTTAGATTTGACAACCACCTTTAATTTTCCCTTTTTTCTTTATTTTTATGTGTTTTCTATTTGCACATGTCTCTGGTCTGTCCTCAGAGCTTCAGTTGCTGTTACTTTAGAATTGAGACCGAGAATTGCTCAGGACAGCACTTGAAGGCTTTGGTGGGGTTTGAAACCCAGAAGGAAACCATACCGGATTATATGTTTTCTGACTTACCTGTTGTCATTCTGTGTACTCTCTCATGAGCACATGATAACGATATCTAGGCAGCCCGTCATATTTCTGTCTCTGTCTTCTAGTTTATTCTTCCCACCCCCTCCTTCCCAAAGATAAAACAAGAAAGAAAATCGAGGATTAGGAAGGGGAACTCTGTGCCTTAATCGAGTGGCTCCTTTGCTTTTAAGAGTTTTATTTTCTCAGAAAATGTTTTCTAAAAAAGTTAGTTTTGATGATGCTCTTTTTAATCTCTTAAATTTCTTGTTTCTTTTTTTTTTTTCCTGATTTTTGTACTTGACCTGAGATTACTACCACCCTGATCTTTCTCAGTTGTTTAACAGATAAATTGGACCTGTCTCTTTTTTTCAACCATCTCCGTCTATTGAGGACAGTAATTGTTCAGCCTTCACATTCTCTGCTTCTTGTTGCAAGTTCCCATCTTACAGGCTGTGATGATATTTCATTAATACACAGGCTAGTAAAAAAATCATACTTTGTTTGCAGAGACCACGGCATGTTTACCTTTTGTTCAGTAACAAATTCCTTTCTGAGTGAGCTGGGGAAGAACAATTTCTCTTTTGATATTTCATCCAGCTCCCTGTTAAGGGGGCTATGGTGTCATTTGTGTATTGTTCTAGAAAAATTCTGGCATTTGAATTCAGAAGACTCGAGTCCAGATTCCAGCTTGGCCACACACCTGGGTATGTGAGCAGAGGCAAATCCCTTTTAAGGTTTAGCCTCTCTTTTTTTCATCTGTGAATTAAAGACAAGAAGTCTGTCTCTTTTGTAAATCCTTTTTGGAATAGGGCAGGATTAGGTATAATGAGAATATTTTCCCTACCAGGATGTTGTGAACATCACATGCTATGTTACATAAATCACAAATCGCTATGTATACTTTAGTTATCTTCTTTCAAATTCAGTTTTCCGTTGTTACTGACCACCCTCAAAGCCTGCCTGCTAATATTCAAAATAACAAGCAGTGAGACATACTTATTTGGTCACAAAAGAAACTGAAACTATGTCTTTGTGCTTCAAAATGTTCTTCCCCCTGATGTTTGTTTTAAGGCAATTGGGACCCCTGTGTGCAAAGGTCTTGGCTGAAGGGAGCAAAATCCCCCCCTTAACCCAGAGGAGAACTTGTCAGCGTTGCTCTGGGGGTGGGCTTGGCTTTCGACACTTTTTAGTAAAAACAGAATTCTCGTTTCTCAGTTCACAGAATCAGTCACTTAAAAAAGATCTGTATCAACTCGGACTACGTGTGTGGTTTGTTGGTTTGTGTTGAAGCTGTAGAACACAAACCCATTTGAAATTCATACTGTCATGTTTTATTTCAGAAAGTCAAGTGAAAGAGAATCCTTCTATAGTGGGAGAGATACTGGTATTCATCATGCATCGGGACTAGCTGATTTTAAAAAGAATTAGAAGTCCCTGTAGAGTGCCATAATTCTAAATTCAGGAATCAGGGTGATTGCAAAATCAGGAAGGAGAGAGGCAAATCATGGCAGTGTGGCATTTGAAAGAATTCTGTCAAGCCCTCGGGACAGCATTAACCACGGAGCCGATATATTCCTGACTTCATGGGCGGGGGTGGGGTGGGGGGGGAGCAGTGCCTGTGGTCACATTACAGTACTTCTCCCAATCTCAGTGTTCCAGACCCTCGATGCTCATTAGTAGGATGTCCTCTTTTTTCCCAGGGCTTCTGGCTTCTGCTCCCCAGATAACTCCTCTGTGAGTACCTGGAAAGGCTTATGTGTGCAGCCCCGTTGTCACCCATGCCAAGCCAGTTCTGAGTCCTGGGGTGTCTCGTAAATAATCAGAGCTCCTCCTCTGCCCCAGCATCTGCTGCCATCACCAGCCCTCTTCCGCTGTCTGCCATTTTGCCAGTCTCAAGTTTTTATCCCACACCACGCCGCAGGCTCCAGATCTAGAGTCTTCCTCTTTAACTCTTTGGAAATACTTTCACTTTGGTGAACTTTTGATCCCAAAATAGCAGTTCAGTCAATGTCTGAGCAATCTCCTTGTTTTCATCTCAGTCAACATTTTATCAACTCTGTGCCCAGTACTTTCTATGTTCTGGGGGTGAAGATGAAGCAGGTGAGCTAGAAACTCATCATCTAGTGTGCTCAAGTGACCAACAGAACCCACATTAGGGAGGTCCTGGGCTAAAGTCAGCTTGAAAGGTGCTCCAATCACGCCTGTAGAAGACAAGGTGGATGAGGCAAGGACCAAAAGAAACGCTGAGCACACACCCGTGTCTTCGGATGCTTGGCATCAGGTAGGGAGCTGGCGAGAGGGGCCGGGTGGGGTGGGACGACACGGAGACAGAGTAAGGACGTATGTTTGGGTTGCAGATAGTCAAAGAGCAGACCTATTGTGATAACGCTACCTCCTTATCGCCGGATCACAGAATCTCTGCTTGATCAAAATTATCCAAACTCAAGTGTTTAAAGCCTCCATCTCCCGTGTTGGCTCTTAGACGTAGCTTGAAATTCCCGAAGCCCAGGGACAGCTCTGTTGCTTCAGGGATAGCCTTACCTCATCTAAACATATCAGACAGATTCTCATTAAAGCGAAGATCAGGTTTCACTTATCACAAACAGAAGAGGAAACCCGATCGGTATGAGGTAGTGGGTCAGACCCTCCAGCTGCCGCTCACATGAGCAAAGGAAAACGTGCTGTTTACAAACACACGACAACAGGGCACGCTCTCCTCCGGGCACCACAGAACTTCGTTTTTTCTTTCTCTTTCATCAGTTCCCAAACTTACGTATTAATTTTCTGTGGTTCTTACGAAGAATGCCCAGTAGCTTTTTTTTTTTTTTTTAATTTTCAAATTGCAGGCCTATGTATTTTGTTCTTGTCTGGTTCTCTCAAAGAATACATTTTCTTTCTTTGGTTTCTGTCCCCAGTGTGGAGACTCTGTATTGATTCTTCCAGAGAATTTAGGTTTAAAAAGAGGGAAAGGAGACAGTAAACGTGTAGGCAAGGGGCAGGTTCACGCTGTAAATGAGATGTTGCCCATATTTTATTTTTACCAATCCAGGATCAACTTTTTACATAGGGCAAACCCAGAAGTTACTTTTAGGAGCGCCTGCGTGGCTCATTCAGTTAAGCAGCTGCCTTCAGCTCAGGTCATGATCCTGGGGTTCTGGGATCGAGTCCTGCATTGGGCTCCCTGCTCGGCCAAGAGCCTGCTTCTCCTTCTCCCTCTGCCTATTGTTCCCCTACTTGTGCTCTCTATCTCCCTGTCAAATAAATAAATAAAATCTTTAAAAAAAAAAACCCACTTAGTTTTAGATATATTGTGAAGATGAGTTAGGGAACCAGCCCCCAGCCCTCCCTTCTGGATACGTGAGACACTCCCAAGTGTTCGTGGAAAAGCAAAGCCTCCCACGTGCAGAAGAACATCCTCATTCTCCCACTGAAAACTCCCCCCGTGACAAAGCTAAGATGCCTGCCTCTCCCCAGAAGATTCCTATGAAATGCCTTCTCGTCCTCCTACGTGTCATCCGCGCCCCATCCACCCTCCTCGCCTTGCAGTGTTTGCCTTCGGTGAACTTTCACTGTGCGTCTGGTCTCACAGGCAGAGAAGGCCATCAGCAGGGTCCTCCCCTCTTGCGCATTTCAGCTTCTGAAGACTCTTCTTCAGAAAGTGAGACAGACTTCTTGTTCAGGAGCTAATGAATAAGGTTGCCGTCAATAGAGAAAGGATAGGAAGGAAAGTAGAGCTGGGATAGTTGTCTTTATAGCTCTTGAGGGCTCTATACCTCACCCGTCAGAGGAGTTTTAGAAGATGTTTATGGACTTGGTAGATATCAATACACTTCACATATAGCAACCAAGCTCTACCGAGAAGAGGTACCTTGGTTAATTAAAGAGGTGCCCGTCTGGGGCGCCTGGGTGGTGCAGTCGGTTGAGCATCTGACTCTTGGTTTCAGCTCAGGTCATGATCTCAGGGTCCTGGAATCGAGTCCCACATCAGGCTCTGCGCTCAGTGTGGAGTCTGCTCGAGATTCTCTCTCTGCGCCTTCTCATGGTCTCTTTCTCTCTCTAATAAATAAGTGTTTAAAAAAAAAAAAGTGACAGTGAACCCTGGTCACTTTTAAGACCTCGCCGTCCTTGGCATGACTCATAACACAAAAATGAAAATGATTAATATATGCATCCGAATACATCGTAAGAAGGTTCGTATCTTTATCATGCGAGCAGTTTAGGTCCGACTTGACAGTTTTCTTAGTAAATATTTATGAAATGCTTTTGGTCAGGACCAAAATAGAAATCAGAAGTTTTATTCTTCTCTCCCCCAAACCAAAAGAGAGGGAGACATTATTTAAAGTTTGAGTTTTAAACCAGCACAAAGATAAATAAAAACTATTTTAAAGTCAAGATGGTAACTGACGACCTGTACTTTACCGTTATAAATAGCAGAAAGGTCCCTAGTAACTCATGTACTTTTTTTTAGCAGTGCAAATCTCAAACTGACAAATAGATAATGTGAAATTTACAAGACCTTCCTTACTCCTTTCCAAAAAGAATGAAAGCCAAAACTTGCTAGTAACAGCGTTGTCCTCCTTAGGCGACATCATCCATAACAAGTCCACTCACCTTGGAGATTTACCTGCATTTTCGCTTTTCTCAGGAAGGCACTAAGGCACTGTATCTCATGCTGTGTCATAAAGCCCAGTAACCACAATTGCCAGACTGAAATTTTCCAAGTCCCTCCTTTTGGCAGTGAACCCGGCTGCAGAAACATTTTAGTTGTACAAGACATTTAAAACTGTTTATCTCTTACTCCTGTCCGCATTGATTTGTTTGTGCTCCGTGCCTGCCTTCCACAAGCCTGTAAAATTTCGGCTGCACGACAGTCAGGGGTGAGGCTGCATTCTACGTATGTATATTTTAAACTGAACACTCCTCAATTCTTTAAAAACATTCTCCACCCTGCACCAACCGCTCAAAGGGTCCTTGTTCTTTCTGGTTTGCTCAGATCTGAATCTAGAGATGCAAAACAGAGATCCAAAATTGGGCTCTGTGTTCTCTGCATCTCATGGTTTTACATCCTGTTGGAATGTAGTCAAGCTATTAGTTATTGTCTTGCTGTTTGTTAGCTCTTGAAAGTAAAGGTGCTTTAAACTAGATAGAACCTGAGGTCTGGGGCACCTGGGTGACTCAGTTGGTTGAGCAACTGCCTTCGGCTCAGGTCATGATCCTAGAGTTCCGGGATCGAGTTCCACATCGGGCTCCCGGCTCCACGGGGAGTCTGCTTCTTCCTCTAACCTTCTCTCCTCTCATGCTCTCTCTCACTTTCTCTGTCTCTCAAATAAATAAATAAAATCTTTTAAAAAAAAAAAAGAACCTGAGGTCTGCGCTTCTACCAGGAAGGGCTCTGTCACACCGCCATTGCTGGACTTTCAAGGAACATGTGCTTTACTTAGAATGAATCTTCCAGCCGATTTTTGTGGTCTGTTCTCCACTTAGAAATGAACTCCAATTGGTAACTTGGGTGAACATGTATTCACCTTGCCAGTAAACTTGGTTCTGATTACTTCAAATGAAAATAATAAAAGTGACCTTGCTTTCTGTTTTTTAAGCCTTTTCGCAATTAGCTTACAAAATATAAGGAAAGATCTGGACACCAAATGAAAAATAATTTTTTTTATGTCCCAGTTGCCTCAAATTTTAAAAATGGTCTTCATTTCATGCAGTAAGTTATTTCCATGGAATTTCGTGGATTTCCACCCTTTCACTCTCTGCTTAAGCGTTACCATGGTCTGCGGCCTTTTTTATCCACCAGGTATCTGGTTGGGATAATGAAGGTTAGCAGCTGCCCTTGTAGTGACTTCCCAGAGGATCCTGGGACGCTCTGTTGCATGTACCTGATAGGAAATTATTTTAGAGGGGGTTTTTAGAGGACTGACTTTTCATTCATTAGCAATTCCTAACAACAAAAGAAGTGTTGTGTATCAGACACTCACTCTTGATTGCATTGCCTCATCGTCACTCTTTTGCTTTCATTCTTAGACTATTTTATAAGTTTCTGGGATGCCTGGGGGACTAAGTCAGTGGGCATCTGACTCTTGGTTTTGGCTCAGGTCATGATCTCATGGGCTCGAGCGCAGGGTTGGGCTCTGTGCTCAGCGGGGAGTCTGCTTGAGGATTTTCTCCCTCTGCCCCTCCTCCCACTCTCACGCACTTTCTGTAAAAATAAAAAAGTCTTTTAAAAAAGGAATATTTCATAAGTTTCTGCCAAAGCTTTCTGAGTAAAACATCGCCATATTATTTAACAGTCCAGCATAAAGAAGAGTGATTGGTACTATAGGAAATAACTTTGCTTGGCAAGACATCTCAAGAGCGAGTCCTATGCTGGGAACTGTTTTCCTCCCTGGGGCCGTCCTCTCTCTAAAAGGGTTCAGCAAAGTCCCTTGAATCATGCCAACCCCTATAAATGAAAAAATGCAAGGAAGGTATTTTAGGAACCTGGATATTAACAGAAGATTATCTACATGATTTTGTTTCAAGTTAGGTATATTGTTTTAAATCCTTTACAAAATAATTTTTCTCTTAATATGAAGAGATAAATTTGAGGGGCACCTGGCTGGCTCAGTCAGAAGGTCATGTGACTCTTGATCTTGGGGCTGTGAGTCTGAGCCCCATGTTGAGTGTGGAGATTACTTAAATAAATAGACCTAAAAAAATAAAGAAATTTAAGCAACTCATACGGGTTTTCTCTATACCATGAAAACTGTCAGAAGTAAAAATTCTTGTTTTAAACTAAAATTTTCCATTTTATTTTCAAGCAGTATGTTTTCACTTTGTAATCATTCTCCTCCCTACTAGAATAAAAAGTCCATAATGGCATGGATTTTTGTCTGTATTTTTAGTTCCCCTCTCTGTCCCTGTCATCCTAAACGATGGCTGGCATTTAATAGACCCCGTACATATTTGTTATATGAATGAATGCCTAGTATTATTCACCAGCATCTGATAGAGTTGTTAAGGCAAAGGAGATTTTCCAAGTGAGATGCCAAATCCTATCATTATTTGTGACCACAGTTAAATGCACTGATGCCATTAGGCTAATACCAGATACTCTAAGCATACAGCCATCGTGTGATCTGTACCATTTTGGGAAAGTAGAAAATACATGGTTAACTTGAATCCACAGATAATATTAAAGTGAACTTTTTGGTCCTCCTATTTTTCAAAATCCTTCCACTTAAACTCTAATAGTTTTAAGAAACAATCATTTGAGTCCACCTTAGACTTTTTTTGAAGAAGGCAGCAAGCAATGTAATACCCAAAGGTTTTAAGAAAAAAGGGTTGAGGACTACAAGGGTAATTTAGATTTGGCGGAATAATTTTACTTTACAGAGTAACATCTGACATTAGGTGGTTGCTTCGAATTGAACTTGGGCCTGTTTTGATGAAGGTCGTTTCCATCCAAGGCCTTTGCAGTTCCAAAGACCAAATTTTCAAATAAACTGGCAAATGCAGAGAGTAAACAAAATTCCATTGTAATGTCTTTGCAATCATCTGGATTTTATAATGCGATAGGCTCAATTTAGAAATAGGCTCCCCCCACTACTCAGAGATTAATCTGGAAGCTTTATTGTGCTTGTTCAATCAAGGTCTGACAACTCTGCCTTCCTGCTTCGCACCCCACCGTGTAGGGAAAAAGGACAGGCGTTGGGGCTGAATCCCAGCCTCCCACCCATTATGTGGCATTACCTCGGATGAGTCATTTGCATCAATGGCCCCTATTTAAGTCCTAAGCTGTAAAATGGAAAATGCAGTATCTGTTTTGCAGAGTAGTTATGAGGATTAACTGAGATAACATAAGTATACAGCAGAGTCTGTTGTGGAGTGGGGGGTAAGACGTCCTTGCTGCCTGCCTTCCCCTTTATTGGTGTATGGTTTATGTTGCCCTGGATGGAAGTTCTGAGTGTCCTCTCCCCACCCCTGCAACCCCCATTACCATTTTGCTGCTCTTTTTTTTTTTTAAGTTTATTTATTTAAGCCATTTCTACACCCAACCTGGGGCTTGAACTCACAGCCCCAAGATCAAGAGCCGTGTGTTCTGCTGGCTGAGCCAGCCAGCGCCCTGCCCTGTCCTGTTCTCCCGGAGCCCTGGCATAGAGTCAGAGGCAGTGTTTCCTACACTTTTGCATTTCACAGGCCAGTAAATTTTACCAAAAAAAAACCTTTATCAACATACCGATGCTTACTTTTTACGTTGCCAATTAAGGACTTTAAAAAATAATACCTATCAGGGCGCCTGGGTGGCCCAATGGGTTAAAGCTTCTGCCTTCGGCTCAGGTCATGATCTCAGGGTCCTGGGATCAACCCCTGCATCGGGTTCTCTGTTCAGGAGGGAGCCTGCTTCCCCCTCTTCCTCTGCCTACTTGTGATCTCTCTCTCTGTCAAATAAATAAAATCTTTAAAAAAAATACCTATTGTCAACATCATTTCACAAAAGACAGGATATTTTTGTAACCCAAACAAAATATGACCTTCAAGTAAAGGACTGTCCTTAAAATGTTTGTCTCTTGCTAGAGAGCAGAAACAGTCTGGGGACGGGCGTTTAGGAACCTCTTTTCTCCTGACATCCAAAGAAAGAAAGATGCTTTCTCTTCTTTACCATGGAAGCGACGCTATGCTCTCTATAAGCCCTACTTGAAACAGCCCCTGAGACTGGCATGGGGATGGGGTCAGTAGGCCTGTCTATTCAGACCGCATTTCCGGGGACAGGAGACAGGGCCATCACGCCACCCCTACCCCCCCCCCCCCACACGCATGCACGTGCACATGCACGAGTCCACTCAGCTGTTACCATTTAGGGGCCTGAGTCTGTGCTGAGCCTGGGGCTTGGAGACTTTCACCAGCCCTAAATGCTCATAAATTAAAGAGTCTGTTTTTAAACATGGGTAATGGAAAAAGACACACTGGCAAATACGGGGGAAGGTGTGAAGCCCACTTGGGGCAGCAAATCAAATCAGTTTCTGACCTGATGCAGTGGAAAACCGAGGTAAGGGGTGGATAGTAGGTCTTGCGACCGTAGCCACTCTGTAGGCATCACTTTTTAACCAGTCAGCATTAAGAAGCCGCTTATTCCCATTTCCAAGGCTGGTCATTGGAAAAATACTTAGTTTGGTTCTATTCACTTGCGGGAACATTTAGGAAGTGACTACTAGGTAGAGAGTTCTATCTTAGGGGCAGGATATTGGGTCTTTAAATGCTGGCCAGTCTCCTGAGAATTATTCTTTTTACAAATAGACAAATGATAAAGGCCGTTTATGTTTATTAAATGCTTTAAAAAAATAGCATTTGGGACGCCTGGGTGGCTCAGTTGGTTGAGCGGCTGCCTTTGGCTCGGGTCGTGGTCCCGGCGTCCTGGGATCGAGTCCCACATCGGGCTCCTTGCTCAGCGGGGAGCCCGCTCCTCTCTCTCTGCCTCTGCCTGCCTCTCTGCCTGCTTGTGTTCTCTCTCTGTTACAGTAAAATAAATAAAATCTTAAAAAAAAAATAGCATTTGCCTGGTGCTGGCAGTCATGACACTAATGATACCGGCACTGTCGGTCAGGTTCCCCTACAATGAGAGCGTCTCATGCCCGGCACATTCTAGAGGGATGCATCATCCAGCACGCATCTCGTGCATGGGCTGGGGCATTCCAGCCTCTCGGAGGGGGAAAGGAGCTGATACAGGTTCCAATTCAGGACTCTTACTGCGCCACGAGTGCCACGAACTGTCGGTTTGGGGCCCTGAAGGTTAGAAGTTTCTTTCTTCTTTTTGTTCAAGATTTTATTTATTTATTTGACACAGAGAGAGATCACAAGTAGGCAGAGAGGCAGGCAGAGAGAGAGGGGGAAGCAGGCTCCCTGCTGAACGGAAGAGCCCAATGTGGGGCTCGATCCCAGGACCCTGGGATCATGAGCTGAGCCGAAGGCAGAGTCTTAACCCACTGAGCCACCCAGGCGCCCCAGGTTAGAAGTTTCTGTGTCGGTGCTACAGTCTCCTACTTTCGTATCCCTCTCTGGGAAGATATTCTCTTGGCCCCAGGCCTGGATGTAGTGAGAAAAACAGACCGCCCATGCTATAGTCCACCCGGCTCTGGGCTTAGGGCACGTGGTTTAGGCTAGCTCTGGGCTTCGGAGAAGAGTGCATTTTGTAGTTATTCCTCCCTTGAAGCGCTTTTCCTTCGCTTCATCTTTAGAAGCCACTTGTTGCCGTGAGCAACAGGATGCGGTTGTAAGCTTGGGACCAGACCCAACAAAGCCTCTAGACGGGCTGTAATCTAGACCTTAAGCGAGAGGGTGGGGGAGCTCCTCAAGGCCCCGGTGACTGTACGTTCTGCTTTGCCCTGGCCCGACCTGGTTTACACATTTGTCCTGGCGTGATTATTAATAGTGTCCCCTTTCACTCTCAGAGGTATCCCAGTGGTTTGGACCATAAATTATATGATCACTCTACTCATGAGTCACTGGCGTGTAACCCATCCTGTCGTACCAGACCCGTGTGCAGTTTGGTGCCAGAGCTCTGAATAGTAACCGCGTGCATTTGACGAGAGTAACCCCAGCCCCACCCCACCTCTCACGAGCCTATAGCCACTATGGATGGCTGGTCTAGAATTTAGGGTTTCAGAGACTTGGCCAGAAATCTTTCCATTTCACATAAGTCCAGCATCTGGTGGTGTGAGGGCCATACCGATAAGACTAAATACACCAGCCACCACACCGGAAATGACAGTTTAGGAGTTGAGGGTATGATTTCAAAGTAGAATCTTAAACTCCGGATTGGGCTCTCGACCAGTCTTCTCTAGCAGTCAGTATCGTCCGACTTGCCAGAGTTAGCAGATTTTCCAGTGACGTGTTTTTCTTTTTGAATAATTAAAGATATGGTAGAGTGGACTCAATGGGGCGTGGATATCCTTTGCCCTCGTCAGCCATGTGAACTACAGCAGAGCGCTGTGCCTCTTCCAGTTTTGTGTATCCTCCCCTGTGGTTGTCTTAAGAGGTTTAGATACGTTGTTGTTATGTGGAGCCTGTTAGATACACTTCCGGGTGTTATTTTCGTTTCATTTCTCTTCCTTACCCAAAGCTATGAGGGAATGGGGATGAGAGGTTTCCGGATGCATGTTAAGAATGGGAATAAATGTCTAAAGAAAGGTATCACTTGTAAATGGCATGTTGTTCAGCAATGAGGGGACAAAGTAGCTAAGTCCCAAGAGGTCAGGAGTGGAGTCGAGCCAAGAATAGCCCTGAAGTGGCGGTGCCATGAGGACACTGTTGCTGGGAGAGCCGGTCAGCCAGGAGTGGCTGAAGGAAGGTGCCGGGGGCGGGGGGGGCGGGGGGGGCTGTCAGCCACAGGTTGGCAGCCCCAGAGGAGAACTGAGGCTGTAGCTCGTGTCACCCCGCCTGTGGCCTGGGCTTTCTTCTCCTGGCAGAAACTTGGCCATCTTAAGAAGGAACCCCAACCTGTGATTCGGCTGGACCGTGGACTCTCCGCCAAGGGCCACAGAGCGCTCTGTAGATTGTAAATCCTTGAGGACGAAGGTTCTGTTTGGTCCATCATAGTCTCTCAAGGTGGACGCTCAGGGCCTTACAGGTCAGGTGAAAGAATGTGGGCCCTTCATCTCTCCAGGAAGCTTGGTAAAGATTTCATCCCCACTCCCTCCCGGGCCTCCCTGACCTCCACTCTGCACCTCTCCAAAGCATCAACAGTATTTTTCCAACAATGCCACATCTGTCATGTCCCTCCCCGGTTCAGGATCCTTTGGCTGCTTCTCTTTTGTCATCAGGCGGTGCTCTGTCATGCCTCAAGCCATGCCTCCGTTTCTTCATCTGTAAAGTGAAGCTCATCCTGAGAGGGCTGTTTTGGGATCTAAATGAGTGTGCGTGTGTCTATAGGCACATATAGGTACGGATGGATGTCCACATGTACGTACGTCTTCCCCCCCCAGCCTTGTCTCTCATCAGAACCCTCCCGTTGCCATACTCCGGCCCCACCATTTTGAATGGCTCTTTGTCACTATTTCACCCTAGTTCTTCCCTACTCTAGAACTTTTCACATGCTAATCCCCCTTCCGGGAAAGCTCTTTGGCTGCCCCACCTATGTGCTCATCTTCCTTCAACTTAAATAACATCCCTTCTGAGAAGGCTTTCCTACTTCTCCAAGCCTGTGTTAATACAGTGCATCTTCTAGGGGCTCATTCTTGCCCTAGCATTTATAAAGAGCATTTGTGTTCCAGTTATCACATGGGGTTGTAATTGTTCGCCCCTCTTCTGCTCAGCTGTCTGCTCCAGGAGGACGGGAACATTGTCTGTCTGGTTCCCTCCATTTTGTGTCTCCAGCGCCAGGCCCCAGGCTGGACTCCTGAACAGACACCGGCAAATACTTATCAGGATTTTCTAAATGAATGAGTGGTTGAAGACAGGTTGATCATTAAAGGCTGTCCCCAGGGGTTAAGTTTGGTTGATAAGTGGTCCCATACTTGAAAATCATACGTGGAATAGGGTTGTGTCTACCTAACAGATTTTATTCTTACTAATGTTGCATACACGATCTCTCCCATCGGGTATTATTTAGACACTAGGAATCTGGAATTTCAGAATAATTTCAAAATTGACTTCTAATTCTTCAGGTAACTTCTTGATTTCCACTTGAAGGTCTGGTTTTCCTCAGGAATAAAAATATAAGATAAAAATTGCTTTGATGAGTTAAATTGAATTTAAATAAAAAAATTAAATAAAAATAAAAAACAAGAATTGCTTTGAAGAAACAGCTTTTGCAGGAGCTCAGTTTTGTCCGTAATAGCAAAAGGCATAGCAATGGGAATGACTTCAGTGAAACTATCATCTGTATATTGAGAAAAGGGGAGTAAATTAGTAGACTCATTAGCAATTCCAAACTAGTGCTTCATGGTTGGACTCAGGTCTTGGTCTTCCTTCATAAAACCCTCTCAAGACCATGCGAGGCCGTGGTAAGCTCGTCTTGTTTTGAGCCCCTTATAGACTTTGTAATTTCTACTGCTCCTTTCTGCATTCATTGCTACAGACCATTATTTATTTTTCCTGTGTGTTGTCACGTATCCTCATCTAAAGCTCAGGCTTCTGGAGGACGTGGCATTCATCTCACATGTCTTAGAATACCACTTAGTGTTGAGCTCAGCTTTATGTACTAAATGAGTGCGTGGTGATGTTTTTTTATGAAGAGTTAAATATTAAGCAAAATCTTTAGGTTATAATATGTAGAAAGAAAGATTGACCTCATATTAAAGAATATATATGCAGGGGGGCCGCTGCGTGGCTCAGTTAAGTGTCTGACTCTTGATTTCGGCTCAGGTCATGATCTCAGGGTTGTAAGATTGAATCCCATGTTGGGCTCCACACTCAGTGTGGAGTCGGCTTGAGATCTCTTGGTCCCTCTGTCCCTCCCTTCATATGCTAGCTCTCTCTTTCTCTCTCTCAAATAAATAAATATTTTTTAAAAAATTATATATATATATATATATGCAAGGAAAACTAGAAAGAAATGCAGCAAAAGACACAGGTGGAGCTATGTTTGGATAGTTAATTATGGATAACTTTTATTTTTTATAATTCTCTACATTTCCCACTTTGTCTATAGCCATATCATTTTTTATTATGCACAAAAAAGTATTATTTAAAAGAAGATACTTAGCTGCCCTACTTATCGTTAGAACCTTGTTAGGAGAAGATTTGGGGGCTAGACGACGATCTTACTACAACGTAATTTCCCCATTTGTTAGGGTGGTTGGACTGAGGCGGTGCCGACCACATTCTTCTGGGGGAGATTATAAAGGTGGTCTGGAAAAGCAGTTAAGGGCAGGGCTGCCGTGGTGTGTTTCTGGAGCTGTGCTTAAGAGCTGAGAAGTTACGTAATGCTGAGGAGGAGATGATAACCCAATTTGCTTAACAAATCCCTTACAAAATATTTGTGTGGCGATATTGTGCCATTGTCCCGATTTATCCTAAGTGGGTCCTTTGAGCTTTGGGACTGGAATATAGGAAGTAACAGCGAGCAGGTGTGGCTCCGATAGCCGCTGTCCTTTTTCAAGTCTGTCTCGTGTCACTTCACTTCATTATCTCAATCTTCACAGCAACCAAAGGAGGCGGGTATTGTTCTTTGCTCGTATTTTACTGACGGGGAGCCTGCAACCAACAGAGATTGATTCATTTGCTCAGAGTGATCCAGCAGAGTGAGGCTTTAGGCCAAATGCTCCTTGAGCGTGCCCTGTGCACGAGGCCCTCTGCTGGGTGCACTGTGACATGTGGCCCGTGCCCTCGAGAAGCCGGCTCAGCCTCTGGGGACAGAGGATACAGAGATGAAAAGCTAAGTGATGAAGAGTCAGGCAACACTTGGGGAGCACAGAGGAGGCAAGAGCTGGTCAGCTGCTTCAGCCCTGTGCTTGGTGACCTCTGCCCCCCACCCTTGCCCTGCCCCCCACTCATGTCCTTGACTGTCATGCGCCCAACGTGCTCACTCCTGCCTTTGCGTCCACTTCCCTGCACGTGCGTCTCCCTCCAGGTGCTAACAATGGTCGTTATCATCAGTGTGTCCTCGGTGCGTGCTGAGCCATCACTCTGCATGTCCTTCACTCCTATGGAAGGAAGTAGTATAGTATCCCTGCTTTTCAGATGCAGAGAATACGGTCTTGAGGGCTTGGAGAACGTGCTCAGATGTTTGGTTAGGAAGAAATGGGCCCAGAAATTGAGTCCTGTTGCGTCCGATTCCCAAGGCCCGTGACGTTAGCCACTCTGCTGTGAATGTCTTTGTGCCCATCTTTATTTGCCCCAAACTCTCATCCTAAAAGATTAGCACTGCACAGAAGCCTTTCCCAGGGGCTCCCACACCAGAGCTCTCCTGACCCACCTTGGCCTTTCTCCGCTTCTCATTTGCTTTCCGGTCCCAAGACCCACATCTGCCTCCTCCTGGGCCAGGTGCCCTCTGAGAGCCCCTGAGGGCTTTGAATGTAGCTAGACACTCAGGACCACGTGGGATTCTGCAAGCTGGAGGAATTCTGGCGTCCATCCATGACCCGGTTGCCCCTTGGGTATGGTTGCGAAGAGAAATTTAATTTTGAAATTCCAAAGAACCAGGTTACTCCTTCCCTTCTCTCTTAGACCTCATGGAGGTGGAGGCAGGGGTGGGGGGGGAGGGCTGGTATTGGAAAGCTCCAGCCGCCGTTTTCATTTCACTTTTAAAACAACCGGTAAGTTTCAGTAACTCTCCTGCCCAAAGCCTCAGGTGCCAGATAAGAAGAAATCCACAGCCAAGAGTTGCACGTGCTTGAAAACAGTGACATTTATTAGAAATGCCAGCACTGACAGTCAGAGCCCAAATGCCAATGTCTCCAGCATATGTGTTCAGCAGCGGCTCCCTTTCCTCACTTCTGTTTCCATGGTGTGAAAACAGTGAACTTATGCCTGAGAAAACATTTGAAGTTTTTTAAATGCTGCAAAACTGGCAGATGGTAGTAATAGGAATATGCAGGTCCATTTCGCTTTGGGGCCACCTCCGTGTCATGATACTTGTAGCCACAAGATGTCAGTATGGTATCAGTCCTGGGTGTCAGAAGCATTATTGGGCTGCCCTGGGTTAATAAATCATAAGAGAAAGACACGGTCAAGGCCCGGGGATTGCCTCACCCCTTTCTTTCTGCTGCAGTATTAGCCCACGTACTGCCTTTCCTATTAATTTTCCCTGTGCAGTTTTCCATTGACTCACACCTCATCAGGAGGCTTTTCTTAGTGCTTGCTCTAAATTTAAATACTTTCCTATCTCCTACTTAGGTCGCGAATAACCTCAGGAATCCCTCCCTCCTCCATTTTGGTGTTCTCAGCAGTTTAAAAAATTTCCAGAAGGATCTAAGTGACAGCATAGTTTTATCGGTCATCCGAAGAGGGTTTTTAAGTAGTTCAGGATGGGAAAAAAAATGTAGCATCTCCAGTAATAGTACTGTTGGGGTTGGATTTCTCTCTCTTCCTCCGTTCCTCTCCTTCAGTCAAAGCTTACCCTAGAGAGAAAAAGTGGGAGCTTGTATCAAAGCAGGGGAGAGAGGGGGAAGTGGTGCTCGGGGAAGAACACGAGTGGCTTTGGTGAGCTCCTTCAACCGCCACAGAGAGGTGGGTACGTTAGGCCCTTTTTCTGGTGAAGAAAGATGGAATTATATTTCCCATGGTCAGTTTACTAGTAACCCTTAAACTAGTGGCAGCGCCTGGATTTGGACCTGGTCTGTTTTGTCCCCAGAGCCTGTGCCCCCCGAAAGGCTGACACTGTTACTCTTGTTCGTATCATAAAAAGCGAGGGGGAGCCTTAAGAATCCACGCACGTCTTGGACAGCAAGTATGTCTTAAGTCCTGGCCACCCAGAACATGCTCTGTTTGAAGAATACAAAGGCCTATTAAATATATTTTTCTGCCCTCAAGAAGCAAAATAAGGTCAAAGAGGGAGACAGGAAAAGGCATTCAATAGAAAACAATCAGAGGACAGTGATATTCCCTTCTAATAGTGGAGGGATGGCAAAGCAGAGGGCAGAGCTGCAGTCCGGGAGGAGGTCCAGCCCTTCTGTGGGCTCCTTATTAGATCAGCCTTAAATAAATCTGGTAAATGAAGAGAGTGTTGCTAAGGTTGCCTCTACCCTGACATTCTGTGGTCCTAGGATGGAATATGAGAAGGGGGACATAATCCAAGCCGGCAGAGGTTGTAAACCAGACACGGTAAGATTATCCTTAATCCTCTCTTTAGGTGGTCTGCTCCACGGAGGACAGGTGAGAGCAAGGCAGGAGGGCCGCGCGCGTTATGGCCGAACTGGTTCCAGTTTCCCAGTCCACGGCTTAGATGTGGAGGAGAGCAGGTCTGAAGCTTCTGGAAAGATTTGGTATAGGGGAAATAGCAGAGTGCTTCTGGAATATAACTTTAGAAGTACTGTGTCAGTGTGAAGAGCTTGGCGAGGGTAAACAGAGGAGCCACAAGGATGACTGAACGAACATTTGAAAAATAAGACCTGAGAGGAGAGGTTAGAGAAACAGCGGTTATGTAAGCTGGGGCTCCTCGGAGGTGACGTTGGCAGGCTTCTTCGAGAACAGGACTCTCAGGATCTCCGTACAGACAGCACGGACTGACCCTGTCTGTCCATATCGAGTGAGGACAGACTCCAGCTGAGCCATGACAGTTTTTAGATTTGATCTGTGGAAAAGTTTTCCCTGCGCAGCAGCTATGAAACATGGACTACATCATGGAGAGAAGTTTATAGAATTTTCTTTTCTTCCTTTCTTGGAAAAAAAAAAAAAAAAGCCCGGAACACAGTAGGGCCTTTTTATAGTTAGGTGGCTGGAGGACAGGCTTCACTTGACGCTGTAGAAGATTTTGTGTCTCCTGCTGTGAATGTTCGGTTTGTGGGGATGTGATTGGCCCGGAGATGAGGTTTCATCCAATACTGAATCATACTCGTTGTAATAATGGGTTCTGGAGAGGATGGTCATAGAATTTTTTTTAAACCTGCAACACTTTGGGGAATGAAATGGGGTACTGTTAGTAACGTGCCGGGGCAACCCACATGCAATGACGTTGTCCCCGACAGAGTCGGGTGACGTAGGTCACCCTGATCCTGAGGGTGTCTTGTTAGAGCAATTTTCTCCACATAGAAATCTCAGGTTCTCTCCTGCTTCTGCGGCTTCCCATGGCACTTAAAATAAAACCCACACGCTCTGCAGAGTGCCACGAGGGCCTGTGGACGCTGGCTCCAGCCCCTCTCCCAGCCCGAGCCTGTGTTCACCCCATTCCTGGAGCACACTCAGCACATTCCCGCTCCAGGCCTTGGCCCGGGCTGTCCCCTCCACCAGGAGCCTCGCTCGCACTGCCCCTGCTCTCTGCCTGGCTGGCTCCCTGTCCTCCCTCGCCCTCTTGGAACGACCTTCCCCGACCTCCTTGCCATTGCTCTCCTCGTCTCCCGGCCTGTTCCCCTTCAAAGAAATGGCCGCCCATTGAAATTATCTCCTATTTATCTTTTGTCTGTCTTTCACCAAAACGTACACATCATGGGGGCAGGAATCATGTTTGGCTAATTCACTGGTGACGCGTCAGAGCTGCACTCGGCACCCAGGAGGTAGGAACGTGCTGTCTCCGTGCAGTATGAATGACTCACCACACAGGACTCCAGCGAGGCCCCTTCGTCTCCCGACTTCCCTTTGCCACCAGAGGTGCTAAGGTTCGAAAAATAGGAATCGGCTGCTTTGCATAAATTTTTTCACTGAACAAAATTGGCTGAACATCTACTGAGTGCACAGCCCTGTGCTCACACAAGACCCAAACAGCCCTTGTCCTTCTTGAACACAGGGTATCTATCTAGCTGAAGAGCAACCCGGAGACAGGTTAAGTAACGGTATACACTAAGTGCCCGTTAAGAGACGGGGGGAACGGTCCTTCCAGCCTGCCAGCCTCTGTTCTAGATTTCTCCTGATACAGTATACATAATAGTATATATTCACTTATTTCCTTATTGATGCTTTCCCTTCCCAGAATGTAAACTCCACACAGAAGGGATTTTCTCTTTTTTTTTTTTATCATGGCCATATTTCTAGTGCCTAGAACAGGATCTGCCATATAGTGGGTGTTCAGTAAATATTTGTGTAGAGAAAGAACAAATGGGATAAAAGGAAGCAGAGAAACTGTGGCTGCACTTAGGACTTTAATGGGCCCTCTAGGGACAGGTTGGATGTGACTCCAATGTGGGATGGAGGGGCACAGCCCAGAATGAGATGGCAGCACAGATAAGGGGAAGGAGGAACTTGTGTTTACAAAATGCTGACCTGTTTGGTGTAGAAAACAAACAAGTAAGCTTTTGGTTTTATTTATTGAACTCCCAAAATGATGTTCCCCGCCCCCATTCTCATTCATTTGGTCTGGGCGAGACCCAAGGCAGAGGTGTCCGGGGAAGGCTGGCCACCACACACATTCCTTGGTATTGGCATTAAAACAGCCGGGCAAAAATAGCCAGCTTCATGAACATGTGGACAGCCATGAACGTCCACGATTCCAGGGATTAGAATTCAGTTTATAGGCCGTCCAGGCCTCTCAACCCCCTTTCCCCTGCATTCCCATTCTGACCGGTTCACCACCTGTTTCTAACTCCTTCAGAGATTGGAAAACACGAGAACCGGTGCAATGCATTAATTAATTTCTGCGACATCGAGAGTTCTGGACTGCCATGGGAGCATTACTCCGTCAGAGAGGCCCCTGGGGCCAGGGGAGTGGGTTTTACCCCTGACCAAATGCACTCCAGGCTGAAGCAAAGAAGGCACATGGGCAATATCCACGTGGCTTGGTCGGAAGGCACAGGGGGCCCTCTGCCCTCACGGTGCCTTGGATTCCACCACTCTGTGCCCTCCTGTGGGCTCAGGGGCTCTCCCCTGCCCTCGCCAAACCGCCTCTGCTGTTGCAGGGTGGCATTCTGAGGCAGCTGCCCGCTAACATTGGAAGGCGTCTTGCTCGGCTCGCGTGAGGCCCCAGAGAACATGAGTACATCCGGACGTGGAAGAACCGAGGTCCGCGTGAGAGGGGCCTGGAGCCGGGCGAGGACGCGGGCCCAAGTTCATGTCCTCCACAGTTTTCCTCCAGGGATAACCCCACGGGCTGTCCCCTCCTTGGTGACAGAGACGGCAGCGCCCGGGGACCTCAGACTGGAAGGATCCCTGGCAAGCGTTCATGAGGGTATGTTTCAGGGCCCCTTCCGGCACAGCAGCTCGTCTGCACAAAACGCCAGTCCTTTTCGGGGGAGAAACGAGGGTGTCTATGTATAGTTTTTAGAGTCTCAAATGGTAGAATATTTTAGATTACGAACTATTCAAAAATATTTTAAACAGACACCCACGTGTGTATCTGCCATCTTGCCAGTGCCTCAGCGCAGCAGTTCCTAATTTGTTTAAACACCCTTTTGTTCTAGAATAGTTGTAGATTTACAGGAAAACTACAGGTGGTGGAGAGTTGTGTATTCCCACACCCAGTTTCCCTGTTCGCTAACGTCCTAACATTGGTGTAGTATGTTTGTCACAGCGATGAGCCAAACTGATAGCGAACGGAAGTTCATACTTGATTCACGTTCCCTGAGTTTTTACCTCCCGTCCCTTGCCTGCTCCGGGAGCAGCCATGATGGCGTGACTGAAAGGGAGAGGGAAGGGCTGACGAGTATTCCTCCTCCCCGTTTCTGGGAGCCGGGAACCAGTATCCAGTGCGGTGGTGGGAAAACCTAATGCACTGGGCATTTATTTTCTTTATTCCTTACCTTTGTCTCTTAAAAAAGAGATTTCTGAACTGAGAGTGGTTGAAGAGAGCATGCTTTATTTTATTTTATTTTATTTTATTTTATTTTATTTTATTTTATTTTATTTTATTTTAGTAAAGCTAGTGCAGCATCTATTTGGGTGGCTATTAGAAGCTTGGATTTTAAACCACTGTATTTTTACAGCTGTAGAATCTAGTGCTTGAGTTGATTTAACAAGCGGCCGTGGGTTTGTTTTCTGGCCTAAGTCTGCCACTGGTGCTCTGGGAAAATTTGATCTTGGGCCTATTTCTAGGAAAGTGTTCCGTAATTTTTATTTAAATGTTGATGGCTCCACCTTCATTCTGAGTGGTAGTGAGCACATGACAGATGATTCAGAGACTCAAGGCTTGAAAATTAAAGCCTGTCAATTGAATTGGGTCCTGGTCTGTGGCCAGCAATCACCTAGGCTTACAGACCTGGGCCATCCCTCCTTGTGACATTCCCCACAGCGTTAACTGTCCTTGGCCACACAGTCAGGTGCCTGCAGCCCCGGTTGTCAGGTGTTACCTCCCCGGACATTACGAGGCGGCTTTGGTGGTTTTCAGTGCAATGGCTCTGGAGGTGGGGTCCTGAGACCAGCAGCATCTGCACCACCTGGGAACCCCTTAGCAATGCACATTCTCAGGCCCCGGCCCAAAGCTGCAGGATCAGAAGCCCTGGGAGTGGGGCCCAGCAGTCTGAGTTGTGGCAAGCCCTCCATTTTCTTCTTCAGTCATTGGGCAACCATCTTTTATTTCAGTTAGTTAAGAGTCAGTGAGCAGGCTCTGCGCTGCATGTCAGGAGTGGCCTAGGGTGGGGGGATCAGGGCTGAACCAGCCACAGTGTCTTTCCTGGGGAAGCTGACCACAGCAGTGCTTCTCAGCCCAGCCTGCACATTAGAATCACCTGAGGAGCGTTTGAAACTCCAGGTGCCTTCACTTAGAGGGTCTTTCATCCCAGATCACTGAAATCAGACTTTCTGGGGGCGGTACCCAGGTGTCAGCTACCTTATAAAGCTCCGCTGTGCGGAACGCCCGCCTCGTGGGAGAGAACGCCACGCCGCGCAGTTTCGCCCAACGTGGTGAGTGTGAGGTTGGGGTAAGCAGAGGGTGCAGGGGGGGCAAACGGAGGGGTCCCTCTCTCCACGCTGGAGTTGGGGGATAAAGAGGTAGAAAAATGTGCAAGACTTTTCCGAAAGTTTTATTTAAAGGAAAGCTTAAAGGGAAGGTAAGAACATGGTTTAAATATGGATCCACAAGTGATTTCAGAAAGAGCTGTGGAGGAGAACCTCAGGAGGCTGGCTTTCTTCTCCGGGGCCTGGAGTTCATCCCCCCCTGTATACACCCTAATTCTCCGTGTCAGCGGGCTGCAAAGGGCCAGCGAGCCAACACCCAAAGTGGGTTCCTTCAGTGGAACTGCCTCTTCAGACTGTGTCTCGGGGACCTAGAGCTCACACTTCTGTTTTTTTGTTTTTTTTGTTTTTAATATTTATTTGAGATAGAGACAGAGAGAGCATGAGAGGGGAGAAGGTCAGAGGGAGAAGCAGACTCCCCGTGGAGCTGGGAGCCCGATGTGGGACTCGATCCCAGGACCCCGGGACCATGACCTGAGCCGAAGGCAGTTGCTTAACCAACTGAGCCACCCAGGCGCCCTCGCACTTCTGTTTTTAAGACGAAGCAGTTCGGGGGCCCCTGGGTGGCTCGGTCGGTTAAGGGTCTGTCTTAGGCTCAGTAATGGTTTCTCGGTCCTGGGATCAAGCCCTGCATCGGACTCTCTTCTCAGTGGGGATTCTACTTCTCCCTCTCCTTCTGTGAGAGGTCTTGCTCTCTCTCAAATAAAAATAAAATCCTAAAAAATAGAGGAAGCGGCTTAGGGATATAACCCACATCTTTCTCTGGTCTTCAGTGCCATCCTCTCAATAAATTTTTTCCAAGAATTTTGATCTTTGTTTCCATGCTTTGATGAAGAAACCATTTTTTTTTTTTAAAGAAGGGGATGTTTATATAGTAATTCCTTATTCATGAGTCTCTCCCATTTTTGATTCAGAAGGTCAGGTGGGGAGATTTAATGTGAAATATTAGCTGTCTTTACCAATTGCTCTACCCTGTTACGGTGCTGTAAGCCAGAAATAGAAGCGACCTGTTTTCAATGACAGATCAAAATTTAGTGCTATGTTGATGGTCCAGAATGAAGATTTTTTGACGCAGTGAATGAAATACATACCGGTGCATTTCTGGTTGTGATTTAGCTGACCAAGTAGTTCAGTTATAATTATATTATTTTTACTCCTGGAGATCATTACTCTGAATGAAAAATGCTTCAGTGTCCAGACTATTAAGATGCGGACAGTGAACATTATTTAAACCAAAATTATTATTTTTTTCTTTCTGGACTGTTAAACAGCTTTATGACCATGTGAAGGCTGGAATATGGTTGTTAGCATTTAAAATAAAATGAAAACGTGGAAAGGGTTTTTTGGGTTTAAAAAATGAACTGGACTATCAGTTATTATATGCTCCCTTCTGTGGCCTATCTCCTCTCGTCCCTTAAGCCCCTGATAATGTAATGGGGAGACATGTCTAGTAAATATAGAGTCGACATAAATCAGAGGACATGAATATTATAAAAGGGCATTGAGGAGAAGGGCTGTGGGGAACAGCCTGGAGGGAGTTTGTTTATCATTTTTTATGAGGGACAATGTTCCTTGGGATTGAAATCTCTTTTAATAGTAAGTTTAGGTTTGATCTAATCTCTGGATCGCTGTGTTGTTTTTTCCAAATATTTCCCTGGGCTCTGATTACCAAGGTGTTAAAAGAACTTAAAATGTCCTCTAACCCTCAGGTTTAAAAGTCTCAGTGTTTATACGGGACAAAGATGATATAAATGCCCCAAAAAACTGAATAGTGTTCTCATTATGACACTTGCCTGCCTACGGGTCATATAAGAAAGCAAAGGCTGTGTTTATTGTGTTTAGAAATCATTGAATGAGTAAACATTTTAAAGAGACCAAGTAGATGAGTGCTATGTCCTCTTTATCTCACCTCTTCATGCAGTAAAGTGATTAAATAATTCTGTTGGGCAGTGCATTGTAGAATCCAAAGTTAAAACCTAGACTTCATAAGGAGTCATTGAACTAAATCTGAAATGTAAACTTTCAAGAGACTATAAGTGAATAGATTTAACCTATATTTATGGGAAGGAGAAATCTCTAGGTGATTATCTGTTTTCTCTTTAGGGACCTTTCTTAAACTCTGTGGATCTCGTGTCTGTTGACTTGATTAATGAATATTTTGCTCACTAAAATTGGCCACTAATTATTTCCTTGGGTTGCAGCAATAATTACATCTTTCAAGTAAAATCTACTTAGCATAATAGGCAGAAAACACCCTGCCAGGTGATGGGGGATTGTTGGACCTAGTTCGTCCCTGTCAGACCACCACTCGCCTTGAGCTAGCTCCCAGCAGTTACATTGAGAGGAAATAGACCAAATGACCCCAGAATGGAACTTTAGGTGAAGTAGCTCTGTGGACACTACTACTAAAAAATATTACCTTGTGACATACAATTGCAGTGTCATTGAGTAATTAATCCAGTTACCTTTCATTCACTTACTGATCTTTTCGTAATCACAGTTAACTTGCCAGCCTCTTTTCTAAGTGCTGGGGACTAAGAGAAACGAAGTACTGGCTTTGAAGTAGCGGAGTCTGTTGGGAACAAACACTTTCAAGTGTAATTCGTCCTTCTCAGAGATGTGTGCACTGAGGTGAAATCTACCAAGTAGTTTCCCAGAATGCTTTGAAGGGGAAGTGCCCTTTGTAGCGGACTTTGGAGGATGGGACTGAGGATGACAAGTGGGGAGGAGAAGGGGTTTCTAGTAGGGGAGGGGGCTGATGTTGCAAAGTCTTATCGGCAAAATACTTCTCTCTCCTCCCACCCTCTGATGTCCTACTGGTGTTTCCCATTGGCTAACCTGACCAGAGGGCCGAGAGTCTGGGTGAACGAGCTCAGGGCACAGGGCAGAGAAGGGGAGGCAGTGGATCTGGAGAGGTAAACAGAATCAGAACAGGTGTGGAGCATGAGCGAGGTGTATCCAGAGGCTGGGAAGGAGTTGGGAATTGATAAGAGGGTAGAGAGCATGAACAGAACTAAGGAAGATGAGTTTGGAGCCAAATCGTAAACGACCTCCTCTATGTTTTACCTAAGTTTGTTTTTTTGTGTTTTGTTTTTTTTTTTATCCTATAAGCAATAAAGGGCCATGTTGTGGTTGGGCTTAATGCATTGATACTGATTTGTAGTTTAGCAAGATTCACATTTTAAAAATCACCATTTGGGACTCATCAGTTGGTCCTAAAATCAATTTAATGGGTTGACCCAACATCTTAAAAGAAATATCAGCGTGCATTGCATGTAGTGAAGTTGAGTGATGTTTGTGAAGCTTTTGTATATTTCTGTGCGGGGGAGGTGTACTGGTTATAATTTAAGATATATATCCTACTTTGTGTTGCAGGGTAAATGTCGAGAAAACACTGAGCTAGATTGCTGGCCAGAGTCTGGAGGTGTACCAGGGGGAGGGGAGGTCAAGCAGGCAGTGTGGCTGTAGACGTTTAGGCAACTAACATACATTTTAAAAAATGTTATCTTGACATTCCTTTTTAAAGCCATTCCTTTTTAAATATCTTTATGATATTGAATCCATGTCTAGAGTATTAAACTTCATCTCAAATAAGCCAAGAAAATCCATCAGAGTCTTTGCCTCCCATTTTTCTGAAGCTCAGCTGATAGTAATGTTTACCAAATCCCAGAAGTCTCCTGAGCCTCCCTGAGGAATCCGATGTCTTGCAGTTCCTTTGATAACATCTATTTTCCTTAAGCGTTTCGGAGTTTTGTATTTGGTTTGAATGTGTGATAAAATCATTTGAATGTGTCTTGGTTTATAAATTGAAAGGCTTTCCCTTTATCTGTAGAGCAAGTGAATTGATCACATTGTTTCTAGTTAGTCACAGTGGCTTCTAATAAACTCAGCTGAAAGCTAGCCAGAAAGTGTTCAGTCTCTACTTGGAAAGACTGTGGCTCTTTGGAAAAGCGATTGGAGAATTTCTCCACTCTTCCAGGAGAAATTAATGCAGCTGCACAGCCATGCCCTCTCAAAGCTCCAGGGATGGCAAAGGGAAATGAAATAAGCCCTTTATACAGATAACTTTGGTCACTATTTTAACGTGTAGTTTAAGCCATGCAGTCTTTGCTAGGGAGACTAACAAGTATGTGGCTGCCCCGAGTTATTCCTGTTGGAGAGGAAATAACTCTAAGGCCACCTTAAGCTGGCAGCTGGAGGCAGAGCGTTGTAGTTAATTGTAACAGTTCAATTAAATGCATGATTCTCAGCTCGAGCTTGTGAGGGTGATGGTGGGCTATCATCTCATTTCACAGGTAAGGGAACTGGCTAAACGCTGTAGGTTAGAAATAATTTGAACTAGGACTAGGACCTGTGTCGTCTTCTAAATCTGTGTTCTACAAGATCAGGCACCCCAGAGGAGTAACTGAATAGGAGATGGAGACGTAGTAAGTGCAGTTAAGCCTGTGTCACCGGTCCTGGTTTCCATCAAAATTTGTCCTTGTGTTTCATTCCCGTGCTTCCAAAGCATGCCAGTGCTTTTCTCCACAAAGCATTTGTGGTGGTGTTTTTTAGTGGGGGATGGGAGGGAAAGCCATTTAACGGTTTCAATTTGAGGGTATTGAACCTGCCCGGCTGGCTCTCCACAGACCATGGGACTCTTTTTTTTTTTTTTTAAAGATTTTTATTTATTTATTAGCGAGAGACTGAGAATGAGAGGGGAGAAAATCAGAGGGAGAAGCAGACTTCCTGCAGAGCCAGGAGTCCGATATGGGACTCGATCCCGGGACTCCGGGATCATGACCTGAGCCGAAGGCAGTTGCTCAACCAACTGAGCCACCCAGGCGCCCCCATGGGACTCTTAATTTGAGAGCATTGATATTGAATAGTGGGCTAGGACGAGGTGGTGGTCAAGGTCTTTGGCATGCACTTGGGAGTCGGACCTGGATCTGAAGCCTCACCACCTAGCTGTGTGACCTGGATCTTTTCTGAGCCCTGTGTTTTCCTTTGGAAAAGGGATGGGGGAGCTCTTTCCTTTGCAGAGTTCTCAGGAGGACTGCCCATTCCATATTGATTCATACTAGGGATGTGGTAAAGGGCAATGATACCTTTATGATTGGTTGTTATTGTTACTTAAAAACAGTTGATTGTTGGGGCGTCTGGGTGGCCTTATTGGTTAAACGTCTGCCTTTAGCTCAGGTCATGCTCTCGGGGTCCTGGGATCGAGTCCTGCATTGGGCTACCTGCTCAACGGGAAGTCTGCTTCTCCCTCTTCTTCTGCTTCCTCCCCCCTGCTCATGCTCTCTCTCTCAAAATAAATAAAATCCTAAAAAAAAAAAGAAAACATCGCTTCTCGGCCTTTTGGCTAAGATCAAGTGTAGTATCTGTTCTTATCAGTTTAATATCTGATACGTCCTCTATTTGAGGACAATATATTAAATGGATTTTTGGAGCAGGGAGATGGAATAGGAGCTTGCTCCGTCCACTCCACGCATTGACCTGGCATTGCAGTACCTCCAGGAACGGTGCACCCCCACTTAAAAAAAAAAGCAAAAACCAGTTGTTCACAAATGTAGTCCACAGTGTAAACACTAAATGCTTTCAGACCTGAATGCCTAAAAGAATAGTAATAGCTGTAATTTATTAAGTACTACCAGCCATTGTGCTCTGTGTTGTATATGGCTTATCTCTTCTAATCCTTACAATAACCTCATACTGTGTAGGAACTATGAGTCACCGTCATCCCTATCAGAAAGCTGAGATGGGCTGAGAAACTTGCTCAAATTGCACAGTAAGCAGCGAACTGCGCCTGTAGCAGCCATGTTACGTTGCCTGCCTAAAGAAAGGAAGCCTTATTTAAAAAAAAAAAAAAAAAAGGCAACATTAAGTCCACAGTTGCTTTGAGGAAGTCCGTCCACAAAAGCCAGGGATGCAGGAGTCGTCTGCTGGGTGCCTGGGCCTTCCCAGGCACCCAGATTCACCCAATGGACAGGAGGGATCTGAGTTACAGCCCAGCACACACCCCGACTCATTAGCAAGTAGAATGAAGGCAGAGCCTTCACAAAATAGGGGAAAAAAACGAATCCCCAACAACTTTATCATCTCTGTGGCCAGTGAGCCTGCAGTCTGGGCAGGGAAGCTGCGGTGTGCAGGATCCCACAGCCAGCCAGAGCGCTCTCGCGCGTGCTCTCGCTCTTTTCTAAAGCACTGACTGATTGCGGTTTTGCTGGGAGATGAAAAGTAATGAGGGTGATTCCTTTTGCCAAATCCTAGACTTAAGTGGCTTCCAAAATGCAAAACTAATATGCTTGGTTGTGACCTGGTTTGTAACTGAGGTGAATAATAACAGCACAGGAAAAACCACACTGGTTCAGGCCAATCTGAATTATGGGAAAATCTGAGCCACAGAATAGTTCAAGTGATGCAGTCTTACTAGTTTTAGGACCACACTGGGAAGAAAATCAATGACCAAAAAAAAAAAAGTTCCTGGTCGGTGGTCTCATCAGGATGTTCTTAGGAACAGATGAAAATCACGCACAACTCGGGGGTTGTTGGTAATTGGTTGGTTGTGATTTGGTTTTAAAAATACTTGAAGACCTTAGCCTGTCTCTATAATTATTAAGCTTAACACTTTCTGTAGAGGAAGTAAGAGGGGAGACCAGAGCTCCAAGTGAAGTCTGAATTTCAAAGGTTTTCCTGGATGTTGGATTTATTTATGAAAACTTTAAGTCACTTTCAATAACTCCTTCCTTGCCAGGTTCACAATTGCCTTTTTAGCTTGGAAAAAAGAAAGGCAAACTGTTTTGTTCAATGATGTTACCAACCAGTTAATTCTCTTAGCCCTTTCTTGGTTTCTAAGGCTTCGTGGAGTCATTAATGATTGTCAGCCCTGGTGACAGAACTTTGGAGATGGGTCCTGGGCACCTGAACTCTATACTAAGATGCAATTCTGGCTGAGAACCATTGGTCTCTAGGTAATTGGTGTTATAGAAATGAAACCAAATGATAGGTTGCTTATAGGACCTGTAGGTATCAGGTCTCAGAACTCCAGCAAGAGGGTTTCTTTTCAGCTTGGAAAGATCTTTTCCAACAGGCTTACCTCTGCATTTATTCCTGTCATTTCTCTAGAGCCCTTGAAAGTATTTAAATCACAAAACCTATGTAAGCAATGAGTGATTCCTACACATAGCAAAAAAGATATTTTCTGATTATAAGATCATTTTTACTGCAGATCAGTGTAAGTCAAATCCTCTAAAGTCTGGTTTCCTTGATAGCTGGGACCTTTTTGTGGGGAGGGAGAGGTCTTCAGTGCCTAGCACCCAGAACCTGACATATGTTTGGCCTTCAGTAAATAGCACTTATTTTAATCTTGCTTTCCTAATGGGGGCTCACTTAACCAGCTTTTTCTCCTGTAGAATCCAAGCTTGTCCTAAATTTTTGATTTTGGTCGAGGGAGAGGGAAGGAAATTTCTTCAGGTGCAGATGGGAGAGACGTCATGGTGGATGTACGTTTCAGGTGAATACAATTCACAGTGTCAGAGTTGCCCTTTAAAGAAAAAAATTTTTGGCAGGTGGGGGTGGGATGGGTGGGGGGGCGGGGAGGAACAAATGGGAACAGGTCTGCATTAATAAATATTCAGACTGAGTCCCACTCTTATGTCAGTGTTTGTAGGTGGTGTTATTACATGTAGTATTGGGTGATGGGAGTTGTGCACACTCTCATTTTTCACTTTAATTGCTTGCCTGAAAAGATCCTGACAGCTTCAAAGGTTACCGCTGGTTGCATTGTTCATAACTCAGAAGTAATATGCATGTGCAATTTGCTTCATTATTGCCCTCTAATAACCAATTCTAGAGAAAGTCCTAAAGCCACCAAAGGAGCTATAATTTGACATGATGGTTTCTTCCTCCCTTTCTCCTGTTCTTTATTCTGGTTTAAGAGTGAGCCACAGATGTGTTGATGCAGGTATGACTTTACTCTGATTTTCTTTCCCTGGGTTTTATTTATATGATAAATTCTTAGAGATTTTTTTTAGATCCGTAAAAAGGGGCAAGACAAAAAATATTTAAAGTTTCAGATTAGAACTTCAGGTCCAACAAAACAAACTAACATTCCGGTTTGTGTTCTGGTTGATTAGGTTTGGCTGCACATGACTCACTAAAACCCTTAGACATAAATGGCTTCAGTGGAAGAGTGTATTTCTCTCACTTTCGAGTCATGTGGAGGCAGTAAGCCTAGGAGCGGTACGGGGTTTCCCAGGATCCGGGATCCAGACTCCACCATGTCAGATTTCCATTCCCAAGATTATCTCCAATCCAAAGTAGATGCAGGAGCTACCATTGTTCTTCCAGCCGGCAGGAGGGAAAGTTACCCCAAAGGAAGGCGCGTGCTTTTAAGGAGGCTGCCCAGAAGCCTTGTGTCTTAATGGCTGGGACTTAGTCACGTGGCTGCACCTGGCACGCTGGGAAAGGTAGATTTCTACTGGGCATCGATATGCCTCATCACCATGGAGGAGGAACAGAAAATGACGATTGGATGACAGCCCGCCGCTTTTCCCACCCTGTGTGAATGATGAGTTCTTAGGTTTTCTCTGCATCGTTCTGCCTCTGACTATAAAATGGAGATAATCTATGACAGTTCAGAATTTAATTGCAAAACACTTCATGGGCTGAAGAACGGAGTAGTAGCTACATCTAACTCTGCTCATTTAACCCTTCGTTTCAGCCCTAAGGCAAAAGTACTATCTTTACCGACATTAAAATAAATATATTAGAGGAGTGCAAGCTGGAGGAGGGGCAAAGGGAGAGGGAGAGAATCTCGAACATACCCCCTGCCCAGCGTGGAGCCGGATGTGGGGCTGGCTCTTCCCACACGGAGAGCATGACCTGAGCCAAGACCAGGAGTCTGACATTTGACAACCGAGCACCCAGGCGCCCCATACCTTTATCAACACGTTACAGAGGAAGAAAACTGGGACTTAAAGAGGTTTTGTAGCTAGTATTGAACTAAGGCAATTTGGCTTGTGTGGGGTCGGATTATAAATCCTAAGCCACCAAGAAGCGGGAGCAAGGCTTTCGGTGAGAGGGTAACTGCAAGAGGTGAGCCTCGGAGACTCAGGTACCACCAGCTCCTGTCGAACACGGAACCCCGGCCCTTTGTGACTCCGTACCCCCTACCCCTGCTACACTGGCCTGTGAAATTTACCCATTACTTGGTTTCTAGTGCGGTACAACCTCTGGCTTTTCTTCATACTGGGTAGGATTTCTTTATCCCTGGTAGGTCTTCAGTCAGTGCTTACTGACTGATTAGTTGGCCGAGTGATATGATAACCAAGTTTTTAGTCAGAGTTGGGTTTTTCCTCTGTATCATTGTTCGGAAGGACTTGCTCTGGTTCTAGGGCCTGCTGGAATGTGTGGCTGCCTGATGGGATCCTCAGCACTCCATCTCTATGTATCATGACTCCTTTATCTCTCCTGCTTTGAGGCCTGGGCTTCTTGGTTCTGCAAAATGTCTCCCCACACATCAGAAGCAGACCTCCCTTTCTCATCTGTCAAACCCTTTTCACTTTCTAGTTACTTCCTTACTTCTGATAATGAGGCACTCAGATCTGTAACAGAAAATTTATGTCTTTCCATCTTGACTTTCACCAGATTTTCTATTTCTGTCTTGTTTCTCCTCAGTTCTCCACCTGACCATTGGTGATTTTTCTAAAACCCAGACCCCTTGGTCGCTACCTTCAGCCACTCTCCATTGTCTACAGCAGTAAGTCTTAACTCTGCCGAGCATTTCAAACCTTCCAGGATGTGGGCCGAGTCTGAATCGCAAGACCCTTCTCACAGAGGTCCAGCCGCACTGGGTGTCTTGCCGGTCTGTGCTTCTGTTCATCTGCAAACTGTTTTCTATTCCAACTCACCATTTTCTTGCCTTTTCTGACTAGAGATTTCAAAGCTCATGTAAAATTTTATTTTGGGAAGTTTCTCTGATTCTCAGAGAATCATGTTTTGTTTCTACAGAAATTAGTAGGATTCTCTTTATTGGCATGCGTTCATAGTCTGTCTTGGAGTATTAACTGCAAATTGTGTCGTTTTTCTTGTTCCATTGTGGACCTATTGACTTAGAATTTCCCTTTAGCAACCAGCACATGGCAAGAATTTAGTATGTCTTTCTTGAAACAAATTCCGTTTCTTCGTTTCCATAAAGAGCTCTTCTCTAAGTCCAAAGAAAGACCTCTTATAGCCTTCTTTTGTACCTTCCTAATAGCGTCTTGGCCTCCTGATTCAGACAACAGAAAATAACAAAAATTATGGGGCGCCTGGGTGGCTCAGTGGGTTAAAGCCTCTGCCTTCGGCCCATGGTCTCGGAGTCCTGGGATCAAGCCCCACATCCATGGTGGGGGACCCTGCTTCCTCCTCTCTCTCTGCCTGCCACTCTGCCTACTTGTAATCTCTCTCTGTCAAATCTTTAAAAAAACAGACAAACAAAAACTATCATCTATTGGCAGTCAAGGAGCAACAACTCCGTTTCTCCTAACATTCATGTCGCCCTAAAGCAGGACTTCTCCACGTTGGCACTATTGACATTTTAGGCCAGATGGTTCTTTATTGGGGGATGGAAGAGAAGGAGGGGTGCCATCCCACGTGCACATTGTAGGACATTTAAGCAGCGTCCCTGGCTTCTGCCCACTAGATACCAGGAGTAGCCCCGCCCCTCCCCCTCTTGTCTCCAGTCATTGCCTAGCATCCCTGGGGTGGGCAGAGTATAAAATTGTCCACAGCTGAGAACCACTATTTGAAAGTTCCTCCATAAATATTCTATAACTAGTGAATATTGGCCCTACGGACTTTCCGTAGTACCTACAGACCTCTGCTTCAAACTTAATGCCGTTTTTAGATTCCCTGACCTTACCTATGAATGACTCCTTCTGCCTCCCTCCGTTGAAAACCTAACTCTGTTCCCATTCATCAGTAAGCCCTTCCCGATTAACGCTATCTGCACTCCCCGTTCTAATTTTTGCATCATTTTGTTGCCCTCTGAACATCTGCAGGTATATTTTTCATGTAACTATCTCTACGTACTGGTATGGTCATTTTACAGGGGTCTGTTTTCCTCCTCTGTCTGCCTCTTAGTCAAATTGTCTGAGCTGGATGCTTCTCTTCGCATCTTTTGTGTTACATGTGGGCAGGGCATGCATTTATGCGTTCAGCATACATCCCAATGCACAGTGATTATTTACAGAGCACTGGGCTCATGATGTGTGGCGTCCAAGGACTGGTCCCCTAAGGAACCTCCGTTTCAATTGGGTGTTTAAACAGATTTGCAAATACGTACAGCACAGCAGATGGTAGATGTAGTATATAGGCCAACGCCTTGGAGGATGGGTAGGATGTCCTTTGGTAAACAGTTCCAAGCAAAAGGAATGGAGTTGTCTTTGGAAAAACCGTTCCCTCCCACCCTTGAAGAGAAGACTTCAGAACCTCATTCTCCCTGCCTTTTCTTTTGTCGCCTAGCCTTACCCACCAGCAGCTATCTTCTCTTCCAGATGCCTGCTTATTAAAGGCCCTTCCATGGGCCAGGAGTGGCATAGACGGTCCTTTGTGCTCTTCTCTGTGGCATACTACTTGGATCCATCATGAAGTTCATTTCTGGGGAAAGTAGACATGGAGGTTGATGTGTATACACACCTGCATGAAGGATTAAAGGGGACCAAGCTTTGGCCTTACTCCTGTTTGAAAGAATTTTATTATGTAATCCTAGCACCCCCGTCTCCAGGGCTGCTGTATATGGAGGGGTGGGTTGCGCACTTCACAAGCATACCTGGGGGCCATGATGGTCTCTGGCCGGTCCCCTTGTCCCAGGTAACAAGGTGAGAGCTTGGGTGGATAAGTGGCACTCTGTCACCATCAAAGAGTAGGGACTGATAGTGTTACATAGATACCAGGCCCACACATCTCCCACTTGGGGGAAAATAGCTATGACTCTCAAGGGGTCTTCAATGACCTTAGGAATTTGATGGGTTGGTAAAGAGTTAGAAAGCCCCCCAGCCAGAAGTGTCTATTTCTAATAACTGGAACCCTCTGGCCATGCCCCAAACTGGGAAGGCTGCAGCATGTCGTGTTCGTGTATGAATTAGCCTCCTAGCTCATTGTCCAAATGGTCGAATAATGTTTATTCACTCACTTGTAGGGGAAAACGCCGGCTACAAATGTGAACACGAATGCCTTTTTTAATAGGCGGTGTTACTGTGCTGTACAGTGTCCCCGACTTTTAGATATTTAACTCATAAAGTTTACAGCAACACTTAAGTGCATCTGGATTTCACATTGAATTTGGGAAGGCAAGACTCACTGTAATTTCCACTGACTGCCCTGTAATGGAAATTATGGCTTGGGAAAAGTAATGACGTGTCTATAAACTAAGGAAAAGTTGATCCACTCAAAGGCTGGTCATGTGCCATTGTAGGATTTTTTTTTTTTTTGAAAGGACCTTTCCAACAAGAAATATTTATTTCAGCAGCTGAAGTAAACTAGCCGTGAATTAAAAGTTCGTCTTTGTAAACTGTTGGATCATCAAATTCAGTCCTGAAAGCAGAGTGTATGTTGAAATAGAACTATGCCAGGCTTTTTAAGAAAGCTAGAAAGATCGTCTGTGCGGAGTCCAGCATTAGAACTGAATAGTAGCAATGAGTTGACTTTGGAGGATAAGCAGCCTTTTGAAAGGTCAGAATGCTGGCCTCCTGGGACTCAGGATGCTGGGCTTCCGGTCCTAAGCCTGCCACTCACTGGGGTTATGGGAACAGCCGTGTCACTTGACCTCCCAAGTCTGTTGCTTTGCTCCTATGTCAGATCTTCTTCCCCATCGTTGTTACTGTGTATCCCGTTCATCTTCACAACTTTCCCTCAAGTGTCCAATGATCCTTCCCTGACTGTTCTTGGCTCCTATTTAAGACCGAGGCAAAAGAAGGCTGACGAGAGGCCCTGGATGAAGGCACGGATGAGGCTTGTTGACTGTGGACCCAACTGTGGGGAGATCGTTGAATCAGGGAATCGCCACATGCCAGCATCAGGTGGTGTCTTTTCTGCGTTCACATAATCAGAGGAATCCTCTGACTGCCGGTGTTCTCGGGAACAGCGGTAGTAAGCATATTTCTACTTTCATCCCCTTTTCATCCCTGGTCTCCCTTCTCCCCTCTGCCGTGTTTGGTTTCCTGGTTCAGTGTCTCTGGCTAATCAGCCATTTAAACAATCTTGTTTTCTGCTCTGAGCTTCTCCTTCCTTGCCCTTCGCCTCCCCTGGCACCTCCAAGCCAGAGCCTCTCAGGCCTTCCACGGCGGGTTCACCTCCCGGCTCCCGGGTCTCCCCGGCTGCAGCCGCTTGAGGGTGTGACTGCTCCTACTCTGGTCACTTTCCGCTCCTACAGGGCTCTTCCGTCTTCCAGAAGCCTGCCGGGTATCACTGGTCTGCCGATGTCTCCCCTTCTATCCTCAGAGGGGTTTCTCTTTATTTCTACTTCAGTGGGGCCGGGATGGTGACAGCAGCCAATGTCCTTGATCCGTTTGCCGTGTTCCACCAAAAGTTCCGCTTCCTGGCCCTACAGTGAGCGTACACATTCAGTGAGTATGTATTCTCCTACATGCGGGGCACTGCGCTGAGCACCAGAGAGGTTAGAGAACGTGAGACAGTTCCTCACCTCTGAGAAGTGTGGAAGGGGGAAAGGCTATACCCAGAGGACTCCTCTGTGGGGAGCAAAACAAAGGGGGCTGCTGGCAGCCCAGTGGTGCAGAGAAGGGGATGTGGTGAACACGGCCACGGGCGTTGTGGAAGGCCACACTGAATAAACTAACATCTGTGGTTTTCGGAGGTCAGCTATTAGGAGAAGACTGAGAACAGACTGTGCCCATTAATTATTACGGAGTGAGTCCAAAGAAAAGTAGTGCGTCTGGCCTGGATCTTCAAAACCCTGCACTGACTGGGTGGGCCTTTGCCTCTCCAGGGTCTTCCAGCCCCGCCAGTCGCCCACCCACGTCCTCTCCACCACCCACTGCTGCCGTACACGCTGGGGAAAGAGCCTGGCGTTGGGAGGACGCAGGATTTGAAGAAGGCCTTCTCGGGGGACACGATATCCCTTCTTCCCCAACTGCTCCCTCTCAGCCTACAAATAGCTCATTGCTAATAGAGGCCTCGTTAGTCTTGTTGAGAGGTGGGACAGCTGGTTTTTCACTTTCTTAAATTTGTAAGTAATTCAGGCCTATAAAATCCTAATAGTGTAGGCTAGCTAAGGCATAGCCAAAGCCCATGAGCTTATTAATTAGCCTCCGTTAACCCAGCAAATGACCTTGATAGTTTTCATTTCGGCTTGAAGATAGTACAACAAAACGTTCAGTGTGTGTCACAAATCCACTTGGTTGCCATTGGTTCCCTACGCCGGAGACAGCAGAGCTGAGGAGCCCGAGCCTGGCTGGCTGAGCGGGGCGGCCTTTCCTTGGTCATGTCGCACTCCCACTTCCTTTTGAGAAGGGTCTGAGGGCTGTCCGGTCCTTGTTTCTCCATCTGCTGTGCCTTTCCCCCTCCCCTGCCACTTGAGAAGTCGTGGGAGCTGGTGCAGTGACATTGAGCCCTTTGCCATTCAGTTGAGTCTGTAAAGCATGAGTCCCTAGGACCCCGTGAGTGACAGAAGTCTTCCATTTTGGCCCTGTGTCTGGTCCTTACCGTTCACCTGAGCGTTCAAGCTCTTCGCCTGAGGGAGCGATGCCAGAAGAGGCACGTTGCTATCTGTTTTAGAAGATGTTTTAGAAACTGAAGCGGGCTGACAGGGTTTTATCCCTGCGGTATTGGGAAATCTTACCATTTGAATTCTCTCTGCCTTCAGCCCCCTTGAAATCTGTGAGCACACAAGGGGTGGCATGAGGCAGAAAACCAGAATCCCTCCGTGCTTTTTTTGGCTCTGCCCTGCCCCGCTGACAAAGTGTGGGTCTATCTTCTCACTTCTCAGGGCTCTCAAAGTGGCAGAGAGCGATTCTGTGTGGCCACAGCCAGCCGCATGAGAGAAAGGCTTGCCGCCGTGCCGGCTGCCAGCACGAGGAGCATCCTGCGGCCGTGAAAAAAGTCAAGTGTTCCCGCCCCACAGACCATTGACCGAGGCGGGTTCTGTCTCTGGTAGAATCATGGCAGCTGGTGTCCCACTTTCAGGTGTTTATTGGCGCCATAAGCAAACAAGCAAGAGAGCTCTCTGGGAGACTGCGGGCTCTGGCCGTTGCCATTCAGATCCCATTTCTTTCTGGAGCAGCTTATCCGATGCAGAACGTTTCTCTGTGGCATGGCACACGGTAGAAGGAAACTCTTTTTTTTTTTTTTTTTTTTAGAATTCAGTAATCTCCAGTGGCCAGTGTTACTCTCGCCGGCTCACTCTGACCACGGGCTCTCGGTGTCCCTGAGGGGCACGTCATTGTCCTGCTGTGCAAATCCTCATCTCTTGTTGCTCTGATCCTTTCCTGTAGTGCGTTTCTAGCAGCGGGCAGTCCCTTTCTGTCAGGGAGAAATAATAGAGGCAGCTATTCTGCTTGTACCGAATGTGAAGTGCTCACCGGTGTCATTAAATCCATAAAATAGTGAGTCACGCTCACGGCACACCAGTCAGCCAGGAAGCGAGGGACAGGGCTGATGTTTATTTGCAACCAGCCGCGGATGCTGTCACTCCGGTGGCACTTGCGTAGACCTCTCCTGGTTTGTGGGCACCAAGTGCCTGACTTCATTTTTAAGAACTTGAAGCTTTAACGAATGTTCTCCAGGTTGCCCAAGGAAACATTTAATCCGAAAAAGACGTTGAAAGCCTGGTGGACGTCTCTCTGGAAGTCCTGCTTTCTTGTGGTTGCCAGAGTTGACATTCTAGAAAAAGAGAATCCTGCTTGTGTTGTTGCTGGCAGATGGGTCTTTTTGTCATGGAGAGGGTGGCATTTGGAAGCTTCTGGAAGTCCGTTTCACCACAGATCATTTGAGGGTATGTGAGCATTAAGTCTAGCATAGGTTATGGAAGGTGGTGAAACAAAGGAAGAAAACTATTTCAGTCCCTCGCTTTGTGGCTAGAATGCAAACATAGCGAAAAATCAGAGGGTGTAATTTGTGTGAATGTCAATGGCCAACACCACACCGTTCACTTGAGCATCTGAGAACTAAAGGGTTTTATAGAAGGTACTTCCTCCCCGTCCCCAAAGAGGTTTTGGAGTGTGGAGAGGAAAAGAATAATATAAATGTATGTTTGTGTGTATACTTCTTCATGCACCTAGTAAAAGAAAAGTCAAGGTGGCTTAGAGAAGCAGCATTTAAAATAGTTGAGAACTTCTATAACTTGGAAATAAAGGAAGGCTCCCAAGGATGGTTTGTGAGAAAGACTGAGCCTCAATTACTAGAGTAAAGGCAAGAGCGTAAGATATAAAAATGTGTATTGATCTCCTCTTTTCCCCTTTAAACACACACTTTAGACTCGGAATGGTGCTCTTCTCCTTCAAAACAATACGCCTCATGTAATCATGCACCAGATGGCTCTGAACGAATGGGTCTTAGTGAATCAAGTTCAGGCCCTTGTCTCAAAAGCGAAGCGCCTCCATCGGGCGTCCCACTTGAGGTCAAAGTGTCTTGCGATCGTTTGTGAAATTTTCCACATAGACCTTTGCAATCATTGCCTTGTTCTTTCTTATCTTGCTCTTCATCCTGATGGTTTTTGTTTCCAATCTCTTGTTTCTTACTCGTTAAGCGCCTACAAAGACCCTGCAGGATTGGTCTGTCAGTCACCATTTGCACACACGGCTTGCCCAGCGTTCCGATGGACCATTTTGGGGATTAAGCACCTTTCCGTGGTGAGCGTTGTTCTGCAAGCATTCCTCAGAAACACAGATACGCTGTGGGGTCACAGCAAACTTAGAGGGGTGTAAGGAAGGTTTGTATTCGACAACGAAGTTTCTCTTGAAGAGTGTTCCAGTACGTGGGGAGCTGAGGGTTGTTATCTGTAGGCTAGTGATGTGCAAACAGCCTCAGTTGTGTATGTAATCTTTGTAGGAGGGAGAGGAAATGCTGAGTTACTGATCCGTTCTCACTCACGCTGCCAAAACCTTGAGACCCGACTTGATGGAGCCATTCAAAGAATCTTTGTCTCTTGTTTCAGATTTTGGCTTTCAGGGACCCGCAGTGGCAGAGACCCAGGAAGCAGGATTTCTGAATAGTAGGTCTCTGAAATTCTTGGCATAGGAAAAACAATAAAATGAACATGAGAGTCTTAACTTTAACACCAAGAATAAAATTGCCGCTACCGCCTAGTTTTAGTCTGGGAGTCAAAAGCATTGTAAATTGATTTTTATGCTATCCTTTTTGCCACCCGTGCTCTCTGCCACTGTGCCTGCCCCCCCACCCCCCTCACCTGTTAGTGTGCTTTGGAGTTCGTGTAGCTTACATCGACCACGTGCAGTATACGCTTCCCGTACAAAGGTGCTTGAAACAACATCTGTCATGACATCAAAGAAGGTGTTATTGCCAAGTGCAGCTGGAAGAGTTCTAATAACGAGATGGTTTTCAATGAGGTTATAATGAAAAGAAATCTGTGTGAAACGTTTGAGCCTTTTTCTAGGAAAATGAAAACGTGTGCAGCTCTCCCCCCTTTAATGTCTTATTATATAAACATTGCTTTTGCATGTGTTTAGTGCAAGCATTGCACCAGGTGACAAGCTTGAGAATGCATTTCTAGTTGTGAAAAGTGCATTTTATCTGGGTGCCATGTTGGAGAGGCCCATCACAGGGGGTTGCTATGGTGTTGGATCCGCGCTCTTGGGGGGGGGGGAGGAAGCCCCTCTGATGAATGTGGTATTTGTGGATTCTGAACCAGCATGGGAATTCCTGATTGAGAGTCTAGAAAAAGTTATAATAAACTCATTATACAATTAAAAAGGAGAGGAGCTGCCCTCCAGAATGTGAATCCAAACCCAGAAAAGTGTTCAGTGAGCAAGAACAATACTCAGTAGGTTTTCAAATTGATGGAGCTTTCCAACGGCAACTAATTTGTTCCAGCATTCAAGTGAGCATAATTAACAGAGACTTTCTTTCTTAGGCCGATTACCCTCCAAAAACCATGCCAACATTGTAACTGTAAGCAGTGAAAACCAATATTTATGAGGGGGATTGTGCAAGAGTTTGTGACAGATGGACATTTTATCACTGTTGATGTTTGGAATTCCCTTGAAAAGTAATGTAATATCTTGTTATTTATGAATGAATGAACAAATGATGGTGCTTTGCTGCCTGGGTTTTCTTTAAAAAGTGGAATGTTAAATCGCTTTCTCTGGTTAGCCCCTATTTCTTTATGTGAGGCACCCTCATATGTACTGATGCAAAAGCTGAAAAATCATAATTGTGTTTTTATTACAGATACAGATCCACGTGTTTTAGAAAAACAAGAATTACAGCAGCCAACCTATGTTGCCCTCAGTTACATTAATAGGTAAGCCGTTTTCAGAATTTATAGCAACCTCGTATCTGCCATGTGCTTATTTTTTGAATGTATCTTTTTAACAGCGTAGAAAAAATTGTTTGCTGTCTTAAAATATTTACTGGAGATCATTTAACATCCACCTCTATACAGAATTTTCTTGTTTTTCTGTTGCAGAGATGTGGGGTTGTAGTTCTCTGTGCATATGGCTAAAAACATGACTGATTTATAAACTCATTCTGGAAGTATTTTGTATGCAGAGTTAGAATATGCGCTTTTGACTTCATAGGGCAATTTGAGAGATTAATGGATTTATGTTTGAGTGAAACTTTAAAATCCTGGGGTGAAGTATTTTATGAATTCAGAACATTGTTGGAATATCAGAATATATCAGGATATAACAAACTGAAATAACTTGATATCAGAAAGTTATTTAATAGCAGCTCACTTTTCGTAAAAAACATCCTTAGCAACTGACCCCATCTGTGCAGAATAACATGAGTTTTTACTGAAACGGAACGTGTGAGCACGACTTGAGGGAACACTTAGAACTTGATCCATCAGGTCTGAAAGAGGACTTGGTGTTTCAGCCAACTTAATTAAGGAGACCGTGATTTCTGGAGACAACCTAAAATCAACTTAGGTTAAGAAAACCCACACCCCCAAAGAGAAAAAGGCAAAGCAAAAGCAAGGTTGGCTTTAAAGGAGAATGAAAAACTCTGCTCTTAATTCAGTGCATGAATTTCTATCAACTATCCCTTTTTTATGAGGCAAAGAGTGGTTTCTGTCTCTTGATACCAGAACTGAAGTTCAGGGTCTGAAGTAGAAAACTGGGAATGAATTGTTTGTACTGTTCCATTTCAAGGCATTTTTGGGGAAAACTTACTTTAATCTTTGGAGAGCTTTGAGTTGGAGTTGACTTATTCCATTTCAAGTTCTTTTATAAAGCATATTTTTAAAATGATTCATTAACATAAACCTCTATCTGCATATTGACTCTGGATTTCCTACTTACCTGCCTTGCCCGGAAGTGAGGTGAAGTTATCTGCAGGGTCTCATTGTCCATTGTTTTAAAAATATTTTAAGTAGAACACCTTCAAAATCACTTCCGATACAAATGAATGTGTATGTGCTTAGCTGGATTTCTCACGATACCGGTTTCTGATGATTAACATGGGTTTTGAAAAGTCCTTAATTATACATTAGAATTATGTGTATGTGATATGTTAATTAGCCTACTAATATTGGACAAGAGGATCAATAGGCTTATTGATTAACTGTGGCATTGAGTAGGGCTTTTTAGTAGGGCAGCTATTGTGTTTTGGGTAAAGGGTTACCTATGTGTATACAAATTCCTATAATACCAAACCTTATGGGACGAAGAATCTGAGATTTTCATTCGATCGTCTTCATATTGTCAACTGTATTGGCAGCAGGAGTTCTGCTCACCATAGAAATACTCTGCCAGGTGTGACATGGGACTACAAAAGAAGACGAAGAATAGGGACAAGGGCCACACACAAAACACCACCAGAGCACTTGAATCAAGTAGGATAGTTTAGCATAAACTGTGCAGTAGGCTAAGCCTGAATCCCAGAGAATCTTGGCATAGGAAAAACAACAACGTGAACATGCAATTCTGAACTCCGAATTTGCCACGTCCCAGCCCAGATGCCGCAGAGTAGACCTACGAGGGGTTGGGTAGGCTCGCTGCCGATCTTTAGGTGAAGAGAAGGATTGCATGTGGAGAGTTGCCCAGGTTGCTAACAACCTTTCTCACTCGAGATCCCTTGGTGGACAGTGTCACATTGGTAATGCAGTACTTAGCACATGACAGGCACTCTGGGTATTTGTAGGTGATGGATAAACACCTAGTAAATGAGAGGGCTGAGCCGTGCTGTCTCTGAGGAGGAAGCCAAGTCTGGCCACAGGGAGAGATAGGCTAAAAGGAGTCTTAGGGCCCTTAGACTTAGAAGGTTGAAATTCACATGAAGCCAGTATAAGATTCGAGAAGAGAGTAATAAGGGTTAGGGAACTGGAGAGAAAGTCAGCTTGACAGCAATATCCTGAACACAACAGAAAAGAGTACTATTAAAAAAAAAAAAAAAAAGAACAAATAAAAGATTTTTTTTTCCTCCAACCTCAGGGGAAAATAGTCTAATTTTGCTGAGCAGTGAAAACGGAAAAAGAATATTTCTCTGGTCATATATCTGTTTATACAACTCTAATGTACTTTTGGACATCTCAAAATTGAGATGAAACTTCCTTTGGCAAGAAGGTTGCCAAACACTGAAAGCAAGTGAGTTTGGGTCCTTAAAATGGAGCTAGCTTTTTGGATTCTAAAAAGAAAAGAACTGAGTGGAAACTAGAGCCTTTATTTATACCTATTTTAAATTGCTTTACTCTCTTGAACACAATGTGTTGGACAAACCTTTAGTTCCTTGAAAAGCAGCTCTGTTACAACACATGAGCAAATTTTAAAATCTAGTTTAATGAGAATGAGAGAGACAGAATTAGGGTTGTGGGAACAGTTTGGGGTGGGGGAGAGGGATATGAACTTTAAGGTTAGGAAGATCTGTTAATCTTGTGATATGAGGAACAATGATACGTCCCTGTAATGGGAAATTTAATTACTGAGTCTGTATAATCGTATACCTGGGAAGTATAAAGGTCAAGAAGAAAAGCTACAAGATTTTGAATAAGAGAATATAGAAGAAATAATAGGGGCGCCTGAGTGGCTTAGTTGGTTGAGCATCTGCCTTGGGCTCACGTCATGGGGACCCTGGGATCGAGCCCGGTGTTGGGCTCCCTGTTCAGCAGGGAGTCACCTTCTCCCTGTCCCTTTGCCTCCTCCCCCTGCTCATGCTCAAATAAATAAAATCTTAAAAAAAAAAAAAATTAGAGCAAACATAACACTTGTGCTTTGAGCTCTATGCTAAACATTTTTTTACACTACTTATTTCACTCTTCACAATAACCATACGAAGGGGGTACTATGTATGATCTCCACTGTACAGGTAGGTGTGGAAGTTAATTTGTCCTAGTCCCCAGGTGGTAGGCAGGGGATTATTGTGTCCAAACCTACATTATTAGGCTCCAGAATCTGGGCTCTGGAGTTCTAATCACTGTACAGCCTGATTTGTTGGGATACCAGAGAGCAGCAGACTAGAAAAGTAAGAGGAAAAATTGGAAAACTGATGTTAGAAAGATACGGTAGGACAGCTAGGCAGAGGGGACACAAAGAGACCTAAAGATCAGCGTGTATCGCCACACTGTAGATAACTGGAGGGTAGCAACCTAATAAGAGAAAAACAGTAGGAGACGGCAGGAGCTAAACGTGCCACGAGAGAGGCGATCAGTAACTCCTAAACGATACATGCTACGGGGAAAGCAAGTTGAGTGTGGCAAGTGCATCCTGGAGGAGCAGACTTCCGCTGGCCTTGGGGGGGAGGCGCCCTCCTGTTGCAGGAGGAAAGGGCGGAGCTCTCGAGCTCTGTCTTCCACTCCGGTCTCACCAATAGGCAAGTAATAGGTGAGCTGCAGGGTGAAGTCAGGTGAGTGTCCATAAAAAGCCTGGTGAGAAACACTAGCCTGGACCTGGGGGTTTCCTTCAGGTTGTGGTTCAGGTGGCTGCCTTGAGGGGGCAAGGCAGCTTACTAGTAACTTGTGACTTCCCCAAATAGGTAACTTAGATAAACTAACAACCTAGTAACCTGTATGGCCTCCCTCGCTAGTTGTCCTATCTATCTTTGCTACAAAATGTTTTTCTTAATTTAGAAGTTTCATTTTAACTTTAATTTTTCACAAATACGTATATCATTTTGGGGGTAAGCCGTTAAAGGCGTAGCCTTCCTTGGCACAAATTGTTACCTTTCTTGTAGTCAGTGCCTTGTCATTGACTAGCTCATAAAGATTTAATCTTTTCTCATACCTGAACAACCGCTGTACTCGAATTCTCTTTGTAAGACTATGCACGGCCTCAGTAGTGAGGTCTGACCTCCTCTGAAAATGGATTTTTAGTTAGCTTCGTGTTTGCTATTGAATAGCAAATTCTAAAATGGGTTTCCTAGAACAGCAATTCCGAGGGGGTATTTTCTTGTGTCTGGGTCTGTCTGCTGCTCTCTCTCTCTCTCTCTTACACACACACACACACACACACACACACACACACACACACGTCATTTACTCACAGACGATTCTGTGGTCAATTACATTTGGGAAATTCCGAGTTAGATAAAATGGGCTGCTTTACTGTGGCATTCATCAGGTCTTTTCCTTTGCTACTATGCATTTTAAGTCTCCAAGAGAAAATGTTTCTCATAGGGACCTGATTCCAGAGCACTTTTTCTTGAAGCATCTATTGAGACTAGTTCTGCATGTACCAGCAGGGGGTTGCTAGAATTCTATCACTTTCACCTAGATCCTCAACTTCCTCAAGGAACTCTGAAGCCTTTTGTTCAGGAAAGCTTTCTATTCTTTTTCTGATTCAAAATTCAGAACACTACTTTTTTCCTCATGGTAAGCTGGGGTAAAGAAGAAAATCATGCCTTTATATGGTAACTCAATCAAGTGCCTTGTGCCTCTTTTATTTGAGAGAGAGGTGGGAAGGAGCAAGGGGGAGAGGGAGAGAGGACCCTGAGATCATGACCTCAGCTGAGGACAGACATTTAACCAACTGAGCCACCCAGGTGCCTCTTTTTTCCTCTTAATAGTGATCCCTCAGGGCATCCCGGTGATTCAGTTGGTTAGGCATCTGCTTTTGGCTCGGGTCATGATCCTAGGGTCCTGGGATCGAGTCCTGTATCAGGCTCTCTGCTCAGTGGGGAGTCTGCTTCTCTCTCCCTCTGCCCCTCTCCCTGCTTGTGCTGTCTCTCACTCTTGTGCTTGCTCACTCGCTCGCTCGCTCTCAAATAATTAAAACCTTAAAAAAAAATCCCTTTACTTCTCACAGCTTTCCCAGGTACCTAGTTGGCTTCTATGAAATAAAACTTAATTTTTTTTTTTTTGCTTAGAAACTATCACAAATTATTTCCCCCATCTCCAATAGAGGGAATTCTCTTCTGTCTTTGAGAAATAGAACAATGCAGTGGTTATAAATTGGGAGGAGTGGGGTGCCTGGCTGGCTCAGTCAGTGGAGCATGCGACCCTTGATCTTGGGGTTGTAAGTTCAAGCCCCACGTTGGGTGTAGAGATTGCTTAAAAATCTTAAAAAAAAAAAAAAAAATATGGGAGGGGTCAGACTACTTAGGTTGGAGTCTTGTCTGTCACTCTTGAGCTTTGTGAGCAAGTTGACAAGTCTCAGCCTCGGCCTGCTCCTCTCTAATGACGCTTCCCTTATTTTGAGTGTCAGTTCATCACATAAAACACCTGCAGCTGTGTCTGTGGCCTATAGGTCTTTGAATTACTCTTTCGTATTCTGCTCATGCAAGTCACCCTTTTCTCTACCAAGTGAACAATTAGTGGAACAACTGTAGAGAGGAAGCATTGCTGGGGGGAGGGGGGCCCGGGGGCTGAGCGCAGGGGCATTTTGTCTCCCACAACTGTGTCCCCAGTCCCCAGAACAGTGTGTGGCACATGGTAGACTCTCAGTATTTATTGAGTGAGTGAATGCATTGTGAATTTGTGTCCAAGTCAAAGAGCATGAATGGATGATTCCAGAAACTCTAGGGACGCTTCTGTGAGAAGTCCAGAGCCTCTGGTATTCACTTGCATTGGGAGGGCTTCATGATAAAAATGGGATGTTGTACTTTTATTCAGCATTTGTATAAATGTAGAACTATTAAGATCGATTAAATGGTGGCTGTCACTAGTTTCCTACCGTAAACAACTGGACAAATCTATGAAACAATGGTTTGTAGGCTCTGGATAATTGGCAGTAAAGACTGGTCCCTGAGAGAAAGGAAACACGAGGCGAGCCCTCTGATCACGGGCCTACTCTGAGGACCATCTCCTTACTGCAGGAGTACATTGAACCTTAGCACAGCAGTCCCATCATGCTCCGAAGAGCTCGACCAGTGGTGGGGTGACTGGAGCTGCTGGAATCTGGGAACAGGGAGCCGGAAATGAGGGATCTGTGCCGAGGAGAAGCACAGGAGTCTGCATGAGGGTCCTTCATGAGTCCGTAGCTCAGGGTGGGCTGCACGTGTTGTTTGCCGTAAGACCGTGAATCTTACCCAGTGAATACGTGGGTGAAAATGAAACCATGAGAGCAGAGGTGAGGCGTTGCTGGTAGGCATTGCTTTCTAGCCCAGCCAGCATGGACATGACTGGTTAACCTCCTGCTCTTTGAACTGAAACAGTAGATGTAAGAACTTTGTCCTAAAGTGTAACATGCTTTAGAGCCACTCTAACAACAACTAAGACCAAGCCTCTGTACCAGCTTCAGAGGAGACAGAGTCCTGACAGTTGAGATTTTCTTGGGAAACACTTTGGGCTTCTCACAGATTTGCCCAAGAAGGCATAAATCTAGATCTGTACACATTCAACCTAATCAGCCTGAAATTGAACTGCCTGCTGGAACAAAAATCAATTGTCTTCATAGGAAGGAATCTGGTGTGATGATGTCTGATATACAGTAAAAAATTACTAGACATAAAGGACAGGAAAATCTTATCCTTAGACAAGGAAGAGAAGCAGTCAATAGAGACCCCCCCTAACATCTGATATGGCCCAGATGTTAGTTTTAGAAAACAAAGCCTTGAAAGCAGTCATAAATGTGTTCAAGAACTCGAAGGAAAAAATACACTAAATAAGAGGTTGTTTTGAAAGAAAATAAAATTAGTCTGGATGCTTTTTTTTTTTTTAAATCCTACTAGAGTATAAACTGCTTAATGAAAGCTTTCTTCCTTTTTCCCCACTTTTATTCCCACTCCAAAACCTCACCTAATTCCCCCAAACCATCATTCTGGCTTTTTCTGTTGAACTCCTTTTTGCCAGATTATAGTCAGTCAGCCCCATAAAAAAAGCTGTAATTAGCCAAGTGTGCACTGACCTTCTATTTTATACAAACAAGACTGAGACACTTTATTTATTTTCTTAATCTAAAGGCAGTAGGTTTCATTTTTTTTTTTTTAATGAAGCCACCTGTTTGTGGTCTTCTGAGAGCGGTCTGTATTTATTACAATACAAGACATGCTTTCCTATTTCCCTCCTTTGTCCACCAGATCTGAAGTTGTCTGTGCCCCAGCCCCATACCGAAGTTTGTGGCCTAATGTATGCCGTAAACATGTTGTATGCTGTTAGATCTCAAACACCAGACCTTGTGCTACCATTTTCTTAACCTGTGTTTTTTTATGAACATCAGTTGAAACAAAGCTGAGGTGGCTGCCTGCCAGAATCTCCTTGTAATATCTCTAACCTGATTTGGCTTACTCATTGTGTTTTGCAAAAACCATGTACTCTCAAGGGACACTGGGAAGCTGGAAAGAACCCTTATGTGACATTTTGGCTTGCTTCAGCAGAATTAGTTTGTGCTCCTGGCATAAAACACATGGTGAGAGAGGGGAGTCTTGGCAGAACTTGGTGATGTGATTTGCTTGCTAGGCTCTGGGCTTCTTGCATAACTTCTTTGTTGTCCAGTTTGTTCTTAGGGCATCAGTGTTTTAAATCAGGTTGCTTCTAAAGCTCTGCACTGGGCCATTTTTTTAGTCTTTATTGTGTCCACCATCAGTATTTATGACTGACCTTTTCTTTCTTTTTTTTAAAATTCCAATATAGTTAACATACAGTGTTATGTTAGTTTCAGGTGTACAATCTAGTGACTCAACAATTGCATACAACACCCAGTTCTCATCACAAGTACACTCTTAATCCCTACCACCTGCCTCCCGTCTGGTAACCATCAGCCCTCTATATTTAAGAATCTGGTTTTTGGTTTGTCCTCTGTTCATTTGTTAAATTCCACATGTGAGTGAGATCATATGGTATTTGTCTTTCTTTTATTTCACTTAGTATTATATCCTTTAGATCCATCCATGTTTTTGGAAATGGCAAGATTTCATTCTTTTCAAGGCTGAGTGATGTTCTAGTGTGTGTGTACACACATACCATTTTATCCATTCATCTATCAGTAGACCTTTGGGCTGCTTCCAGAATTTGGTTATTGTAAATAATGCTGCAATAAATCTAGAGATGTATGTATCTTTTTAAATTAGTGTGGTTTTTTGTTTTGTTTTGTTTTTTGGTGGTTTTTTTTTTTTTTTGGCAAATATCCAGTAGTGGAATTATTGAATCGAATGGTAATTCTATTTTACATTTTTTGAGGAACCTCCATACTGTTTTCCAAATGGCTGCACCAGTTTGCATTCGTGCCAACAGTGCATGAGGATTCCTTTCTCTACATCCTCCCCAACCCTTGTTTCTTGTGTTTTTTATTTTAGCCATTCTGACAGGTGTGAGGTGGTATCTCACTGTAGTTTGCTTTGCGTGTCCATGATGATGAATGATGTCAAGCATCTTCTCATGTGTCTGCTGGCCATTTTTATATCGTCTTTGGAGAACTGTGTCTTCTGCTCTTTTTAGTTAGGTTACTTTCAGTATTTCCAACGGGGACATTTCTGTGTTGATTGGTGTGTCCAGTGTTAGCTCTTTGCTCTCTCCCTGGCACTGTTTCACCTTGAAACCCCTAGTGTCTTGGACTTTCCTTTCTTGCCTCCCCATTTGGGCTGGTTGCTGGATATTAACTTTGAATTTTTCTACTTAGATTAATTCCATTGTGCCATTGACCCTGCTCATGTATTATCCCCACTCTCAGCCTCAGATAAAACTAACAAGTGCCTCTCTATGCAGGCTAGCTGCTGAGAGTCGCTATGGAAAAGCACCTAGTAGTGTGACTCGTCCCAACACAAACACGGCATTTCCAACCTCAGCTGGGCCCTCAAGACTGTCCCATAATCCTTTTTCATCCCATGTTAAAACCTTGCTAAACTTATTACCATCAATTTCAAGTGTACCCATTATACTCAAGTTCCTAAAGGAATTCCCAATTCCCTTACCGGTAGGTGTTCTCAGTTCCTGTACTGAGAAGATACAAAGACTGTTTCGCTGTCCACTCTCAATCTCCCTTTTCATGGTCTCCAAATTTATCTGGGTCTTTCATCCACATTCTCCTCATTCTTTCTCCCTTGTTCAAAGCCGGTGCCACAGCTTATACTCTACACCCATCTCTGAGCCTCTTGGCCTCAAAATCCCTCTCCTGTGGTTCATTTAGTAACAGCACATCTACCCAAGGGTCTTGTCTGTTCTAAGAATTCCCTGCCAATTTCCTCTTCATGAATAACTACGGCATTTTCCTTGACACCTTCATGTACTTGGCCTACCTGCATTTGACGCCATTGGCTCCTCCCTTCCCTCCCTCTCCTCTCCTTTCCCTCCCTCTCCTCTCCTTTCCCTCCCTCTCCTCTCCTTTCCCTCCCTCTCCTCTCTCTTCCCTCCCTTCCCCTCCCTTCCTTCCTATTATTTGCTCCAGGGGTACAGGTCTATGAATCATCAGGCTTACACATTTCACAGCACAAACCATTGCACATACCCTCCCCAATGTCCATAACCCAGCCACCCTATCCCGACCCCCAGCAACCCTCAGTTTGTTTCATGAGATTAAGAGTCTCTTAAGGTTTGTCTCCTTCCTGATCTCATCTTGTTTCATTTTTTCCTTCCCTACCCCCCAAACCCCCTTCCCTGCCTCTCAAATTCCTCATATCAGAGAGATCATATGATAATTGTCTTTCTCTGATTCACTTATTTTGCTCAGCATAATACCCTCTAGTTCCATCCACGTTGTTGCAAATGGCAAGATTTCATTTCCTTTGATGGCTGCATAATACTCCATTGTAGATATATACCACATCTTCTTTATCCATTCGTCTGTTGCTGGACATCTAGGCTCTTTCGATAGTTTGGCGATTGTGGACATTGCTTCTATAAACATTTGGGTGCACGTGCCCCTTCGAATCACTGCATTTGTATCTTTAGTGTAAATACCCAGTGGCGCAATTGCTGGGTTGTAGGGTAGCTCAATTTTCAACTTTTTGAGGAATCTCCATACTGTTTTCCAGGGTGCCTGCTCCAGCTTGCATTCCCACCAACAGTGTAGGAGGGTTCCCCTTTCTCCACATCCTCACCAACATCTGTCCTTTCCTGACTTGTTAATTTTTGGCTACTTGGTTTCTGATACCCTTTCTTCTCATGCCCATTAAACTGTTCTGTCCTCACTTCTTCTCCTACTTCTTCACACAAATGGAGGCTTCTTCCTAACTTGTGTCCATAGTATTTTGCTTTTCCATGTATATTCACTCCATTCCGTGAGTGCCTACTGGAGAGGACTCCCCAACCTGTAACCCTAGCTTTCCTCCAGTCTTCGTTTCTAACTGCCCTCTCCTTACTCCTAACATGCACGAATGTGCGGGATGGGCTCCACTCACCCATTGCTGGGTCCGTTATTTCACATCTGTCTCTGAAACTGATCCTTCTTTTTAGATTGACAATGTCGTTTAATGGTACCTACTCATTCATTAGTCTAGGAAGCTTGGGCTATCTGCTTGCCATCTCTTTTCTTCCCATTTTCAAATACCCACGCACCAAATTTGTGATGTCTGCACCCTAATCAGCTCTTGAATGCTTCCCCTGCCACTGCCTTTACTTGAGCCTATAACTTCCTGTTTCGGGTTGTTACTGTTGAATACCTGTCTCTGCCGTGAAGAGTATGAGCTCCATGCAGGCAGGAACTTTGTCATGGTCATCACTATATCCTCAGCTGCTAGAACAGTGCCTGTTACACATGGGTTTTCAATAACTACATCTCGAAGAAATGTGGGAGTAACAATCACAGTTGTGTGTGTGTGTATTGTGTTGCCCTCCCATTATGTGTTTTACTCATCTTCCTAATTTCTGCCTCTTCACACCTGACTATATGTCAAGTACTTGAAATAAGGGACTGTTGTACATAGTGGCAAATCTTAACATAAGGGATGACCTTGGAGATTCTCCCTCCACCCTCCTCCCTGCCGCCATACACATTTACAAAATGACTCAAGGCGCTATACCTCTCTTATTTCATTTGGAAATTCAGATCGCTGGCAGTAATCTCCTTGATTTATCATTTTCCCCTTATGTGCGGCACCTCGGAGTTAATTAAGAAGGCCATGAATCTTCCCTCCATAGCTCTTGCACACTCCCATTTGGGGGATACTCTCATATTGCTGAGACTGTTGATTTGGGACTCAAGTTGAAACATTACTTAATTTTCTCACATTGAGGTTCATTATGCTGAGCCTAAAGACTAGTCTTGCCTTTGAAGGCCCTTCACTGGCAAGCTGTAAAATAGCTCTGTGTTCCCAGTTTCTAAATAACTTGTTCTCATTTCCGCCACCATGGCCAAGACCTTGGCCACTGGCTTCGAGCAGTGCAGCAAGGTCAGCCTCATGTCCCCAGAAAGACCCCTCCCTCCTCAGCCACAGTGTAGACTCTCGCCTCTGGTCTGTGTAGGTTGCTTCCAACAATAGCAGTGTGGACTTGGGACAGCCACACGGCTATGTCATACCGAGCAACACGGGACCATTCAGCCTGAACAGACGAGGAGTCCAGTCATAAGAAAGCATTCACCTTAATTCCTTAGAAGACCAATGCTAAATTTTTTGGAAATTGTCATGCAAAGGAAGAATGACATGTGTAATACAGAAAACTTTGTCTCATCACTTCCAATACAGAGTAGCTTCTGCTGAGCACCTACTCTGTGCGGGGCACTGGGCAGTGCGTTCGGCTATGGCCTCTGTGATCTCAGTGACCCTATGTCCCAGCTCTTCACTCCCTTGTACACCTAATGAATTCCCAAGGAGGCAGTGGAAGCTCTTAACCTTTTTAATGCCTTGGACCCCTTTAGAGAGCTGGTAAAGCCTATGGACTATTTGCCAAAAATGTTGTTAAATTCTCAACCAAACTATATAGGATTATGAAGAAAATGATTTATATTAAAATGTGCTCATCAAGAATATTAATTACACATTTGTGATGTGGTAACATATGCTGCTTTATTAAGGCCTTTAAGAAAGCCTAAGTGTTGGGTTCATAGCCTCCACAATTTCAAATTAGTGATGAGTATAAATATTTACAGACATCTGTTACAATTATACTCTATCAAATTATCCGTGACCTCTGTGGATGCAAAGTCGCAGGTACTGTGAAAATACTGTGACCGGTTGTCTAGATTCGTTATTGAAAGGAATGCTACGTTTCAGTTAGAGTTTTCAGTTTAGAGGTTCCTGGAGGTAAAAAAAAAAAAAAAATGTCAGTTGTCTTTTTAATCCAAGTTCACAGATTTCCTGAGTCCTACCAATGGCCCGTATGGGTCCACAGACCCCAGGTTAAGAACCCCTCTGTTAGGTGTCACAGTTACTAAGTAGCTTTTAGAGGTGGGCTCAGGCTCAAACATATGCAGCTCCAAGGTCATTGCTTTTTCTTTTTTTTTTAAATGTTTTTTGTTTTTTTTTTTTTTAGATTTTTATTTATTTATTTATTTGACAGAGAGGAGAGAGATCACAAGTAGGCAGAGAGGCAGGCAGAGAGAGAGGGGGAAGCAGGCTCCTGATGAGCAGAGAGCCCGATGCGGGGCTCGATCCCAGGACCCTGAGATCATGACCTGAGCTGAAGGCAGAGGCTTTAACCCACTGAGCCACCCAGGTGCCCCGGTCATTGCTTTTTCTTGTATGTCCTAGTAACTTCTCCTCTTGCTCTGCTTACCATTAGAATTTCACACAGTTTACATGTCATTGTGCTGCTCTGTGTGGAGTAGGTGGCAAAAGGAAATCCTAAAAATAGGTATATAACAACCCCTTTTATTTTACAAAGAACTTCACAGATATTTCCAGGTATGCTGGTTTCTTACGAAATCACACATTTTCCCCATTGAGCCGTGATTCTATAAAAGATTGCTCTTACTTCCTTTCTGTCAAGGATCAGACAAATTCAGTGACTTAACCAAGTTCATACACAGCTAGTAAATGGCAGACTTGGGACTTGAACTCTCAGATCTTTTTGTTGTACAGCCCTCTTCTTGTCCTTCTTTGGGATTGCCCAGACTCTGAGGTAAAAAGAAGTCAGGGGATTTCTCTCAAAGCTGTGCAGAATCCAGGCATGTCCAGGATAGGGGCTGTGTATCCTAATCTCCACCTCAATTGTCTCTCACACATTGCCTTTATTTTATTTATTTGTTTATTGTTATGTTAGTCACCATACAGTACATCATTAGTTTTTGATGTAGTGTTCCATGATTCATTGTTTGTGTATAACACCCAGTGCTCCTTGCAGTCTGTGCCCTCCATTATACCTATCACTGGGCTCACCCATCCCCCCAGCCCTCTCCCGTCTAAAATCCTCAGATTGTTTCCTGGAGTCCATAGTCTCTATGGTTTGTCTCCCCCTCCAATTCCCCCCCTTTCATTTTTCCCTTCCTTCTCCTCATGTCCTCCAACCCATTCTTTATGTTCTACAGATAAGTGAAACCACATGATAATTAACTTTCTCTGCTTAACTTATTTCACTCAGCATCATCTCCAGGCCCATCCATGTTGATGCAAAGTTGAGTATTCATCCTTTCTGATGGCTGTGTAATATTCCATTGTGTATGTGGACCACATCTTTATCCATTCGTCTGTTGAAGGACAGCTCTTTTCACAGTTTGGCTACCGTGGACATTGCTGCTATGAACACCGGGGTGCATCTGTATCTGCATCTGTATCTTTGGGGGTAAATACCCAGTAGTGCAATTGCTGGGTCATGGGGTAGCTCTATTTTTAATTTTTTGAGAAACCTCCACACTGTTTTCTATAGTGGCTGCACCAGTTTACATTCCCACCAACAGTGGAGGAGGGATCCTCTTTCTCCACAACTTCTCCATTTGTTGTTTCTCCCCTTGTCGATTTTTTCCATTCTAACTGGTGTAAGGTGGTATCTCAATGTGGTTTTGATTTGAATTTCCCTGATGGCTAGTGATGATGAACACTTTTTCATGTGTCTGCTAGCCATTTGTATGTCTTCTTTGGAGAAGTGTCTGCTCATGTCTTCTGATTTTTTGACGTGATTATTTGTTTTTTGGATGTTGAGTTTGAGAAGTTCTTTATAGATCTTGGATATCAGACCTTCATCTGTAGTGTCGTTTGCGAATATCTTCTCCCATTCCGTGGGTTCTCTGTTTTGTTGACTGTTTCCTCTGCTGCGCAGAAGCTTTTTATCTTGATGGAGTCCCAAAAGTTCATTTTCACTTTTGTTTCCCTTGCCTTTGGAGACATGTCCTGAAAGAAGTTGCTATGGCCGATGTTGTAGAGATCACTGCCTGTGTTCTCCTCTAGGATTTTGTTGGATTTCTGTCTCATATTGAGGTCTTTCATCCATTTTGAGTTTATCTTTGTGTATGCACACATTGCCTTTAAAAACCTACCACTCAGAATTTGGTCACATAGACTTCTCTACTTAGCTATGCAAACCAGGTGGAGTTAGTAGACGTGAATAATTTAAGTGCTAGCTTGTATTTTATGTCCTTGTCTTCATTTGCTGATAAAGCCAAACAACAAGTGAGGAGAGTTTTTCATTCCACCCTAAGCAGGTGATCATTTAGTCACTGGTCATTGCACTCATGTCATTGCTGTCCCAGGGGCTTTTCCCCCTTGCCTGATGCAAGTTAGTGCATTTTCCTTGACAATCAGTCCACTCTGTGCCATTGCTAAGGCCATAAATGTGTGGTATTCGATAAGCAGAAGGATTTGCAGAGAAGCCTTCCCAGCGGCTTCCACCCTCCACGACGGCTGAAATTTCTGCAGAGATGTAGGTGACGATGTGGGCCTGGGTAATTTACAGATGGCGGGACTAGTGTAAAATCCGTTCTTGCCAACTACCTCTCTCCTCTAACGAGAGAGGATTCAGTGTGCTGAGACAGAAATTCGATCTGGCTGTTGGAGCGGTCCCCGGCTTCTCGGCCGTGTCTGTGGACGTCTTTTCTTGCCTGTACCTGGTTGAGCCAACTCCATCTTTCATTCCAGGGTGAGACGGTTGAGCAACAGTTAGAGCTTTTCTCAGGAAAAGTCAACATCACCTTGGCAACTTCTGTGTTTGCCTCTTTTCTATCAGATGCTTCCCAAGTTTGCCATTTGCCCAAAGGAAGGTTAGCAGAAGAGGGTAAGTGGCGTCCTCGTCCTTAAACCTAGAGAAAGAGCTATGGTGCTTGGGCAGGCACATCAGCCACAGAGGCCTCGGTCCTGCAGACTTGCAGGAAATATGGAATCCATTGTTGGTGCAAACTTGATCTATTTTTTTATTTTCCCTCCTGGGACAGATTAATGTGAAGCAGCTAAGCTGCAGAGTTGCTAAGACTTGCTCTTCATGGAGCCCACGCCGACTTGGCTCCTTATCGCCCGTCTCATTGTGGTGTTCGGCACCACCTGGCTTCAGGGATGGGCAGTGCTCTTGGGCCAAACAAGTATGATGAAAAGCCAGTTTCCATGTTGCATTGATCTTTGCTAGACAGCAGCCATATTTTTGAAAACCCAAAAACAGAATGCTTTTAAGAATAACGTACACCATGCTGTCAGTTCCTTACCCCTTAAAAAAAAGCTCTCTTTCTGATCTTCAGCACCGATTTCTCTAGGGCTTACAGTATCAAGGTCTTATTTTCTAGATTTTTAAAGGTGCGTGAATGCATTTGTTTACAATATCAGATCTTAATTCAGAGTTGAAAAACTATTGTAACCCCTTCAATTTCTAATTACTGAAGTTGCCCAACACCCTGGTAGCCCCTAAAAGATGTTGAATACAGAGATACCAGGTCCTGGCCCTGGAATTCTACCTGCTGTAAGTCTCTCTCTCTCTCTCCTTTTTTTTTTTTCCTTCCCAACGTCAAAATAACAGCTTTGCCCGAGGCTGTCCTCTCTCCCATCTGTGGATAAGTTTATGATGTGAATGTGAATTACAGGTCTCATTATTGTAAGATAATACTGTTTTGGCAAAGCCAAGTTAATCGGGCTTCAGGTGATCTTCTGTTTTAATTTATCCTTATCTGGTTTCTTCTGCTCAACATGTTTTTGAGATTGGGGGCCCCTGGGTGGCTCAGGCGGTTAAGCGTCTGCCTTCAGCTCAGGTCATGATCCCAGAGTTCTGGGATCGAGCCCCGTATCGGGCTCCCTGCTCAGCGGGGAGCCTGCTTCTCATCGTGCTCCCTCTACTCCTCCCCCACCCCCTTCTTGTGCTCTGTCTCTATCTCTCACATGAAATCTTAAAAACAAAACAAACATGTTTTTGGGATTGATCTATATTACTGGATGTATTTGTACATGTTTTGGTTTTGCTCATTACATAGTATCCTTTCATATGACTTACCAAATTTGTTTATCCATTTTTCTGTTGATGGTCTTTGCCATCATAAGGAGCATGAACGTTCTTGGACCAGTCTTTCTGTGGGGGTACCATTCGTGTTTCTTTGGTATGTTACTAGAAGAGGAATTGCTGAAGCATGCTGTAGTGTGTATTTAGCTGTAGTTTTAGAAAGCGGTTGAACTCTCCTACAGTCGAGGTAGGAGACTTCAGGTTGCTTTGCATACCTGCCAATATTTTGTGTTGTCTGTTATTCCATGTCTAATATTCCGGTGGTTGTGTAGTTGTACTCAGAGTAATTTCTTTTCAATCCATCATACCTCTTTATTTTTACTCTATAAAAACACTAAAAGAATAAAAAACTAAAATAACGCTTAGATTTCATGAACAAATTCAGTGCTTTTGAGTTTATTCACATGTTTAAAAATGATAAACTATAAAATTTTGCCTTATTTGTTTTTCTAGATTTCTTGGTTTTTTAAACCCTTGCTAATCTGAACCCACAAATATAGGTGAAAGGAAGAATTATTAGTTCCTCTTTTTACAGAGGGAAGTGTGAGTCTGTGGAATCCCCCCCTTACCACCGTAAGGAGTGGGCACTCAGAAGACTGGGATGTCCCTGTATCCTCTCTTCTCCTCCTGGGCCCAAGCAGAGGGTGTCCTGAGCCATTCCTGCCCATGCGCCAGGGAGGGATGAGCAGAGGGGGTGCAGGTGGGCCTGTCTACACCGCTGCCCTCCCGGATGCCCTTGTGTGTGTCTGTGGACCCACGGCCCAGATCTAGCCGAAGGACGGCACAGCTGTGTCACATTTGTCTTCTCAAAAAATGAAGACAGCCTTTTTTTGGGGGGCGGGGGGGGGGAGGGAGGTGAAAAGCAATGTGTCTAAGTCTGCATACCTAGGTAATAAAAATATTTAAAAAGCGCATGCAATGGACACCTACAAAATCCAGAATTATAGTTATCCCTGGAGACAGAAGGATCTTGGGAAGGTATAGAGACAGGGCTTCACCTAGTTGTTAGCATCTTATTTCTTTTTTCTTTTTTTTTTTAAGACTATTTGACTATTTGAGAGACAGATGGAGAGAGAACGTGTATGCACAAGGTGGGGAGGGGCAGAGGGAGAAGCAGACTCCCCACTGAGCAGGGAGCCCGATGCGGGCTCGATACCAGGACCCCAAGGTCATGACCCAAGCCAAAGGCAGACACTTAATTGACTGAGCCACCCAGGCACCCTGGCATTTTATTTATTAAGCTGGGGGTGAGTTACAAGTTTTTGTAGCAGCATTCTTCAGACCATTTTGAAATCCTAAGTGTTGCAAATAGTTCATTCTCCTTATTAATGACCTATATATCAGTATAATATATAAAAGAAATGGAAATCACGTCTTTCTGCCACCATGCACAGGAAATACCACGTTTAACACTTTGGCCTGTGTTCTTCCAAGATTTTGTATTCTATTCTCTCTATATATATGTTTATTAACATAAATAGTTCCATAGTGGAATTTGTTCATATAGAAAGACAAAAAAATACATAAATGGGCCATACTCTATATTCCATTTTTAAACTTTCATTTTTTTAAACAAATTTCATCGTGGAACTATTTATACCTTCATAAATACAGCTATATTATCATTTTAAGGGTACATATTAGCCTACATATGGGTTTACTGTAAGTTTCTTTAACCCTTTCTTGGTGAACATTTAGGTAGTTTAAAAAAAAAAAAAACACAGGGACGCCTGGGTGGCTCGGTTGGTTGAGCAGCTGCCTTTGGCTCAGGTCATGATCCCAGCGTCCTGGGATCGAGTCCCGCATCGGGCTCCTTGCTCCGCAGGGAGCCTGCTCATCTCTCTGCCTCTGCCTGCCTCTCTGCCTGCTTGTGTTCTCTCTCTGTTAAATAAATAAATAAAATCTTTAAAAAAACACACACACACAAATGTATAAACAGTATAACAGTGAAGAGCCTGTATTTATATCTTGTGAACACTCGTTCAGTCAGTCCCTTAAGATAAATTTCCATCAGGGGGTTGCTGAGTCTAAAGATGTGCATGACAGATTTTAATATATTTCACCAAAGTGTCCTCCAGAAATATGTTTCAATGTTGGATGTATAGATGTCTATTTTGCCCTTTCTTACCCACAGTGAGGGTTAGGATTTTTAAGACTTTATTTTTTTAAGTAATGTCTATACCCAATATGGGGCTGCAACTCATAACCCCGAGATCAAGAGTCTCATGCTCTACTGATGAAGCCAGCCAGGTGCCTCTAGGATTTTTCTGAATTTTTCCCAGCTTGAAAAACTTAAATAATAACCAAAATGCACATCCCATTGTTCTAATTTTCATCTGTTTGATTCGCTATCTTTTTTTAAAGATTTTTTCTTATTTATTCATTCATCAGGAAAGAGAGAGAGTGAGAGAGAGCAGGTCAGAGTGAGAAGCGGACTCCCCATGGAGCCGGGAGCCCGATGCGGGACTCGATCCCGGGACTCCGGGATCATGACCTGAGCCGAAGGCAGTCGCCCAACCAACTGCGCCACCCAGGGGCCCCTGATTCGCTATCTTATCAATGTATTTTTCTTTTTACAAAGGTAATATCAGTGTGGAAACTGGGTAAAGTAAAGATGATGAAAATACTTAAATTTTTCACCCAGAGTTAATCGTGGTTAATATTTCTAGGTATCTTCAATTTTTTTTTCTTGTGCATGTTTTTTCAGAATCCTACCATACATAGAATTTTGTTATCTGCTTCTCTTAAGTATATTGTGAGCATTTTTTGTCTGTAAATATTTTTTTAAAATAATCATTTGGCAGCATCAATACCTGGAACTTAACCATCTCCCATCGGTCATTGGGGGTAGTTTTCTCTTTTTCACTGTGACACAGGATGCCATGATATCCTCTGACATGTGTCTAGAACGGAGATTCAGGGTGTGGGCACTTTGCCACTGATGGAGATTGTCACATTATTTCCATAAAGAGTGGTAGTCAATTTTCCTTCTTAACAGCAGGGAATGAGAATATTGTTTCATTGTGTCCTTGCTGGCATTAAGGATGACCATTTTTAAAACTTGGCCAATTTAATATTAAGGAAAATGTTGGTACATAGTGTTTGTGAATGACCAGTGTGATAAGTCTGTTTTTGATGTAAACAGGGCCATGACCTAGAACAGGGCTAGTAGATCTTTTCAACAACACATAAAGGAAGGCTGTAATTTCCAAGCTGTCTTCTGGAATTCCTTTCAAAAGGGTACTGAATATGAGATGCAGATAGAAGCCAAAATGTATGCCCCAGTCCCTGTAGAACAGTGATCAAATCATTCATATAAAAATTCTAGAGTCCCTTGCCTGAGACTGAATGACTAAACGTTTGAATGATTCCCAAGGAATCCAAGATCATCTTGCACTCCAATATGTTCCTTCCTTTCCACCATTTGCATCAGTCTGTGAAGATCACAAAGGCCCCAGACAAGGAGGGAACCAGATGTGAGGGGATGGAAAAAGAGAAGGTGTGTTGGCTGCTTGCTGCTCCCATCTCTTTCAACAGCCACTCCCTCCAGCCCCCAACTTCCCTTCCATCCTCCCCACATGCGCGCAAGTCTAAGGTGGGAGACTGTAACAGGAAATGGTAATTGGGCCTTTTCAAATCCCTTGGCTTTTACAGGTAGACCCGACTAGCCCCTGTTCCTTAGGCCTGTGAGATCCACACCGTCTTGCAGTCACCCTGGATGTCCCTTCCGTTTTCTTTTTTTTTGGTCTGAACTTAAGCAGCTGGGAGGTGAAGTCACTCTCCTCTTTGTTGCTTGCGCTGCTGCTTTGCAAGTTACCAGATCAGCATCCCAGACCTCTAAAGGAATTAAGAAAGCCCTGGAAGGAACTTTCTAAGCAGGGTACCACGGGAAGTTCGGACAGGATTATCCTTTGAGAGTTTCCTAAGAGTTTTGTTTATCCAAATCTTGAACCAATATGAAAGCATGAAAATAAAACTGCCTTTCCCACCAGAGATCTGGCCACCAGTAACGATCGGGGGAGCCCGTGTTATCCTGCTTCTCTGTATGTACAGGGGCTCAGCAAAGGGATAACACCGTGTATGGGCTTCGTCTCATTCCAGGCATGGCCGAATTCCATACACTAGCACCAGTGGTGTCCTTTGCCTTCCAGGGGTCCCCCCACCCCCACGAACACGACTGTGTCCAGGGTCAACCTTGAACGATGTTTTTCTCACTTGCGACAGGAATAGAATTTTGCATCTCACTCTCCACCTCCGTTCATCGCGAAACCACTGCAATTCCCTCGTCACCGCTTCAACCTGCACAAAGTGAGGTTTCATTACTATATTTGCAATAAAAATACTATAAATCACATAAGGCTGGTGTAAGACAGAGCGGGTGGGGATTAAAGAAAAACAGCGCTCTTCCCAAGTTAAACTCCAACCCAGCATCTGTGCGAGGCACCTTCTCGGAAGAACCCAGCCTTGCGCTAGCGGGAATCTTACCTTGTCGTGCGAAGTTACCGAATGTATTGTGCAGTGTTAATGTGTCGAATACTTTTTCTTTTAGCAAATCTTCCAGAACTGAAAAGCACTGCCAGCGTGCAGCTCATAAAGCATGAGCTTTTCCATATTACATTTCCATGTTTTGTAATAGCAGGGAAAGGAGGATTCAGATACTTCCAGTAGCTCTCTGGTGGAGCGTTCATGACAAAATACAGAAACACGTGTGTCCAAGTGATATGTCGCTTGACAGTATTTTTCTGTCTCTTGTTTTTGTGTGCACAGTGGCCGGATTGGTCATGTGGTTTTATTCATGTAGTCGTATCTTTACCCCCTGCCTCCTGACTTGTTCTAGGGGATGGGACAAGACGCACTTGAGAAGTTAAATTCAAACAAGATGTGCGGGAATGACTTTCTTTTAGGGGTGAGGCAGGAATGCCTTCTAGTAGAGAAGGATTTATGATTTTTGGCTTTGTTTTTCTCTTTCGTTTTTTATCAGGCCTGAGCACATTAGATTTTGGTAGGTCTGAAGATTTATAAAATACAAGGCTCTTTCATTTCTTGTCAGGACTAAAGATCAAGAAGGGTTAAGCAGCACTCCACTGAATATACTCCAATATACCCGCCCAAAAGATGTATCACACAGAAATATAAATTGTTCAAACAGGGAGATATTCGCCAGTCTTGATCATGTAGTCAAATTTGGGGAAATTTAAGGAGGTTGGGATCCATGGCCCTTATTCACCTGAAATAGTAATTTTGAGATGTCAGAAGAGTTTTGAGTGATGGACCTTGATGTGTGTTCAATGTCAGCCATAAGGAAGACTTATTTATGCTGTCGGAGACAACCTGACTGTAACAAGGAACATGTTCAGATCTATGCGATCTTAGACTCTGCATATAGAATGGATGCATTTTTCATTAGCTGCCTGACTTTTTGTTGGCTTATTTGTGTTATAAAAAAATCATAGAACAAAGTTATCTTGGGTGTACAACGACTTGAAAAAATAAGAAATGCAACATTTTGGCACTGTCAGGGTTATGCTCTTTGCTTAGATTTCAAGCTGAAGAACAATATGTACATATTTTAACCTTTGAGTCAGTGAAATGTGCAGTGTCAGTGTCTATAAATGAAACCTTGGAGCTGTCACAGCTGTCTTGACTTCTGAGAAATCTACAGCACGTTCCTAGTCATTCTCATGCTGATAATGTTAGAGAAAAGAAACACATGCGAACATACTCGCACCCTCAGTCACAGAAACCACGTAAGATTCCAGACCACAAGATAGACTGGGACTGTCTCTCTCTCTCTCTTTTTCTCTCTCTCTCTCTCTCTGATTTTTCTTGAAATTAGCTTGGGCTTTTTAGCTACTGTTTTAAAGGACTAGCAGATTCATGAGTTACTATCATTGGCACCTGCTCTAACCCAACCAACCATCGATGAGAGTCACGACCACCACAATGGGTTGGTTCCTTTTCCTCTGGTTTCCTTTAGTCATCTCCCCTGCTTGACTCCTTCCTAAAACAGGCAACTTTATACATACTCTGTGGACCACAAAAAAAGGGGTTTTTTTTTTTTTTAGAGTAAGGAAATCCTAAGGTACCCTTTAAAGATGGTAGCCTGGGAGTGGATTATTGGTATTCTACAATTTTAGCACAATGTTTTATGTGTTCCTTTTGATTTTGAGTCTCAAACTAATCTTATAGATGTCTGTAGAAGGTTATAATTGTGACATACATTTAACTTGTCATTTCATGAAGATTTTCCATGTTGCCACATCTTCAAAATTACTGTTTTGTAAAATGACCACATAATATTCCTTCTGTAAGATGAAGTTCACGAAAACAGGGGCTCCATATTGTCCGATAACAGCTTATCAACTTTCATTATTAAAAAAAATAATAAACTTTATTGTGGATTACACCAAAGCCAGCAGCGGTTAATGTTCCAGTAGTTTTTTTCCTTTTCGATTATTTTCGTAAGACCTTTTCTCAGAAGTGGAGGCTGTTTTACCAGTGAGTCTCCAACTTCTGCCACAATGTACATATCGGGGGGATTATATTCATTACATATTCCCAAGGGAAAACCGATTTCTACTAAATCCCAAAGCATTTGGAAGAGGGGGGAGTTTGGGGGAAGCGCTAGAGAAATTGACAGTTGCCATCAGTCTATTACAGGCCCCTAAGTAACCAGTTCATATGTTGGCATCATCATCCACCATAAGAAATAGTGTTCAGATAAGAAAGAATGCTTCTCACATATGGTTAACCACAACCTACCTCAGTTTGTTTACAATGGAGTCATTTACAAACTTCAGTATGTGTGTGTTAACCTGTGTGATTATTGATGGCGACACCCCAACTGTGTGCAGAATGGATAACCGCTCCCACACCACCATTTTAATTGGAATAATTAGCGGGACAGAATTTGAAATGAAGCAGAGTCATTTTTTTCTCTTCCAAAAATTAGCTTCGATCCTCTTTAACAGGTGGAAATGTAGCCCCAAAGCTACGTTGTTTCAAATTTAGAGTTATTTGAAACTTAGCTGTGATCTAGAAGGATTATTTCTGTACTCCTAAAATTGTCATTGACTTAATTATACGCTTGCAGAATGCTATAGGCCAAACCATACATAGTACAGATGAGGGTGTATTCCCCAGAAAATCCTGTCTTATTATCTGTGCTCACTTTGATTTATAGAAAATCAATCCCAAAGAATTCACTTCAAAGCACAATATACTTTGGAATTTGAATTCCCTAATTCTGAAAGCTTGCTGTGTTCAGTTGGCTGCTTTTATTAAATTAAAGGTAAATGTTAACCCTATAGAGTGAGGTCTTAAAAGATGGTGGGTGGAATCATTTATGTTAACCTTTGGAGAACTTTAGCCTGTTGATTTAAAGGAGACAAAAAAAGATTTGCAGTTTATTCCAGACAGGCATATGTAGGGTGGTTCTACAGTCAGGGCCAAAGTTCAAATTCCCTTCAATATCAGGGGAACTTCTCTCTTCAGCATGTTACTGTTTTTAAAACAACTGCCTTTCTTGCTGATTAAAAGTGATTTTAACTCTAGTGCTAAATACCAAAATGAAAGCAGCAGATAGGGAAGTGCTTGCATGTCTATTTGCTTTTACCCTAAGCCTGGCCATTAAAGGTAATTAATTTATGACCTGGCAAAGCCTTTCTGCCTTTCTTCTATGGATTTGTTAGCTCTGCGTTCAGTATGGGATTCCACATATAACTTGCATCCACCATTTCTGATCTCTTTGGTTCCCCTCGTCTCCTGGAGCGCCCAGGATTAGCGTGAAAGCCTTCTGTTTTTAGAAAAGCAAATCTTGACTCTCAGGGATTGGGTGATTCACAGTCTTCTCCAATCATTAGAGCGAGTTGGATCAACTTCATAAGCAGTGTGTATGTACTGTGAGCTGGCCCTCCTAACACTTAAGGCCATGGACCTTATAGTAATTTTCCCAAATAATTTTAAAGTTATAATAGTTATAATAATCTTCGTTACTCTTTTCTAATATAAGGTCAGTGAAGTTAATAAGCACATCTACAGTCAGAGAAGCTTGAAGAAAAATCATCTGATACTTGTCTACATGCGTTTCCTTTGCTATGTAGCCAGTCTTAAATATGGCAGATTCTCAATACATTGAGTGAAAATACCCATTTTGTGCTGAATTATAGAAGACTGTCCAGGAATTCATGCCAGCCAAAAATTGATTTGCAAAAAGCAGGAAGTTTTGAAATTAAGTGACTATTATGGCTGTGCCATCATCATTTTCTAGATGAGCAAACTGAAGCAGAAAGAGGTTCCTCACCGGTAGCGGAGCTGAGATTTGAACTTGGGTCTTTCAGGTTCCAAAGCACTGGACCAGCCCAGCGTTCTGCCTCTGGGTGATGACAGTACACCTTTGACACCCATGATGGAAAGACCCTGAGAAACCCCAGACCCTTAGAGTCTCAGATACCATCACATGGGCGCACAGCGGAAATGCAGGCTTCCTTTGGCTGGAGCTCTTACCGAAACTCTTTTAATGGTGACATTTCCTTGTTTTAGATAAAATGGCTGGTGGAAGTCTATATCCTACGCTGATCAGAGCCAGCGTTCCATTCTTGAATTTATCCAAGAACAAATTCTGGCAAATCCTGTTTTTCTTGCCATAAGCTTTCTTTGCGGGGGGCGGGGGCGGGGATATTTTCTGGAAAAAAAAAATGCTTTACCATCTTCACCAGTGTTCTAGGCATGTGCGTGGGGACAAATAGGAGACAACTCCCAGCTGCGAGGCAGGATGATGGGGTTGGTGGGGCCGAGTTGCCTCCTGTGTGCTCACTGACGCACCACAGCCTCGGGTTGCAGTGAGGGTTCAGAGGCCTGCCCCGGGCGATTGCAGCTCTTGTACAAGTCCTGTATCCTGTGTCATCATCGCTTGCCGTGCGTCTTTGGGAGATGGTACAGCTGAGGCGCTAAGTAGACAGCCTCTGGAACTAGACTTTGTGCGTTCAAATCTCCTCTCTCCCTTCGGTAAACTGTGCAGCCTTGGGCAAGGTGCTTAACAGCTCTGTGCTTCAGTTTTCCCTGGGTATAGGTTGTGGTAAGTGCTAAATAAGGTAGCACATGGGAAGCGCTTAGAGCAGTGCCTGATGCCTAAGAAATATGATACGGCTGATAGTTGCTGTTATCTTCAGTGTTTCTCACAGAAGTAGTTTTAAACAGTAAGCCTTCCAATGCCAGGTTTCTGTTGTGATGAGCCTTTATTTACCCAAGTGTGTGGCTGTTCCATTGCCTTCTCGCCCATGCCCCTGTTTTAGTGCCCCCATTTTTCTGGCCTGGCCTTTGGTCTGTCCTGCTTCCATTCGACTTCTTGTTCTTGGCTGCGTCTGCCCTCCGTTCTGCCCCCCCTTCGGGGTCTCCCTAAACTCTTCCCTTGTAGTTGCGTCTTTTCCTGCTCCCCTCCTGGCAGGCTTTGCAGCAGGCTCTAAGCAGCAGGTGCAGGTGGAGTTGGAGAGGTGCTGCCTTTGCCCCCTCGGTGCTCCTGGGAACTTTTCCCTCTGGATGTCGTCCTCCTGCAGCTTCACTTTCTACCAGACGTCCCTAGTTCTCCCTGTGGATGTGGCAACCCATTGTCCCTCACCGCAAGGCTGGGGTTCCGCCTCCAGCCACCGCACGGCTTCCCTGTGCACCAAAGAACAGACCAGCAAAGACTATCCAGAGGTGTTAGACCCTTGTCACATTTTTACACCATGTCTCTCTTAAGTTCCTGGTGCTAGGTTCATTTATAAAATGAATGTAATCTAAAGGAATGTCCTGCATAAGGTAAGAGCACTGCCCCCAGGAAGAAAGATAACACAGGTTAAGAACTAGCACTTAGAAACCAGAGGTTTTCCTCCCAAGGAGTAAGTTCTCACTTCTGGACTCCTTGGGTACTTTCCGTCCCGTGGTTTAAAAGAGACCCTTGAATTGTTAACTGTATAACATTTTCTAGCGAAAAGCTCTTTGGTTAAATAAACACAGTAGGTCTAATGAATTGGGAAGATTCCGTGTTCTAAAATTTGCCTTTTTCTGTGAGAAAGTTGCTCACAGATGTATACCTTTGCCAAAGAGAAGAATCTGGGGAATGCGAATGCATTTTTCTGCCAAGTAAAGTAGGAAGGGTACGGCATTTTACCCGGGCCCTGCTTACCTTGCTGCGCTGGTATTCGGTGGAATAGAGATCATGTATAAGTGCCAGGTACTCTAGGAGAGACAAAGAGCTCTGACATGTGGTCCACACACTCAAGGAAGAGCACACACACGGAAACCTAAATAACCATGCGGAGTGTGTCCCGGGGGATTGCACTGAGTGCCTGGGTAACTCAGATGGTCCACGTGGTGACTTCGGAGGAATTGAAACAATCAGAGGAGGGAGAAAGTTGATTGGGCTTTGCAGTGTAAATAGGAGTTAGCTAGAAGAAAGGAAAAGAGAGCAGCATTCCATGCAAAAGGATGGAAGAGTGACGGGCTTAGAGGGGTTTCCTGAGATTTGTCCAGAGGTTTCTGAGTAGGAAGAAAAAACACGAGGAACGTCCTAATGACAATCTTAAGTCTGTCATTGACTTCCTGTGTTGTTGCGTGATGACTAACCCTAGAGCCACCATTTCTCATGTGTAAAGTGAGCATAATAAAACTGAATAAAAAGTCTCAACAGCCTGCCACGCTCAGTAGGCATTTCACCCCACTTTTTGCTGGTATCGTCGATCTCCCGGCTGCCGGCACGTTTCCGCCCCCGGCAGCACCATTGCTCATCTTTCCGCTACTCTCTACTTCTGTTCCTGCTGTTACTCCTGTTAGCGCCCCGCTGATTTCTATGAGCCGGTCCCAGCCCAGCTCTTTCCCCAAGGGTCCCCTTCCCCCCGGCCCCCCGTCGCCGTCCGTTCTCTGCTCCCTGAGTTCTTTGTAAGGAGACCTGACTCAGACACAGCAGGGTGGGCCTGGTGCAGGCCAGACTGCAAAACCACCTTCCAAGACTGAATTCAAAGGTGAAACACGTGACCTCAGTTTGCCCACGAGTTAATGGTGAGCAAAGACGAGTCCCGCGGAACTGGACCCTCTGGTTCATAACACGAACGCATCAGAGCACCCGGACTGGGCTGCAGGTTCACTAGAGCCGTCTTGCACAGCCCGTGCTTCAGCTGAGCTGTGAAGTCTAGCCTGCTGATTGCTGGGGCGGCAGCCGTGTGCCCAAAAGCGGCCAAGCCAGGGTGGCCCGCGGATGGGGAGAGGGTCCCATGGCTCTGTTCTCATGCTCCCTTCCCTGCGACTTAGAACTGGCTGTGTGGCATTTTTGAAAATGATTTCTATCCACTTGCCTGAGAAGACCTTCCTTCCCGTCAACATTTGAACTGCTCTTTAATAGAAACTGTGCATCAATCACCTTAATGATTATTTTAAGCATTTTCTTGTGGTGCCACCCTGAATATCAAGGGCATCCTTTAAGAACAGGAAAAGACATTAAAATATACGGACCAGGTAAAAACCCATGCATCTCCTAAATATGGCCTCATGCCACCGCAGAGAGAGGAGTCTGTAGAGGAGTGGGGCAAGTAGGAAATGCACAAGCCAATTAATAAAGATGGCCTTCATTCCTCGTACCTGCGCTCGTGGTGATAATTTCCCATTTTCATTCCTGATCGGTTAGACTGCTCTCAGGGTTTCTGTGTGATGACCTAGTCCCTCATTTCTTATTTCCCCGAACAAGTTTTCCTACCACACAGATAGGTAGAACTTGTCTGGGGGCTTGTTAGAGATGTTTTATTGCCGTAGCTAGAGGTCTGGAGTATTTTATATACTAGGAATTTTCAATTAGCCAATTTTAATTAACTAATTGAAGTTTCTTATTAAGCTTTTATGATTTGTCATAGTGGTCTAGCTGTGTGTGCACCCTCTTCTATTAAGAAGCCATTAAATCCTTAGGAACGGCCTGTGAATTCATTAATCTTACTGTAATATTGCAGTAGTCAGGGTCCAGAGGCAGGGGCATTTGTTAAGCTGGAGCCCTAAAATAGGATCTTCTAGATAAGAGAACATTGCACCAATGGAGGTGGAGCAAAGGAGGGAGAGCTCTGCAAAACCTGCAGCCACCCCATTTGGACTTATTTTTGAGTCAGTTTTTATTCGGGTTTTTTTTTTTATGCCTCTCTATTGGGTGTTCTGGAAATTTGGGATACTTCATACCAGTTGCACAACTTGAAACCCTGCAGAAAGGTCTTTATAAGGCAAACCAGCCCAAGATGTTCAAGGTGGTCTCAGAGAAAGTGACATGATCCCTTGTGTCACCGTTTAGGTTTATTTTCTAAATAAGCACTAAAAGCCACTTCTGAAATGCCAAGTGAGGCCTAATATTTAGGATACAAAAGCTAGAAATTTCTGGAATAAATGTGGCCAAATGGTATCAGGTTTAAGCTGATATCCTTGAAGGTCCCAGGAGAAGTACTTGAGGATTTAAACACAGTTCATTTACCCAGGAGAGAACCAAGGGAGAAGTGTATGTCAGACCGAAACAGGCCTTTGTCCCTAGAGGGGAAGGGGATTGGCCAATGCAGACTCACGACAGAACAGAAATGAATCAACAGCATAAACTTTCCACCAACAAATGGACTTATGAGTTACCATAATTCATTTTGAGCTTGAATAGAAAAATTAAGATTTGCCATTATTCACGTGCTGCCTTGACTCTGGGATCACAAATACATACTCTTCAGAGATAGCACTTCAACAAAGGTAACGGCCCCTCTGGTCTCCAGGCCCCTAGTTGGCTGAATTTACAATTTACAGATGTTCTCCTCACGCCGGCCCTGTGTCATGGAGGCAGGCGGCTGCAGCAGCCAGACCAGGCCTTACCCAAAACGGTGAGGTCGTGGAGTTGGGCGGGGCTCCTTTTTCACCCGACTTCCTTCGTATGACTTTCCTGGTGTTCTCTGGACGTGTGCCCTTCCCCATTCCTGGCTTTGTTGTGAGGGGACAAAAAACCTTTCTCTTCAGAAGCTTTGAGAGTCCTGGTTGAGGATAGAAATAACGGGGTGCAATAAATGACAATTCCAAGTAGAGGGACATTGGGGAATAATGAGCTCTGCTCATAAGGTTCAAATAAAGGGACATTGGCTGATCATAGCCCAATACATGACCCTCCCTGGTAGCATTCCCATGTTACAATATTTCTTGAATGCCTGAGCCATAAACCCAAAGTGCTTGATCTTAATAGGACCCATGGCAGAATCAGAATCATTGAGTCAGGAGACCCCTTGTTTTATAGGAAAAAAACAAGCTCTCGTGGGAACATGAAAGGAGGGTAAAGGGTAAATCCAAAGTAGATCGGTGTCAGCCCATAGATCACTTGCTACCCTGCTTCTTCGTTGAAGCACTCAAAACTGAAGGAAGGGGTCCTTCTCCTTGATCTTTAAGATCTCCTGTGCCCTACTCCAGGACTTGGCTGGCCCTCCCACTACTGTGTCCGTGCTGCAGTCCGCCACCCCCACCCAAACGTAAATTCATCTCCGTGTTCCTCTAGCGCCCCGTTAATCTGGGAAATGAAGTCCGCGTGTCCACAAGTGACTTCACAACATTTACCCCATGAGATGCTCTTCAGAAGGATTCTGTGGTCAATTTAAGTTTGGGAGATGCTTACACATCATAGATCCCTATTCACAGTGTAAGGTGGAAAGATTCACAATGCAAATTAAAGCTTCTGAGAATTTTTATTTTCACAAATATCTGATTAACTCATTTAGCCTAGAGTTTCCCACCTGTATTAGACTGTAGACCCCTTTAGGAAGTGCTGCATTAAGTCAAGGTCATGCCTAATGGTGACCTAGCTTACTACCACTCTCAGCTGACTTTTTTTTTTTTTAAATAACAACCTGCCTTTTGGTGACACCCTCACAATCGGTTGTAAAATTAAAGGAAGGTGGTAGGCAGATCGCTGAGCGGGCCCCGGGGGTTGGGTGAGGGGGTAGAGAGGGACGCCTGTCCGCCGGAATCCCTCACAGCTGACCTCACTATCACCAGTTTGTTCTCAACCCACAGAAAGCCTGAAATCCGAAGAATATGAGTCAACTTCTTGTTCATTTTTAGAAGCCAGGAAATTTACAGGGCTTTGGGGAGGTGATGTCTATCAGGAAAACACTCTAGAAAGCTAATTAAAAGGCTTTGAGTACTGAGAGTGTTTCACGGAAACAAATCATCGCAGTCCGATTGGAAAGGTCTCTGTCAAAAGCAGCCAAGAGAATTAGCTTAGCACAGTTATAAATGAAATGATATAAATTACACCTCTTTTTCGAAAAACACCGAATTCAGGGAACGCGTGTTGGCTTGGTTTTCATAGGAGTTACAAAGGATGTTTCACTTATTACTGCTTTTTTCTATTACTTCACAAATCTGGCAGAAAACTGATGTTAAATATGTACAAGACTAATATATATCTTGAGAAGTATAGGTAGGCCAAACCACAGGAATTTATTGGCCAGCCTCCTTAATTGTCATGAAGTTAGAAGAAGTCAATTAAGCGAGTCCTACTTGAGCCTGAAAAGTCAAGTGTGGGGCTCAGGGAGTGGTCTTGTGCATAGATTTTGAGCCGAGCCCGCCTCGTCCTCCACAGGAACCCCGACTGTAGTGCCTCTGATTTTTCACATGGTAATCACCGATACGCATGACAGGTGGGTACCCTAAGCCACCTTTCTTTGAGTTGCTAAATTTGGCCTTCATGTATGGGCTGACCAGTCATGAGAGAGAAAAATTGCTAGAGTACAACGCTGGACATCTTTTGGGGGGTGAAGGACAGGATCAATATCGCAGGTGGACAAGAAATCTCACAAAAGCCACCATCCTAAATAAGTGTTCCCAGACTGCGCGGTCCCACTCACTGCCCACCAAGCCCCATTCCGTGGTTAGCCTTCCTCTACAGCTGGCAGCGGGCACTTGAGCTCCCCCAGGGCCATCAGCTGGGCTGGGCACGGTGTTGGAGAAAATTCAATGAAGGGAATTGGGGAAAAGAAACACTACAGCACCTGTGAACCCATGTGTGTACCCGTGGGAGCTGTGAGGAGGGGGGGCTCCTACGCTAGGGCCGCAGGGTGTCTGTCTGAAGTCTCTGGCATGTCTGCAGGTAGATGTCTCAGGCCCCACTTTTGCTGGTTCCCGGACAGCCTGGCTGGAAGGAGCCGGCTGAGGAATGAGCAGGCGCCCTGCAGAGAGGCGCCTGGCAAGCCCCCAGCGGGGGACAGGAGTCAGAGGTCACAGCACCCAGCACCAGGGTGTCCTACCTCTTTCCCCAGGCCGGGGCGATGGTAACGCTGTCTCTGTGGCTTCTCGGGTGAGATCTCCGGTACGTTCTGATGGTTCAGGACAAATGACCCTCCTTCTCCCCCGGTTGTTGGAGCCGCGGGGCTCATCACCTGCTCTCAGACTGAGCCCCTGGCTTACGATGGGTTCGTTTTTTCCAGGTCTGTGGTCTGATCGTAGAGGGGCTCAAGCATCATCTTCAGTCTATTTGTTTTCCATTTGTTCAAAGTAAACTGATCTTGTTTCATGCCTTTCCCCAACTAAAGAACGTGGGTGTGTACGGGCTGCCGGCCCGGAGCCCTGTTTAGAGAGTCTGAGGATCCGGACCCTCTGATGAGGTCAGTTCTGAGGTCGCACACCTCAGCCGAACTGCGGGGCTCTGGGAAGCCCGCTCCCCGCGCCTCGCGCTCTTGGAGCTGCGCTTGCGAGCCACCCCCGGCGCTTCCACCAACTACTACCTACGATGTCAAGCGGCTGGATTTGTCGTTTGCCTTGGTGACTCAAACAGCACGTTTCAGATTCAGCATGAAGTTTGAAATCCTTCTTATACACATAAATTTTAATCTCAAACGTTACCTTCCAGATGAGTGCCGGCACAGGGTTTGGACAGTTTTTACCTCCTGGCTGAAGTTAACACAGCCCACACCTCAAAACGTTGTTCAAGCTTAAAATTTATCCACCTGCACATTGGATTAGAGGGGCTTGAAAAATTGAGAAAGGGGAGAGAATATTTTTAGTACTTACGACTCCATAGCCTTAAATGACTTAACTTTTCAGATTATGGTTGCCAGCTGGAAAAACTTGAGTTTAGTAGAACTTGAGGCCTCATCAAATATGTGTTCCGTGCTTTTAAAGTAAGCTCAGGATTGTGCTAATACCATAACTAATATCCCATGCTACTGCCTTTAGAGCAGGAAAAAATGCCCTTTTTCTTTTTCTCTGCTAAAGATGATTTTGTTTAATATATGAAGCTCTTTGTTGATCAGGATGTGGTTCCATTTGGTAGCATTTAAGGGATCAAATAGGTAAGATTTTTATATTGAATATTGATAGCAGGTGCCTTCAAATCCCTACCATGTTTGTACTCTCATAAGAACAAAAATATCTTGATGTGTTTTTTCCTGAACATGATTTAAACATGTTTTAAATGCATTTCTGCATCTGTACTTGTAAAGAAGAAAACGGACTAAAGTTGATGACATCTGATTTTAATCAAAGAGGAACATGCTTGTTTAGCTCTCCCAGCCATAAGCTGCTTAGAGTTCTCTTCTGTGCCTTTTCCTCGGTGATTTGTAGTCTAGAGACAACTCTGCTCCCAGCTAAAGCTCAGCCACTTTGGGAAGGCCTACAGGGATTTGATTTCTTTGAGCCAGATCTGTCTTTAAGCTGTTGGTGTTCCTTACGGGACCTATGGAAGAACGTAAACAGAGAATCAGCGGATTAGGCTGTAATTCTGTACTCATATGGTGTGCTGCATTGGCAAAGAGCCCCCTGTTCGCATTGGTGGCACAGGTGAAGCCTAGGAACCGTTCCCCTGTGTGCCGGGATCGATGCCCTCATCCCCTTTTCTCTCTGGTAAACTCCAGCTGATCCCTGAAAAGCCAGCTTCTCCAGCAAGACTTACCCGACTCCTCCGACCCCTTATAGTTAATTACTCCTCTGTGCCCAGCGTTCGGCTTGTGCCAAAGTGGTTATGGCTCTCTGTGTACCTGTCTTCTCTCTAGGCTATGGGCTCTTTGAAGGCGGGGGTGGTTTTTTATTTATGCCTCAGGAACTGAACACAAACGCCTTGTTACACTGAATTGAACTGTTGCTAACGCAGCTGTCCTGACCTACCCCACTCACGGCCTCATGAACCAGTTTTCCATTCTGCAGGGATTCAGTGAGAGTCCTGAATACCAGAAGTTGAACGTTTGCTGAATGAATTAATTCATCATGTAGTAATAGATTGCCGTAGCTACATAGCTATCAGATGACCAGAATCAGATTTTACTTTTTATTTGCATATACTGTGGTAGCAAATGCTTTAGAAGTTGGTAGAAATTGCACTATTAAATATTAGAGACCTGCATGTTTGATCAGGCTAGTAGTAGTAGTCTTTTAGGTTAGCAGAACTAAAGCATCCGGGAATCCAGGCTAAGGACTGTTACAAGCCATGAAAGGGTAGACAAGGAAGTTATGAAACCCAGATTAAAATGAAAACACATATTTATGTAGAGGAGATGAGCATAATATCTATCCTGAGCCTTTACTGTATGACTGAAGCCAGCTTCCTGAGTAAGATGGTCGAATAGAAGTAATAATAAGTCCACTTTAAGTGGTTTACGATCATAAAAGAATGGGCAAGATAATGGAATATATATAACCATTATTTAAATACCATTTTAAAAGTGAAAACGTAGTAGCTGTATTTTGTATTTGCAGAAAATTAGAGAAAGGTTAAGTCCTCCTGTGTGCAAGGGGAATGTCTTTTTTATGAGTGAGATTCAGATCATTTAAACCATCAGTGCGTTTTTAATAGAAACTTTTTGGGCTGATTTGTAGTATTGTGTCCTATGTTTGCTTTGGAATAACCATTAATTTATGGATACTTTGACAACTACTTAAGTGTAGTTCTATGCAGCACATTGTAGGCTAAGTAGGCTAATGAAATACTTAGTTCATAGCACATAGTCCTACTAAGTAGGACAATACGGAGTTCAAGTTTTGTTAACTAAGTTGGGCTCAAAGCTAAAATGACTTCATGGGGGCGCCAGGGTGTTAGTCGTTAGTGTCTGCCTTTGGCTCAGGTCGTGATCCCAGGGTCCTGGGGTTGAGCCCCACATCGGGCTCCCTGCTGGCGGGGAGCCTTCTTCTCCCTCTCCCTCTGCCTGCTGCTCCCCTGCTTGTGCTCACTCTCTCTCTCTCTGTGTCACATAAATAAAATCTTTAAAAAATAACCTTCAAATAGTCAACAAAACCCTTCTTCACCTTTGGATTCACAAGCCTACTTAGTCTAAATCTTCCTATAAATCTGTGTGTCGGAAGTTAAATAGTAGCAACATTCAAGCCACCTTTGGAGCCACTCAGTGGCCTAGAACAAATGGCTCCTACTTAGGGACCTTCCCCCCAGTCATCGAAGGAGATCATAAAGACACAAACTCCAGCCTCTAGAGATTCTGGTCTAGAAGAAATGATGTGCAGCCCAGGCATTTATATTGTAATGTTCCCAGTTGTCTTTTGGAAGCCACTCACAACCCCATGAGCAGGGAGGGCTCCCCATTCTCAAGGAGACTTAGTTGGTCGTTAGGGGGACCTTGGAGGCTCTTGGATTTTTTTTTCAGTAGAAGGTCAAGTAACACAGAGGTCTTTACATCCCTAGTCCCTGTAGGCTGCTGCTGAACATCAGGCCATGCGAGATTCCAGAGCGCCTTCAGAATTGCATATTAGATAGTCTTTAGGTTAATCCTTCAAAAATATTTATCGCTATGTGGTGTGTGTGGTGACTAGAATATTTAATTTCCCTTTCAGACTAAATAAGTCAACTACAGATTTAGACACATCTCCTGGTTCCCCAAGTAGAGTGAGCACTCTACCGGTGATATTTTGGAAAGTGACTACAATTGTCGATATACTGAGGACTATCCCAGATTCTTACATCATTCGTGAACTCTTGAGAAATTAGTTCTTTTCTTTTTTTAAAGATTTTACTTATTGGATAGAGAGAGCACAAGCAGGCAGAGCAGGAGGAGAAGCAGGCTCCCCACTGAGCAGGGAGCCCAATGTGGGACTCGATCCCAGGACTCTGGGATCACGACCTGAACTGAAGGCAGACGCTTAACCATCTGAGCCACCCAAGCGCTCCTAGAAATCATCTTCAAGAAAGGGCTATCAGTTCCAGACCAGTACTACAAACAAATGACATAACCGTGGGATAGAGTCCATCTCGGACAGGCATACAAGGCCATGCTGCTGCTGCAATCCTGAGAACCCTTGGCAAGGGAACCATGATGAACCAGGCCCCTCATAAGTGGTGGTTACTGGTGTGATGGGAATCAGACAACCATAAAAATCTGACCGGTGTCATCAGGCCTGGTGGAAGTGGTTGTGAGCTGGGGGGGGAGAAGGGCGGTACTGGTGGGGGAGTAGGAATTGCTGGGAAGATCTGTCTTGCAGGGACCCATGGCCCTGGGACTGAGAGAGGAGGTGTAGAGGGCTCTGCTGGTCGACCTCAAGGTTAGAGACTAGAAGATGCATATTGAAGCTCAGGGAATAATCAGGATTGCTTCTCACAGTCCAGTTAGTGCTGGGTTAGCACTGGGTTTCACTGGATATTTTATACGCACACTTAGTTCTGTTTGAAATAATGCCTTCTTGTTTTACTTTGCCTAAAAGTGTGCCCAGTAGCTGTGTGGTTAAGCTCTGGCCTTGAAAGGTTTTTTAAAGCCCCACTCCCCCAGTTCAGTACTCCAGAAGTACCCAAGTGGATTCTCAAACACTTGCCCAAAGATCCCAGATAGAAGGTTTGTTTTCTTCTAAGTCTTGTGATAGTTTTAAGATGATAATGCATAGCAGGGGGGTGTCAAAGATTATTTCTTAAATTCCAAAATAAGCCCCATCATAGCCGAGGAGAGGATTCCAGAAAGGGTGTGGTTTCAAGAAATAGAAGCTAAGCAGGGGGTTTCCTGCAGAGCCAAATGATCCAAAATCTTTTTCTGCCCCTTGGAAGGACAGTGAGGCCCCAAAATAGAAATGAAGCTCCCCAGGGCTGGCTTTACTCAGACTGCTGGAGTGCTAACTGCTGACATGTGTTTTTATGAATATTGTTGCTCATGGAAACCGCTTCGAGCAAATGACAGCACCCAAGATTCTCATGTGACCCCTGTGTGATTTTGGGGAAAACGTGACTTTACCAAAAACAATAAACGAAATCCCACGTCCATATGTTTCAGGCAAGTTCAAGAAACGATTTTGTTGGCCCGAGACCAGGACTGTGAAATAAATAGCAGGCATAATTAATTTTTAAGATGCGGTCACCATTATAAAATGAAAAATCTGATAATAGCTGCTTAAATCTGGCATCCACATACAAAACAAATTATAGTCTACCACTTAAGTCACAGTTTGTATTTCAGATTACTTGATTTTTTTCAGCAGAAATGTGTCGACAGGCCTATTTTCCAAAATAGGAAGCCAAATGGCAAATGGTAGGATACTCGGAAAATGAAGGGATCGGTCTGCAGGCGAGCAAAGGCCTGCTAAAACCTAGTGCCCTGTTGACTCTGCCTTTGAGCCACGCGTTCCGTTGAACTAGATTCACGCACTGAACGGTTTGGAATACGAAGGATGCAAATATGGCTCTAAGAGCGCAGCGGGCACGCATGTTGCATTCCTTATCACTAGAGTGTTTGGAAAGATTTAGTTCCCTTTGTAGTGTTGTGAGAGAGTTAAATGGTATCAGGCCGTGGCGCTCTGCCCCGTGGGGCAATACCTCGCCTGCGGAGGACGTGTTTCCATAGTTTTTGCGAAGCCTTATGTGGAATTTGAATGTATGTCTGAGAGCATGTGAGGGAGGGATGTGGTACAGAGCGATTTCCACGTCAACCTTGCATCGTGTCCTAGGAATCCAAGGCAATGTGGAAATCAGGAGACAGACTCAAGCCCGTGAGGTGTGTGGCCCAGCCCAAATCCGAGTTTGCCTGGACCTGGAGCAAGGTGGGGAGAGGCTCCGGGATGTGGAAGGCTGGCCCGCCAGGTGTCTCGGTGGCACGCGTGGAGTGTCCCTATGGGTCTCGCCGCAGATGACAGCGGCTCTCGGCCGAGCGAGGGCAGGCGCGCTTATTTGTGGGGGCAGCAGTGAATGCGCTCACTCGGGGGTGACCAAAGCGTCAGTGGAAGGGAAATGAGCCCACACAGTGTTGATGAAACCCTCGATTTACGCCCTCATGGCACTAACTTGGCATCCTATGGAGGGGAAAGATTGGCTCCCTAATTTGAGCTTGTACGAGGGGGCAGTAACGGAGTAGGCCCGAGGTGTCGGGGAAGAGGGAACACATGATTTCAGAAGGAAATGACCACATTCCTTTCTTGCATCTCCCCGGATCTGTCTCGGGAGACCCTCATCTGGGTCTCATTAGCCGTCCAGCCGCACAGCCTCCCGCTCGCAGTGGAGGCGTCTACCCTGCCCTCCCCTCCCCTGCATTTCCCACAGCCTTGGAACCTTCTCACAAGCCATCTTGGGTGCGGCCCCTCCCTGGACGGGGTGCGTTCTCTGTCCTTTCCGCATCAGCCTCATGGCCCAGAAGGAGGCATGTAAACATCTGTATTTTCACAGGGGTCTCCTCGAGGGGGGACCCGTCTAATCTGGTTACACTCAGAACCTCTACTGCTCTGGATTCTTAGTAGGCTGGCTTGGGAAAGGCAAGCGGGTGAGGCAAAGGGGGCCCTGTGACAGAACTGAAGAGTGGTGGTATTCCCACTCGAAAAGGCAAGCCTCCCAGGAGTTGCAAAAACCCGGGGAGAGGAGGTCTGTGCCCCAGAATTACCACCTATGACTGAAAAGGCCTGAGGTCAGGTGATGAAATCGTCCCCCCGCTTCCCTCACTCCCGGAACTCCCTGTGCCCATGAAAAGATAGAGGCTTGTGTCTCGGCCTTGGTCCTCCCCCAACACTCTATGCTTGGTCACAGCCGGGAGCCAGAAAGGCACGTATTATTTATTGTCCCTTGTCGTTAAAATACCACATAACAGTGTAGGGTAATGTTCTCCGGCCAGTGTCAACCTCTCCCGTTCCTTCCACTAAAAGCATTTGTCAAAGTAAGTAAAATCCAGGGGTCCCTGCCTATTTGGGGAAGTGGGAGCTTTGGCTTCGGCTCGCTCCCAATCACTCCCACTCACTTGTGGGATGTTGGGCATTTCACCTCTCTCAACCTGTTTCCTGGTCTCCGAAGGGAAGATAAGAGGGATATCGTGTGGATCCAACAAAGAGCACTCTGCACCAGGGATTGGCCTGGAATAAGTGCTCGTTTCAGTAAGTGCTGCCCCGTTCCCTCTGGCCAAGGCAGGTTTGCCTCCGATGGTCATTCAGGAGAGTCTCATCTTTGGGGTTGAATAGTCGAGGGCATTTGGACCTATCAGTAGGAAGCTGTAGTAAACGATCTGGTGGAGTGACCTTGAGCTCGACTGTGACTAGGGGAAGGGAGGGAGACTGAGTGACAAGACCCAGGCAGGACATTGTGCGGGGCACAGAGCGAGCGATTCATAAACGTCACTGATCCTGTCTCGATCCTGGGAACAGAAATGGGGAGAAAATAGACAGGTGTCCATCCCCCACTGTGTGATGGCACCATGCTAAGTGTTTCTACACTTGTGACCTCTTAATCCTCACCCGAGACGCTAGTCAGCGAGGGGATGGTGTCGGCCCCATTCTCCAGTTGAAGCGATTCATTCCAAGTCACAGTGAGTCCGGGACAGAGCTGAGACGGAACTTAGAGCCTCTTTCCAGATGCCCTGAAGAGCTTGCCCTAGAATTATGCCATTTTACACCTCCACCTCCCTAGCCTCCGCTTTCCAGTAGCTTCCCTCCTGTGGGCCATGCTTAAGCTGGCATAAATTTCAAAAACAGCTAATTCTTCCTGCTGGACAGGCCATAAGTAAGATGCATCATAATTAGCTATGTCTGATTGACCTCCTGTTGTCCTAAGCTGTAGCCCCTAATTGTCTGGTGGGGGGGGGGGGTTGCTATGGCTAGTTTTATCATTCTGACAGTTTGCTAATAAAAGGTCACCCCAGGTACAGAAGCGCTCTGATTTACATATGGCAAGTAAAAGGGCATTATGGGAAGTCAGCATCTAAGGTAGGCCTGTGCATTTGTTGATATTGACACCCATGCTGAGATTCCATAATTGACAAGAAATGCTATTATTAAGCAGGTCTGTTGAGATAATTAGCACTCAGGGTTGCATTTTTAATCGGACTTGAGTCAGATAATTTATCACAGCAGTCGCAAGCTGTCAGGGTCACACAATAAATACTCATTAAGGCTGAATAAAGATTAACTGCAGGCTGAAAGAAAATTAGGCCAACTAGTAACATTTGATTTCAATATTTACAGTGCTAATTTGGACTGGTATTGGCAAAAAGATCAGATCCCCAAATCGAGCTCATTTATGAAGGAAGAAGAGATGTTGAGATGCCTGAGTGGGAATCTTTTTAAAGCTTGAAGTCTTATTCCTAACTGATGGCCAAAAGTATTAATTTTGAAAGGTTCATTTGGCACGGCGGTTCTGAGAGCCTTGATATCTCTGCATTAATAAGATGACAACTCCAAACAGAGAAATTGTGCATCTTGAAGGCATGCCTAATTTGTTAACATTAGTCAGATCCTGCACTTTTAATTTAATGCAACTTGCTTGTCTTTGGTTCATACATGGGCAGTTTATGGCACTTCGAGTTAATTAGAAACACCTACCGTTAAAACATGCAACATTTTTAAAGGAAAAAGGAAGTCATTTCAAGCCACTATATTACCAGGCCAAGACATTTATGTACTTGCTGATAATTTACAGTATACTAAAGATAGGGAACCAAATGAGAACATTAGTATTTATGAATACAGTAAATTTTGTTGACAAAACCAGTGTAAAAGGTCAGATACAGAATCCACAGCAAATGTGCAGTTTGTTTATCAGACCAAGAGGCTTAGATTTTAATAGAAAATTAATTTCAAGGGCCGCAACATGGGTGTAAAACCCTGCTGAAGACCCAGGACCCATGCGGCCTCTAGTAGAGCCTACCCCCACCCAGGGACCAACGGTCGTCGGCTGGCATGGACCACCATTGGCATCTTGGTGCTGTTATCAGACTTGGGGGCTCTCAGCCAGATTGCTGTCATCATCAGAGAGCTTTTGTTAAAAGCCTAGTTCTGCCTGCAGTCTCTTCTCTGTAGAAGGATGATAGGTGAACTCCTGAGATAGGGCTTCTGTGTCCGGGAAACGCAAGCCCTAGAAAGACAATGGATTAGACTGAGGCAGGGACTCTGAGGTGGGTTTAGGACACAGAAAAGGCCCTTGAGGGCATGAGGGGACCAGGCCGAGGGGGGTTTCAATGTCCTGAGGTCAAGAGCTGCCAGGGGGGGCGGGGGTTGATCCCAGAGGGGACAAAAAGGAGAGAGCAGGGTGAGAGACAGGAATGTTTGGTGGCCACAGCAGAAAGGTGTTGCCTGTTTCACCAGCCCTTCCAGGGAACCTACCAGAAATAAAGTGGAGAGGTCTTTGTGTTCCGGGGTTCATTTCCAATGGTGGTGCGCTCAGGACAGGTGGAGTGTTAGCAAGTAGCAAGCAGGTAAGAGCAGGACAGAGGACAGGTGGCAGGAGATGGCTTTCTTCCCAGGAGACTGGGTGCTGCTCACTGCCATCACCCTGGGGGTCCCAATCCACAGCCAAAGTCTGAGTTCCTGCCTGCTTCAGCCCTCAGCGCCCTTCTCATTGGCCATGGCGGCCACAGAATATATAGGCTTTCCACCTTAGCTGGAAAGAGACAGGGTTAATTACAGACAAATAGGAAAGCAGGGCCCCTGACCCCGGTTTACTCATCTCAGTCAACGGTGTGTTGACCTTGTGATGGGAAGCCGGGGACGAAAGCAGGTCTGAATCCTCAGAGTTTCTCACGAAGTTGGGAGACACACCAGTAAGTAACCGTAAAACCAGGCTCCTATGGTGAGTGCCAAACGTGAGAAAAACAGCATGTTAGGTTCGCTGATGGCAAGGTTCCAGTTCGCCTGTGATCTCATGCAGGATCATCCCATTTCCTACCGGCCGGAAGTAACTTCCGCAAGAAGTAACAGGGCCGCCTCGGCCAGAGTTGCATGCTCACTCCCTTCTCTGCAGATCCGGAGGCTCCTCCACCGGGCCCGCTGCTCATCTGGGTATGGAGGCGGGCCTATGACCTGCACCATGGATGCCTAGGCTTTCCTTCCCAACCCGCTGCTCCTTCTAGGCTGCTCCTTGCCGTGGGTGTCAGTCCTTCCCCACCCCAAGCCGTTATTTCTACCTATCTTGGCTTTGCTCCCTGTCGGTTCATCTTTGCTAAGCTGTGAGTTGATAGCTAAAGAATTTTCTTCCTGAACCTTGATATTTTAAGCAGTGAATTCCTGATAACCAAATCACTCCTAGTGTCCTGAGTAATGAATCTCTAACTGTAGCATTTTGTTAGTGTATTTTGGAGGGGGAAGATCTGCTCTGTGCTCCTTGAGCCACGTTGCGTGGCCAGCCACGATTTGGCTCTGCCACACTAGCAGCATTTCAGAGACGTGGCCCCAGTGTCTGGTTTCTAGCTAAACAGCGACGGTGGTGAAAGAGGCTGAAGGCCCTTAGGGAAATGGGTGAAAAGCATTCCCCACACTCACAATTTTTAGGTCTTTAAAAAAGAATCCTTTAAAAGCAACCACATAACTTAATAATAATGGCTACCACTTATTGCCACACCTGGTCAAAGCACTTTGCACTGTGTTCACTCATTCAGTCCTCATATCCAAACAATCCCCATTTCACAGATGAGGTACTTGAGCCACAGAGATAATAAGTAACTCGTCCAAGGCTGTAGCACCTGTGAGGTGGGAAGCTGAGATTACTGTGCTCTGGAATGCCACGGAAATGGCCACAGGGCGAAGGCCTGCTTGTCAGATACCAGGGCCAGGATGGAGAAACAGGTTCCCAGAGGATATGAGCACAAACACAGAGGCTTTGGGGGTTTTTGTTTGTTTGTATTTCAGGGAAAAGTTAATGTTAAAAATGAAGCAAGCCATCTGCCTCCATACAATAGAACCTAAATTCCCTCCAGCGAAGAAGACTTAAAATGGCAGGGTTCACTTAAGGATTGCATCTGGCCATTCATTCCAAAGATGATAATGAAACTTGGAAGAACCTTTGTTAAATGGCTAGAGACAGGGTCAAGCCATGAATCTGTTAAGAATTTGGCTATGACAGTGTTTGTGATAGAAGAAAACTGAAAATAACCAAAATGCTCTTCAGTTGGAGATTGAGTCAATAAATTGAATGTAATTCATCCTATTTAAAACCATGAGGTAGTGACCTAAAAATATGTCCACGATATATTGCTAAGTTTAAAAGGAAAAAAAGAAATTTGCAAAGTGCTACAATCTTTCATGTATGTATGTATTAAAAGTAGGTAAAGAGAATACACTGAAAAATGTCATCTGGAGTCGTCTCCAGCAACTGCCAGTGGTTGGGACGGGACTGTAGAAACTTTCCCTTTCTACATTGTAAATAATTCTGTAACATTTGGATGTTTATGGTGAGATATGTTGCTTTTGAATTCCAAAGAAACAGATTAAAAACCAAGTTTTTATGGACAGTCCTCTTCAGTCAGGTAAATGAGATTTCCTAATGGGATATAAAGCTTTTTCATAGCATATTGATTCTACTGTTATATGTCCATAAAAACAAGAGAGAACATGGATTGCTTCATCTTTTTTCTTATTTGTAAGCAATACATCCATTCTGCTGATAATTTTGAGTGTTTTTGAGTCACCAATTTATTTTTCACTCAGTCGATGTGCTCTGGGAAGAGAGAGATCATATTTTGGGTACCCGGGAGCCAATCAGAATAAGAGCACATCATAGAAGCATCCAAAAGATGAAGTTCAACAACAAAAATAGCTACCGCCTTTATTGAGTAACTGCTCTGCCCCTCATTTGCTCCTCACAAGGCCCTGGAGTATTCTGTTGGTCCCTATTTCTCCGGAGAGGAAAAGCAAGGCACAGCTAGGGTGAGGCTTCAGACCATCTCTGAGTTACTCTTCCGGAGTCCTTGTGAACCATTAAGCTTCACTGCTTTCCTGTGGAGTAAATGGCTTGGGAACCAAAGCTTCCTTTGGCCACGTCTCCAAGAGCTGTGTCCAGAAAGTCGTTGGCAAGACTTCAACGACCCTGCTTGACACCAGGTACTTATTTAAGTCCACGAAGACAACCGAACATGGTCAGCAAAGCCTCACGTGAGGATTTAGGAATGAGTAAACTGCTTGGCTGGGGAAACAGAGCAAAACCAAACGTTAGGATGTTAAAACCCCGGCACTTATTTAACTTGCTGCGTAATGGGATCCTAAAACTTGGAGTCACCGAGCATGTCCGTGATGTCAAATATTTGGCTATGATTAAAGCAGGAAATGGTATGAAAATGTTTAAAGCATGTAGTTCATTCTGGAGGGGATAATAAATAGGGAATCTTTGACAACAGCAAATAAATCAGAACATGTAAATAGAAAGGCTGGCCTTATGAGCCATTTTATGCCATGGACAGGCAAGACAGGTAATCAAGATAAACATGGGAGAGTGTTTTAATCTTTACTACCATCATCTGTTATCAGTTAGGAGAGAAGTAAACAAACAGAATGAAGCTGAAAGCCTACCTGCTCTTTCAGGAATACTTTGTACCTGCCTTTGTGCACTAGAGAGAAACCAAGCAACATGCAAAGGGTGTGTAGCTGAGCTCACTTTAGAGAGAATGCATAAAGTGCAAATAAAAAAGAAAGGGTCATCGAGCAGCAATAATTCAACATTTCTGCTGTAACAGACTATGGCCACTGCTACGCTGTATTTTCCATGATGGAAATCTTTACTCGTTGCGCTCCCGAAGAAGCTCAGCCAATGACAAGAAGCATGTTGGTATAGACACAGATGAGCAAGAGGGTTGGTGATGATTGGTCGAGCTGGCAACTAGTAGGCACGTTGCAAGGGAAGACCGTGCTAAATGATACAGTTAAAATAAGCAATGTTCCTTCTGGTCACCAGAGAAAACATGTCCTCTTGGCAAGCGTGTACTTTTTCTCACTTGGTTTTCCTTCCAAACTCTGCCTAACCTCTCATTCTTGGGGTCATCTCTGTTTTCCCTCAAGCAAAAGGAAAGAAAAACCTTTTATTTTGCTTTATGGGTATTTGTAGGAAAAAGAAATGAGGAGTGACGATGGAAGCTTTAATAGTAGTGTTTCTGTTTGCACATAGTCTCTTCCTGAGCTCCGCAAGGAGGCCCGGTGGAGAGAGGGTGCACGGAACCCCGGCCGGGCCAGGCAAGCAGGGACTGAGAGAGGCACCTCGTTCAGTGCTGTGCCCCAGATGCTCCTGCCTCACCCTAGTCCCCCAGCCCGCGCGGAACATCGGCAGCCCCTGTTCGGGTCCCACCTTTGCTGCCCACAGCTGTAGGACCTTACGGAGTTGTAACCGCTTTCTCCTCTGTCACGCAGTGGTAGGGGCCTGGAAAGGGCAGCTTCCCAAGGGCCATGAAGATTTTATTTTATTTTTTCCTTTGTATAAATAATATCTTCCATGTTGCTGTTATTTTTTTCTTTTGTGGAGATAAGATCTTCCATTTAGCAGTTGAAAACTCTTCGACTGAATCTTTTTAACAGCTCTATTGAGCTAGAGCTCACATGCCATATATTTCACCTATTTGGAGTGTATATTTACATGGTTTTGGTGTATTCCATTGTGTGATCATTGCCACAATCTAATTGTATGATAGTTTCATCCCTCTAAAAAGGAACCACTCACACGTTAGTTTCACTTCATTCCCCTCCCTGTGTACCCCCCTCCCCATACCTCTTTCCCAGCCCAAGGCTACTGCTAATCTACTTGTAGATTTGCCTATTCTGGGTATTACATGTAAGTGAAGTAATACAATATGTGACTTTTAGTGTCTCAGCTGCTTTCACTTAGCACAATGTTTTCAGGATTTAGTTGTGTTACAGCACATATCAGTATTTTGCTTCTTTTGCCAAATAATGTTCCAGTGTATGGATATACCCTACTTTATCTGTTAATCAGTTGAAGTAAAGTTCCATTTTGAGGATCTCCCAAACTAATTTCCAAAGTGGCTCCACTGTTTTTGCATCACCCCCCCCACCCCAGCCATGGATGAGGATTCCAATTTCTCTGCGTCCTCACCAACACTTAGTATTGTCTGTCTGATTCTAGCCATCTTTGTGGGTGTGAAATGGAATCTCACTGTGGTTTAGGTGTTCGTTTCCCTGAAGACTAATGATGAACATTTTTTTCATAGGCTTATTGGCTATTTGTAGATCCTCTTTGGAGAAATGTCTATTCAAATCCTTGCTCATTTGGAAAATTGGGTTATTTATCTTCTTATCATTGAGCTATGAGTTCTTTATATATTTAGGATACAAGTCCCTTATCAGATACATGAGTTGCAAGTATTTCCCCCCATTCTGTGGGGTAGTCTTATTACTTTCTTAATAGCGTTGTTTGCAATCCAAAGTTCTTAGTTTTATTGAAGTCCGATGATCTGTTCTTCCTTTTGTTGCTTGTGCTTTTGGCGTCCTGTCTTAGGAACCAGGCCTAACCCAAGGTTAGGAGGACTTACTCCTGTGTTTTCTTCCAGGGGTTTTATAGTTTTAGCTCCCACATTTAGGTCTGTGAACCATTTAAGTTCATTCAGCTGAGTTTGAACTTCCACAAAATGAACTGTGGATTGATTTTGTCCAATTTTTTCAAATGAGATGTAGGGCCAGAATATAACCACCCCAGAGACTACCCCACAATGTGCCATCAGTCAGACTCCGTCTATCATAGCAATCTTGCACACTGTTCCTCGGGGCAACGTGGAAAGTTCTTACTGCTCTTTAACCTTTGTTTAGTTTTTATTGCCTTTAAATGCCCTGTAGGTGGTGCTATTGCATTTCCTCGTTTTTCTTTCTTTTTTGGGTTTGAGAAGGAAAGGGTGTGTGTTTGGCTTTGGTGCGCCACATAATTTACTGGAGGAAAACATTACACCAAAGTAGAAATCTGAAATACTGCATTTAGATGACATTTACCTGATGGTCCTCATCCAACCGAAATCCTTACAGATGTTCCCCGGTGAAGACACTTCTCCACTTCGGTGACTTTGAACATGTGCCTTAACCATCAGCAGAGCCTGCGGGCTTCTGAGAGGCGGCGGTGCAACTAGTTAAGATCTCCATGTGGCATTAATGATGATTTCCAGCTCTTTCAACTTCCATGTGGCTAATTAAAAAGTAAAACTTTCAAGTGGTTGACTTCCTAAAGAGGTTTGCAAATGCCTCTTCTGTTAGGGAACCTGTGTACAGTTTTTACATCTCATTTCCTGGATTATCTTCCCTGTGCCAACTCACAGTGAGGGACGTGAGGACACGGTATGCCTTTTTTTTTTTTTTCCTTAACCACTTAAAAAATTCCCAGGAAGGTTTTTTTTCCACTCCAGCAGCCTTCCCATTATGTTCTGCAGTCTGCCAAGCTTGCCAGAACTCAGCAGGTAGCCCACATGGTATGTGCGTCTGTGTGAGAAAGCTCCCCTGATGTGGACAAGATGTTGGTTGTAAAGTGAAGCCAACATCTTGTCCACAAGTGTGCAAAAATACAGTATATCCGCGAGCACCAAGGCCATTAAGAATGTTTAGTCAAATACGGCTCGCCGGAACAACTCTATCGTAAATGCGATTCAGAGATCAGAACTTCTAAATCTCGGGGTGGGAAATCAATGGCCAGACTACCCATTTTTCTTTGGACACGTTCCTAACACGAAACCTCATGATACTTGATTCAGAGAGTCTCCGAGGACGGTCCGGAAGAGATCTTCCTGTCGGCTGTTTCCCACCACGGAGCAGCCCTGCTGGTTTTCTGGGGGCGTCCATTTCCACTGCTTCTGACCTTCTCAGGGTTTGAAGTATTATTTTGGAAAAACACCAGCTTAGTAGTTACGGGTCAGCTAGTGATCACTATCGGCGCCTTCTCTGCCTGAAGCCCGTTGATGTCTGTCTGACTGCAGAGTGAATGCCGTCTTTATGAAACCCGTCTTTAAATCAAGCACTGATCATTAGCGCATTATAAAAGGTATTCGGTCCTCTTTGGGCTCCTTTTACCAGGAACATTTTGGACCACATGTAAAGATAAATTATAAGAGTGTGAAGTTGAGTATGTTTACTAAAAACAACCGGTGACATTTCCAGAGCGAGGTGTCTGAAGGGAGCATTGAATAGCCTTGCCGTGTTTACACACGCCTGGCTTTCCGCTGCATCTTGTATGCGCTGTCCCGCTTGCACCGAAGACCCCTTGAGGTGACAGACTGCGGTTTGTTTTAACATCTGAGTTGCGATGACCCCAGAGCCAGCCCCACATCGGCACTCCTTCAGTGTTTGTGGCCTGGAATTGTATTCCCAGCTCCTGGTGCAGAAGCTAGGGCCAAGAACAGACCAGAAAAGACTGTGACTTTTCTTTGGGCGTATTGCTTAGGAGTTATGTGCTGAAGTTTTCCACTGTAGTTCTTCCTCAAACTAAGGGTGGTCCTTGGAATGTGGGCAGAAGTTTTTTTAGACAGCTGCCACCACCTAGTCAAAAGTAAGGAGTGATATGAAAGAAAGAAGGTGGAGTTTTGAGGGTTGGAGATGGTATTTTATGAAAGGCGATAATCTGGTCTCTGTTCTGCGTCTGTATTCCTGCTTTTTACCATGCGAAAACGGAGGTGCGGGTTCCTCTTGGCCCATAGCACGCCCTGGCCTCGTTTCTGTGCCTGGGGATCCACTTACTGGCACTGTCACCCACCGGACGGGGAGGAGCGCTTTGGGAGCACATGGCAGCAATCCCAGGGCTGACCTTTGAGTGACTGTGTGGGAAGCAGTTGGGGAGCGTAACCTCAGAATGCTAAGCTAGTCAAAACTGCCGCCTTCTACTTCACGCGCGCGTCTGGTTTATAGGCAGCCTGAACTTACCGATGGGTTGGGTTGCAAACGTCCATTTATAAATCAACCACAAAAAAACAAAAGGACCCTTCCTGTAGAAACAGGGTTACACTCAGTGACCATGGTCACGGGTTAGCCCACAAAAGCTCATCCTGACATAATGCAGCTGGAATTTTGTACATGCGTGATAAAAAATGAAAAAAAAAAAAAACCCACAATAGCAATTAACTGAATAGAAGGAGGTGATTGTATTGAATATTTTAGTATAAGAACATTTTAATTAAAGAAGAGAGAGAAGTAAGTGCAAGTATTCCTTATACTCCAGGAGTATTAAGGGAAGGAAAAAGGAGAGCAATTCTGAATAGTCCAACCTAGGAAGCAGGAGGGAAAAAGAGGAAAGGAGTGAACAAAGTTAAAAATCTAAACAACTGGGGCACCTGGATGGCTCAGTTGGTTAAGCAACTGCCTTCAGCTCAGGTCATGATCCTGGAGTCCCAGGATTGAGTCCTGCATTGAGAGGTCCTTGCTCAGCAGGGAGTCTGCTTCTCCCTCTGACCTTCCCCCTCTCATGCTCTATCTCATTCTCTCTCTCTCAAATAAATAAATAAAATCTTTTTTAAAAAATCTAGACAATTAAAAAACAAAGTCTCTCCCCACAGAAGTTATCTGACCTGTGAAGAATAAGAGACCATACAGGAAAGCCTTTGAATCCTCCCCTGACTTTAAGTGAATAAAGACAATTCTTCCTAAGATTTCAGAGGCCTCCACGATGTTCATTTATTCTTACACCAGTATAGGCGTGGGAGCTTTTGAAGGGCATGGTATTATGAGCTTTAAAAATATTTTACTGGAAGACTGGATGCTTATGGCCTATCTTTTTCTTTAGTTGGTATTCACTCATTGGAGAATTTTTCACATTTGTTGTAGGCGGAAATAAGAAAGATTTAATGGATTTTGTAGTCAGGCCCCAGTTAGAGCCCCAGAACATTACATCTAGGACCTGGATCACCATGGACATCCTGACATCCCTGAGCCCACTTTCCTTTACTAGAAAATGGAAATAAGGGACACCTGGGTCACTCAGTCAGTTAAGTATCTGCCTTCAGCTCAGGCGTGATCCTGGGTTCCTGGGATCGAGCCCCGCATCTGGTTCCCTGCTCAGTGGGGAGCCTGCTTCTCCCTCTTCTCCCCACTTGTGCTCTTTCTCGCTATCTCTGTCTCTGTCTCTCAAATATAAAATATTTTTTTAAAAAAAGAAAATAGAAATAATAATATCCACATCACACGGTTGTGAGCATGTCCACCCCGGTAACATTTATGAAGTGCCTCCTGGCCTGCCTGGTAAAATGCTCCAAGAATGACAGACGTCGTTACCAGATCTTATAGATCGAGTTCCTTATAGCTCTCTGGCTTAGCCCATTCATGTTTATACAGAATATCAAAACAGCAGCAGCCTAGAGGTTCCTGGCTGGTTCACTTGGTGGAGCATGAGACTTGATCTCTCAAGGTTGTGAGTGCAAGCCCTACATTGGGTGTGGAGCCTGTTGGAAAAACAAACAAAAAACAGCAGCATAAAGAAGAGTAAAAAGTGTTTAATTTAGGTTTGTATGTAAACTTTCAAGATAGAATAAAAGAATCTTCTCAGGAGCCTACCAGCTCACCACACACTTAAGTGGTTCTAAAGTGGGGCGCCTGGGTGGCTCAGTTGGTTAAGCGTCTGCCTTCAGCTCAGGTCATGATCCCAGGGTCCTGGGATCAAGCCCCGCGTCGGGCTCCCTGCTCAGCAGAGAGCCTGCTTCTCTCTGTCCCTCTGCTTACTTGTGTTCTCTCTCTGTCTTTTTGCCAAATAAATAAAATCTTAAAAAAAAAAAAAAAAAAGGTTCTAAAGTCATTCAGCTTATAGGCTTGTAGGAGGGGAAGTGAGTCTTATTAAATATATCCTCACTGAGGTTTTCACATCCTGAAAGACTTCGTTTTTCATCTTCGGTCTTGATTTAGTTCTAGCTGCAGCTATTTGAGGAAAAGATGAGGGTGCTGTAAATGGATGTGCGTTAAAATGGTTTGAGATAGTCTCTTTTTGAAAAAGGTCTCCATTTTATGCTGGGAATCGAGTTTCCCTTAGCGTTTCAGGCTGATTTCGAGACGGGTAAGAGCACACGTGCCCTGTCTCCCATCTGCACCTGCATCATGGCGGACGGGGTCTGATTATGTAGCAGGAGCCATCCTCAAGTACTACCTTGTCATGTGGCCTGTCCAATACCAGCATGTTTCTCAACTGTGACTGCCCATGGAGCCGACTTCAAACTGTATTCCAGCTACCCATAGGCTGACACAATCCATGCATCAGTAATCCAGGGGAGAATTTTAGAACAATTAGGGAAAATGCCTTGGTTAACAAATTGCCTTGTCTCCTCCAGCCCCAAATGGCCTTCCAAACCTTGGGTTTCCTTTTCTTTTCCTTTCTCATTCTCCATACCCAGGGAACTCTTCTCTGTCCTTGCCCACTTTTCCCTAGGCTTGTCACTCCCCTGGCCCCGTTTTAAGACCTCACAATAGCCATTCTTTCAGTGCATCAAATGAGTTTCTGCTCAGGACTCAGTTTGTGATAACTCAAGAATTCTTCCCGAGTTTCACCATCATGTCCAAATGATACATATACTGCCCAAGGCTACCGCAGATCTGTCTCACCCCATGGCAAGGGTGTGATAGATGGTCTATAATGGCAAGGTCTATAATGTGTGATAGACCTATGTTCTTCATTTTTAGAGGGGAAAAGCCTTTAAAGAATGTTTAAAGAATTGTTTTGTTCCTGTAAACCATGGACCAGCAAACTATGTCTTTTAAGCCAAATCTGGCCCTCCCCTGTCTTTTTTAAATAAAGTTTTATTGCAATACAGCCACACCCATTCATTGAGGAATGCTCTGGGGCCGCTGTTACACTTTCATGGCAGAGTTAACTAGTAATGGAGACCATTTGGCCCACAAAGCCTAAAATATATACTATCTGGTCCTTTATAGAAGTTTGCCGACCCATGCCCTATATCTAATCTCATTGCAGATGGCCTTCCAGAAAACAAGGATTTAGTACTCCACTGAGAAATTCTCTTTTGCCACAAACTTACCCGAGGGTCAGTAACCACAGTCATTTAATCTCCTTCACTTCTGTAAAGTGATTGTTAACACCTTTGTTTTTCTGAGAACAAAGTGATAGAACAACTTCAAATTCTCGTTCATATATATTCCCAGATGCTGGCATTGAATATCGGGCCACAGCCCTGGTTATTACTGTGTTCATATTTAGCATATACTTTTTCTCAACATTTAGCATTTTCTTTTTTTATAATTTGCTTTCAATTTATAGAATATCAGGTAGAATATTTTTATTGCTGTGATAAGATATAAACAATTTTTTTTAAGATTTTGTTTATTTCACAGACAGCACACACAAGCAGGGGGAGTGGCAGGCAAAGGGAGAAGCCGGCTCCCCACTGAGCAGAGTCTGATGTGGGGCTGGATCCCAGCACCCCGCGTTCATGACCTGACCCAAAGGCAGACGCTTAACGGACTGAGCCACCCAGGCGCCCAGATATAAACATTTTCCTAAAAGAATATAGAACAGGCATGTCTGGGTGGTTCAGTTGATTAAGCAACTGCCTCCGGCCCAGGCCATGATCCTGGAGTCCCGGGATCGGGTCCCACATTGGGCTCCCTGCTGAGCAGGGAGTCTGCTTCTCCCTCTGACCTTCGCCCTCTCATGCTCTCTCTCTCTCTCAAATAAATAAATAAAATCTTTAAAAATATATATATAGAACAAATATATGAATATAAAATTACATAGAACATAAGTTAAATGAACATTTTCTTGGTAATAGAGCAAATATCTATATTTTGGGGTTCTTATGAAAGCATCTGAGGAAAACCATTAAGTCACGTTTTTTCCCATGAAGAAAAAGTTGGTATTCCCTTTTTAAAAAAAAAAAAAGTTATCTCAAAATCAAGTTATCAAAAAACGAATATATATATATATACACACACACACACATATTCATATTGACATTTTTCTATCACTACAAATGTGCCTTTTTTCATTAACATCAGTGTAACCACTTGTAATTTGTTCTTTCTGGGGAAAAATGAAGGATAATGGTTGGAATGTTTCAGAGGCTATTCAGGAAGACAAATGTCAGGATTGCAATAACATTTTCTCATCTTGTTCTTAGCCATTTCTTTATTATTTTCATGTAAGATAGTTTAATTATAATTTCATACTCAAAAAGTAATATGTGTTTATTATAGAAAATGCAGAAAATACAGGCAAAAAAAAAAAAACCACATAGAAGGAAAATTCCTATAATCTTACCACCCAGAGATAATTGCTGTTGACATTTTGGTGTAAGTCCTTCCAGGCCTTTTTTCATATACATTCTATGAATTTTTAAAAATTGCTGTTATACTTAGAAAAAAATAATACTGCCCTTTATCGAATATCTGGTTTGACTATGTAGTTTGCTAACAGCTTCGTTCACTTGGTCTCATTTCATCTTTACAGCATCCCTCTGGTATGCAAGTATTATAAACTCATTTTGAGAAACTAACACTCAGGAGGTTAAGTCATTTGCCCAAGGTCACACAGCCCTCTCTTGAGCTCCCCCTTACTTGCCGTACTCTCCTACCTACAAACTTTTGTGTCTCGTCAATAAGCTAGTGTTTGAATCTGGCAAGCTAAGGAACGTCTTTGTGGTTAATGTCTTAGTTAGTAAAAGTGGTTCTTCTGTAGTGCACCCTGGGGTGAGTGTTTTCTTTTTCTTTTTTTGGGGGGGGGGGCGGTGAGTGTTTTCATTGAAGATTCCAGAATGACCCTCACTTCCTGCTGCGAGCCTGGCTCTCCTCCACGTGGCTGCTGGAGACCTCCTTGGGGTTCTTATGAAAGCATCTGAGGAAAACTAGAATGGCCACCAGAATTTTTGGCGCGGCTGGCACTCCTCCCTCCCCCTGCTGGCCACAGCACACAGTATCTGGTCATCCCACAGGCCGCTGGCCAGTGCCTGGCTGCCCACTGGAGCCACCGACCCCAAATCATAGAAAAATACTTGAACCGCTAAATAGATCCTCAAACAGAATGTCGCAGCTCCTATGAAGGAGTCGGCCCCTGGAAGACTCTGTTATTTGTAAGTTTTAAAGAACACTCCAGAGGGAGAAGTTGCTTAGAATCTTTTAGTTGCAAGGAAACTGAGCTGCATCATATTTTGAATACCCCTCCCCCCCCCCCAACCCTTGCCTGTGCTTCAGTTTAGAGCCTTCAGGTAAACAGCGTCCCCGACGTCCTGTCGCTCACTGCCCTGCGCTCTGTTTAAAAGGCTGTAACTCCAAGATGGTTAGGGAAGTTAGTTGCACAATCCAGGGGAGGGCATTAGCGAAGAGCAAAGGAAAGAATTAGTGTACTTTAGAGCACACTAAATTAAAAGTTAACAAAAGCAAGATTTTAACAATTGTTTTCTTCTGTGTTAGAAGGTAAATCTAAAATCAACTGCAAGGTTCTTTAGTGAGAGTCATAAAAGGCCTTGCCTGCAACTGGCTTTCCATTGGGAAACCTAATAAAAATTTGTTAATGCATTGTGATTGAAAATTACTATGAAAGTTAAGAATAATAAAGCAGAACCTAAATAAAGTGCTCTTAACTGTGTTTATATCTGCATTAGGGCTTAAGCTGTGGTGGCAATTACATGTTTTTACTTTTCATTGTTCAACAGTTTCAAATGTACCAGAAAATGCTGGCCAAAGACTGTTGCCTAACTGAAACCAGATAGGTGCAGACTTCCAAAAGCTCCAAGAAGAAAATAAATCCCTCTGTTCAAAATAACCTGAACGTTTTAAGTATAGCAATCACGTACGATTTGACACAACTCGGTTCAAGGCCGTGTTGCTTTTCAGTAAATATAGGATTCAGTACATACAAATGAACTCTTCAGATAATACACGAACCTGCTGACACGAAGTTATATGGCCTCATGTTGCTTACTGGCCTTGTAGATTCAATTATTATTTCATTTTATCAGTAACCTGTAACATGAGAAGTTTTCGTCCTAGGGACCCTGAACATTGATTCCAGGGAAGAAACTCTTACTTCCCGAACCGGTTCTGATGGTCCTGTAGAATGCTCCTTAGCATTTAGAATGATTTAAAGGGTGCTGAGGATCCCTTACGCAAATACTGCTCCCAAGTCAACCGTTATGAATTACTCCTTTTTGGAACCTGTCACCACAGTTCTTTTTTTAAATGCAGATACTCTTGTGAGAGTCTCATTCCAACAAGAATAGGCCTTATGCTGTAATAGAAATACTGGAGTACATTCGTTGAGCACTTGTGTGTGTGTACGCGCGCGTACAAATATTTGTGGAATGCCTAATACTAGGGTTGAGGAAATGAAAGAGGACAACAAAATAGGCCGGGGTGCCAATATGGGGACACATCTCAGTTTTGCAGGTTACTTGGTAGAGCACCCACATGCTGTATTAGCGAAAGCCTGAGATTCTCTTCACGTGCACAGATTATGCAAGGACCCTGTGGTTCCATCCAGAGGGTTTGCCTCCCCTCCGACGCCAAGAGGAAAGTGAAAGCTAGGTTCTCAGCAGGTCCATCCTGCCATCTTCCTTGACCGTGCTGCTGCAGGAGGTGTGGCCCGTCTGTCGCAAGGCCAGGTCTTCCGCTGTCAGGCCACGCTTGTGGGTCCAGTCAGGGTCCACGCCCAAGGTGGAGCCCCACGTGGGACTCCGGCTGCCACTGTTTGATCATGCTGCTGTCAGCGGTGCTCCCACCAGAGCCAGGGGCTGCACCAGGAAGCTGCACACAGAGGCGCTGCTCATAGTCGCACGCTGTCTCCAGGCCAGCCCTACTCTCCCTCTTGAGCCTGTGCCGTCTGTCCGTCTCCTTCCTGCCCTGGGGGTGACCCCTCTCTCCTTTTGGGACTCTCCTCCCCCACGCCGAGTGGTTCCGTTCCTTCCCAGCACCAGGCTGCATATTTGGCAGGGAGTGTCCAGACTGGCCGCTGCGAGGCTCCCAAAGTTTCTAGTACACCTTTCCCCGTAACTTCCAGTGTGTGTGTCTGTACACACACAGATACTAAGTTAGGAAGAGTCAATTGTCTACCCAAAAGAGAGCGTGCAGCTAGGTGACCTCGGCAGAGGGGAGGCTACAGTGATTTTTAAGGACGCCAGTGCTGGGCATTTTGCTTCCTTTCTACCGCACATGTGCGCTGGAATGGCCCATCCGAATGAGTATTGTCCTTTAAGGGTGTCCCGCTGGGAGCCGTTTGCGGGGGTATTTCTGTGCAGCGTGGCCCTGCACGCCGCTGCAGGCCACAGGAGAGGCTTACGCTCCTCGTTAGCCACACACACCTTATTTGTTTGGGGGGGGGGGGTGTGCTGTGTGCATTTTACCCTTTGGGGGTCTTGGGGGCCGAATCCTCCCATCTTCTTCTCTAGACTTGATTACGAATGGCCTTCGGCTCCGCAGTGACCAAGATTTCCACCCCCGGTGATATGCCACAGAATTCCAGGCATTTCCCAAAGTTGTTTTCAGGAGGGAAGCGTGAGGTATTGTTGAGTAACGGCCGCGTGGTGGACTAAGGGACATGTGGCCGCGTAAGATGGCTGCTGTCTTTGTATATGTGCTCTGGCATTTGTCCTAAAGTAGTCTGACCGCTTTATAGGGAGACACCCCACACTGGGGAGGTACTGTGTTCGGGGGGGAGGGGGGGTCTGACCGCTTTATAGGGAGACACCCCACACTGGGGAGGTACTGTGTTCGGGGGGGAGGGGGGGTCTGATCGCCTTATAGGGAGACACACCACACTGGGAAGGTACTGTGTTTGGGGGAGGGGGGGTGTCCTAAGCGGTTCTAGGTTTGTGCTTACAGGGAGCGGAACTCATTGTCTTAGCAAGAAACAAGTGACAGCGGCTTGTGCAGATCTGCCCAGAGGATGCACGCGGAACCTTACTGGCTTCACAAAAATAAGCAACTTTTAATGGCATCTGTTTTTCTAGATATGTTAATATGGCAGCAGATTGAACTATGAGCTGCCTTCTTGCCTGCTTCTGCTAGATGACACAGTTGTCTAAATACTCATTAAAAAAAAAAAAAAATCACCTCCCTCCCTGGCTTTCCAGAAAGAAAAGGCTTTAGGAAGATGAAAATATACTTCACAGGTGCTAATTCCCTCTTTATTCGTTCACTCGACTTTTTTGTGAGAGAGTTAAGAAATATCTTTATGCTCCTACTTATTATAGTGAAAAAAATTTTCCAAAAAAATGTTCGGTTTCTGAAATACCTAATTGTCAGACTGCTGCTGAATTTGGCTGCAGGCAAATGGTGGGCAGCAAGACTGCAGACCTCGCCAGGCTCTGATGCTTCCTGCACAGATAGTGATAGTGGCCCAGATCAGCGCGCGCGCGCGCACACACACACACACACACACACCCCCCATCCAACAAGGATGAGGTGAGGGAGGCACTTCTCGTGTCCAAGAAGAAAGCCCACGCATACTCTGTGGGTAAATTTTAAACGCTTTGGACCCAAGCTGATTGCTTTCTTTCTGTTTCTTCCATTAACCCTGGACTAGCCCATCCCTACCAGATGTGTTGCATTTCAGATCTCCTTCCCTCAGTCGCCTGGTGTTCAGAAATCGCTCTAGAGCTTTCTCGGGTTTAAGTTCAGCCACTAAATCATGTCACTGTGGTGTTAATTTCCTTCCCTGTGCTGAGGATATGCAAATGCGTTCGGCTTAATCCTCATCACCTGTCCACTCCTGGGGGCCAAGTCGGCTGGCAGGCCAGGCCTTGGGGGGACTGGGCTGGGGCGGGCGTGGGGAGCAGGGGTGGGAGGAATGACTGTAAATGTTGGCGGCGCCAGGCCCGGTCGCGCTCCCGTTGCTGGCAGCCCGACATCTGCTGGGAAGCGTGCGCTTCCATCCAGTCGGCTACAGCCTCCCGGTGGGAGATGAGCCCCCAGGGGAGGAGGCTGAGCCTGGCGGCCGGATGCCAGGCCGGGTGGAATAATGTCTGACATTCAACTCCGTGAGGTTGGGATGGGGTGCACAGAGATGATTCCCCAGGAACCAGCAGCTGCCCTATTTTAACTTCGGCTGTTGACAGTTCATGCTGAGAGCACTTGTTTCTGAACTCCACAGAGCTGGAAGCTCAGCATTTTAATTTGGGGTTTTCCTTTGGAAGAGTCATTTTACCGGAACCAAAACGTCTGCTGACATTGCCCTAAGATCATGCTGGTCTCGTCTACACCCCGGAGTCGAGGAGAAGAGAAAACCCTCCAACACTGAATGCGCGTCCTTGGGAAAAGCAGGCAAGCCACCATGTGCGGCTGGCTGGCTAGACTGTCACCAGGGTCCCCAGGGAAACCCCGAGACTCAACTACAGATTGACTGCAAACATTTGCAGCGTGGTCCTCGCCTGGACCACTGCCGCCTCTTGACTCCCTATGGGTCCTTCAAAAAGATCGTGTTAACTGATTAAAAGTCCTGAGGAAGGGGGCGCCTGGGTGGCTCAGTCGTTAAGTGTCTGCCTTCGGCTCAGGTCATGATCCCAGGGTCCTGGGGTTGAGCCCCGCATCAGGCTCCCTGCTCCCACTCTCCCTGCTTGTGTTCTTTCTTTTGCTGTGTCTCTGTCAAATAAGTAAAATCTTAAAAAAAAAAAAAAGAGTCCTGAGGAAGGAAGTTTTAATACCTACGATATCAGGTTCTTTTCTACCATCATATGACTTCCCATTTATTCCACTTACCCTGGCTTTCAGACGAATGTGGACCATACCGTTTTCCTGCCATAGAGGAACCTTGGGGAGCTGGCCCCAGCCCCTTAGAGAATTATTAGAAGCATGTATCTCTGGGTGCTCCAGGAACTGGGAGTTACCTGGCACAGATTAAGCTCAATAAAAGGAAATATTGTGGTCAAATGCTTCCTCTTTTAAATTAATACTGTCTTGACTGTTCCAGGGGAAAAAAAAAAAATCACCCACTATTAAAAGTTGTTAGTACTTTTGCTGACTTGAAAATATTATGAAAAAAGTTTCCTATTAAAAGTTGTTGGTTATTTTGCTGACTTTAAGAATATTTTATAACCAACATAAAATGTGGTTTGAAGGGTACCATCTGAATGAAAATGAGAGCTTGTTTTATTTTCTGTCTTCAGTATACGTCGTCATATTTATCTTTATATGCAGATTTCTTTCAGTAATGATTTCTATTTGCTTTGTCCAAAAAGTTTAAAACACAACGTAAAATGCCCTGTAAAACTTTACACTAAGTTCCCTAAAACACTTCAGAAGTTCACTGGATTTTGCTGGGCATACACTTCATTCACTGGAATGAAAACTTGCCTGAGGGAATCATGACGTTTGTCCACATAATTAACTTCTAGTTTCTTCTTCCCTGTATCCTGACCCTGAAAACCCAGATGTACTAGAAATTGCCTTTTTTTTTTTTTAAGTGAATTGCTCAGGGCCCCACATTCTTCACGATAATCTTAAGAATTATTGTGGCAACCATGATGATATTGTCTCTAATACTTTGCAGTGCATTTTAAGAAGAAGTCGCAGGGGCTTACGGAAACTTTGTGTAAAAGGCAGCATGCGTTGACAGAGTGTGTGTTTGTTGTTTTTTTTTTTTTAAGTGAGTCCTTTGGAAAAATCAATGTCTGCCTGCCTTTTTGACAAATAGCTTTCCAGTGAGATCTGCTGTATGCAGTTTTGACAACGATGATTTTATTGCAAATCTAAGTCTGTGCTGGTAATCGTCTTTGAAACTTGTGGCCTGCAGAGGGCTCTCTAATACCACGTTTTCTTAGTCCTCACTTGGAAAAAGTGAAAAAGCCATACTTGTTGGAAGGGGGGGAAGGGGCAGCCCAGAGGCTTCATAACTTCACTGCAGTTAGATGGTTAGCCTGGTGGCAGTCAGGTAAACAGACTAGGAATTGTGGGCAAAGTCCTTTTCCTTGAGAGTTGTACCAAGCAAGAGATGGGAGGACTCTGTCCGAACTCATTACTTTAATAGCCTAGAGCTAGTTCATGTAGCAGCAGGAGTCCACCAAAAAGGCATTTCATTACTGAAACCAAAACTGGTACGTTGTAACTGCCGATTAGTAGTAGTCAGTTTTTTCAGCATTTCAAGTAATTTATAAAGCGTTTACACACATAAATAGAAAGCTTTAAACGCTGATATTCCATAAAAAGTAAATAAAATATATTTTTGTGCATTAAGACTTAATTAAGTGGCATGATTTCATGTCACAAATTTAAAACAGGCGGGTGAGACCTGCCAACTTTACTGCAGCTGTGCTTTACATTAGGAAATTAATTAAAACAGTCATTTATGCTTTTTTCCACTTACAGGTATTTAGACCTCTCTGTATTACACCATATATTTTCCCTTCAATCAGTATATTATGGTAATTTATCTTAGCAGGCTATATCTTATTCTGTTAGCAGTGGGGGGGACACACATGAATCTAGTGAAAAATTTGTCCTGGGTTGGTGAGGCAGTCCGGACCGGCTGAAGACACTTCCTGCTGACTTCAAAGGAAGGGGAGCTCCGTATTCACACGTTCCCTCCTTTTTTCACATCTGAGCAGAATTTCATTTTCCATTTCATTAGAGCAGGGTTTCCCATCTGCCCGCTGGTGTCAGGAAGGGAAGCAGGGGAGATCAGAAAAAACACTCGACCTGCCAGATGACACGTCACCGTTTAGACTTAGCTGTTCTTCGAGACCTTGTTTTTGAAGCTGGCCTGCTTATGGAGCTCAGTTATGGAACGTGCTAAACCTAAAATTAAAACACGCCCAAATGGATGGTCATATGTAGTTTGCGATTCAAATAAATATTGTCCTGATCATCTGTATCAGAGCTAAATAATGACTCCCTTGAGCTATCAAGAACAAATCGATCACCCTGTACTTACTTGCTGCAGTTATTTATGTTAACAACTGTAATAAAATTATTACTTGATGAAGTTTTAATGATGTAAGTAATTTTGCTTCCCAAGAGACCTCAATTACCAAATGAGGCTGAAGTTTTGAAAAAGCTGCGGACTCAGTGTACAAAACGTTACTATAGCATCTTTACTTTGGGATGTAATTCACAAGGCTATTGACTAGTCTTAGGTCAGGGCTGGCGGCTTTTGGTTCTGCAAAGACCAGAGGTACTTCCCTTAAGTTATTCACACCTGCGAGATGTCCATGTGATTGGATTTTAAGGGAGGATTCTTACTCTGCAGTTATACGCTTGCACACAGAGTTAACTACTGTAAACAAGTATGTATATGCATTGCCATTGGTGGTATTTAGAGTTGGAGCCTATTTCCAACTTGTGTTTCTTAAATGGATTAGCTACTTTTAATTCTTTCGCAAAAGGCAGAGGTAAAATTGGACTACTGGTAGCCCTGAATGTTCCTAGCTCCCTGGAAGCCGTATTCGTCGTGAGTGCTCCTGTAATCAAATAGCACAAGACCAAGCCCACGCCTCCCTTTTGTAACCTTAGTCACCCCACTTTTCTAAGACTTCGCCCAAACCTACTATGTGCTTTCCAGCAAATCTGGCATTATTTTAGTTATTTTTGTGTTGTCGCCCTGTTATCATAGAACATATCCTCAGGCTTGTTCTGTCTGGCACTGCTACGTTACACTTTAGACAACAAAATGCACTCCTAATAGCACTTTCAGGCGTTATTGACATGCTTGCATCTTGAGTTGTCTAAGCTCGGTGGTTCTCAAGCCAGCAGCATCAGCGTCCCCTGGGAACTTGTTAAAAATGCACATTCTCAGGTGCCACCCTGGACCTCCTGAATTCATTTACCTTTGAAAAATCAATGGATTTTTTTTAAACCCTCATCACGGGTTTGTGCATGATTGATTTTAAGATCTTTATTCTTTATTCTTTAGTGCTTTATGGCCCAAATTTTCCCTTTTTAGGTCCTATTCACAACTTGGGGCCAAGTCCAAAGTATTTCTCCTGAAAGCTCAGAAATGATAATTCCGCCAAGTATAATATCCCATCTTGATGGGGTAGTCCACCCAACCCATGCTGAGTATTTAATGTTGCCCCTTGCTAGGTTCTGTTTCAATACTACCCCAATCATTTATTACGCCGTGACCTTCAGTGAGCCTCTTACCTTTTAAGACCTTTTAAGAACTCTAGTATTTTGCATGGTTTGAAAGCAAAAATCTATCTAGCTATCTCTATCTTTAGATAGAGGGCTGGCCTAAGTGACTTCACAAAGTCCCAAATCAGATTATTGATATTAATGAAACATGTTGAAAACCAAAATCCATCTGAGTAAATTTGAAGATCTAACTGGCTTCATTCAGTGATTCTTGAATCAGGCAGCATCCCATCCAGCAAACAGAAGGGTGCTCCAAGAACTTGTACAAGATGGAAGGCTCTTATAGGCACCACTGTTGCTTTTCCACTCCTTAGTTCATTTGGGGAAAGATACAGTGAACAAGCCAATTGATAGTCAAATGAGTTAGTATATACTCAATGTTAGTATGTAGTCAGAGAAGTGGAAATTTCCATAGGTGGTAAAAATTGCAGCAGTTAATGACTGCTCGCACCTCTGCTCACAGATGTTCAATATAACTGTACAGGGAAAACATGCTCAATAACTTCCTCATTGTATGCAAATAATGGAAAAGTTCAAATACTGTAAACTATTGACTGCTCTATTCTTCAGCTAGATTCTGTCTGTAAGCTGCTAATTTCCCTCTTTTGCCCAAGAGAATACAATAATGTGTTTGACGTGATCCCTGTCCTTCAAAGTCTCCAGTCTAACCAGGGATGCAATATACTATTTATGAGCAATTAGAAAATAACCAAGCACTGAGCCTTGTGATTGTCTTGTAGTCGGGATGGGGTGTCCACATGAGATGCGTGTTGGCCAAAGCAATGATAAAATGTGAAATGTAATGTGGGCCAGGGCTCGAAGGATAATTAGCATTTTTTAAAGGGGGTGTCTGAGCTAAAAGGGAAAACGTAACTTAAATGCAGCATTAAAATTGTATATACTTTATATTAGATGGGATGGGTTTGGTTATACTGCTTGAACAAATAATTTCCAAAACTCAATGACTTAACACCACAAAGTTTAATTTTTGCCCACTGTGCATGTCCAGTGTGGCTCAGGAGGAATATTCTGTTTGGTTATTCAGTAACCTAGTCTGAGAAAGCTTGACCCACAATCTATAATCACTGTAGCAGGAGGAATCTCAGTGTGGACCATCATCGCCATGCATCTCACTGACCAAATCCAGTCCCCCATGGCCATGCCCGATCCTGGGCCTAGAAACTGGGGAGCCAGAGACAGAGAGCAGTGTCAATAATCTTTAGAAAGAATGTAACACTTGATGTACCTAGTAATTAAAACTTTCCCGGGGAGAGAGGGGAAGCGTGCATACATGCGCAAGGGGTTGGGAGACAGAATCCCAAGCAGGGTGGAGGCAACACAGGGCTCTGGCTCATGACCCTGAGATCATGACCTGAGCTGAAATCGAGTCAGATGCTTAACCGACTGAACCATCCAGGCGCCCCAGTAATTAAATCTCCTATGCAAGGTGATCATAGCTTGACAATCTCTAGTTTACCTTCTGTGGATTTTAATAGTTTTCTAGGTTTTAGCTTCCATCTAGGCAACTGGGACTACAAGTCACGAGTCTTCTTCAAGCTGCCCCACTTGAAAGTACCCTCACCCGTGTTTCAGCAGACCTCATACATTCCATAGTGTGTGTAGCTGCCATTTTTGGGGTCCACCCAAAACTTTCCCTCTCCTTATTTGCTGGAAGAGCCCTAAGTTTGTTCAGGTGGTAAGTCTTGAAGAGTCTAAGCTTTAGTGGTTCTCGAACCAACAATACTAGCATCACCTGGAAACTTGTAAGAAATGTGAATTGTTCAGTTCCTCCCCAGACCTGAATCAGAAACTTTGGTCTAAGCTGATGGTGGCAATTCATTCTCCTTGCCACTGACTGATGGACAGTTAATATTGGGGTGCAGGTCCAGCCAATGAAACATAATGGGACATGCCCCGGGTTGGAGGGTGAAGGAAGGCACTCTGGAAAAGGTCCTCATTATCTTTAAGAGAAACTGCATCTCCATGAAAATATGTGATAATGGGATCTGATGCAACCTTGCGACTGGAGGAGCGTCCAACATGCTAGGATGATAAAACAAAAAGATGGAAGGAACTAGAATCTTTGGTGCTACTGAATTAATTAGTCATCCTGGCACCACCCTTTTCCAACATTCTGGTAGATGATAAATTCTGTGTTAATGAGATTCCTGGCAGAGAACCATCCCAGCTGTGGAACAGAAGTTCTGCTCTATTCCCCCACAGTGTCGTCCTTGCTTTGCCCCAGTTCTCAGGAGGCTGCTGCTGCTTTGGGGATCAGAGACATCTGAATCGCTGGCCCCCTGCTAGTCTGTTCTACAGAAGACCTCCCCAGTCTCTTACCTCACTGATTCCTCCGCTGTGTACGATTCACGTGTCAGGGTCCTCCTCGTCTGTACTCTACACAGTCAGCTTGGTGTCAGGTTCAAAAGCTCCTGGTTCAAAAGAGGATATTTAACAAGTTCAGATTTGTTGCCTGGACCCCACTGTCTCAGGTCTGGAGCTTGAGTGGGTCAGTCTCTGTGCACACGACGGCACAGGCAGGCGCTCCCTAGAACAGGCTTAAGACTCTGTCAGCTTAATTCAACTGTGAAACCTAGAACAGTGATACAGTCGTTCGCTCAGAAAGTGGCCCCTTTGCAGGTAGATCTGTATGAGTTATGAGGAGGCTATGAGACTTGAAGGACTACTTAAGGCCTTCCAAACCCACCACAGGCTCTTAGTATCTTTTAAAAGAAGGCAGGTATTGGGGCGCCTGGGTGGCTCAGTGGGTTAAGCCTCTGCCTTCGGCTCAGGTCAAGATCTCAGGGTCCTGGGATCGAGCCCTGAATCAGGCTCTCTGCTTAGCGGGGAGACTGCTTCCCCCCTCCCTCTGCCTGCCTCTCTGCCTACTTGTTATCTCTCTCTCTCTGTCAAATAAATAAAATCTTTTAAAAAATTAAAAAATTTTAAAAAGGCAGGTATCAAAACAAGAGGCCTCTATGTCCTACTTACCATTACAAGAAAAACCCTTCCCAAAGTGAATCCATTTCTTCCTCTCCAGGTAATTATAAATTATAAAGTGACCCCTTACAGCCAGCACATCCTACAAATACCCTCTAATGCCATGGCTCTTACTACCTTATGTCTGTCCTAACACATTCAGGTACATGAGCAACTCCTCATGAAGAATCTGATTTTTATTGTCCCTTGCCAACTAAAATCCTTTGGGCTTATTTTGTTTGCTTGCTTGCGTGTGAGTATGTGCCCGAGGGTGGGGAGGGAGAGAGAGAGGAAGTAGACTCCCCACTGAGTAGGGAGTCTGCCATGGGGCTCGATCCCAGAACGCTTGAGATCATGCATGACCTGAGCGGAACGCAGATGCTTAACCGACTGAGGCCCACTGGCACCCCGCTTTTGGCTCATTTTAAAACTTCATTTCTCCCCTTCCCTAGATAAGAATCACTAATTTAGGAGCATGTGGATGGCTCAGTCAGTAGAGCATGCGACCCTTGATCCCAGGGTCCTGAGTTTGAACCCCTATGCTGGGCATGGAACCTACTTAAAAAAAAAAAATCAGTGATCTATTCGTTGGTTTTTTTGTTTGTTTAGATACTGGTTTTCTACCTAGTTCAGGTTCTCCAAGTTGGCGGGGGTTATTTGGCTATTCTCAGAAAGCAAGACCAACTGGCACATAATAGACGTCTGATAAATACTTACCAAGAACGTGTGATTGAAGATGTGTATGTCTAAGCAAGGGGTGGGAAATTCAAGTGCTTAAGAATCTGGCTCCGGGGCGCCTGGGTGGCTCAGTTGGTTGAGCAACTGCCTTCAGCTCAGGTCATGATCCTTGAGTTCCGGGATCGAGTCCCACATCGGGCTCCCGGCTCCACGGGCAGTCTGCTTCTTCCTCTAACCTTCTCTCCTCTCATGTTCTCTCTCACGTTCTCTGTCTCTCAAATAAACAAATAAAATCTTTAAAAAAAAAAAAAAAAATCTGGCTCCGTGCTCAGCGGTGAGTTTGCTTCTCCCTCCACCCCTCACCCTGCTCATGCATTCTCTCTCACTCTCTCTCAAATAGATATTAAACAAAAGCTGGGGCGCCTTAGTGGCTCAGTCGGTTAAGCATCTGCCTTCGGCTCAGGTCATGATCCCAGTCCTGGGATCGACAGGAGCCTGCTTCCCCCTCTCCCTGCTGCTCCCCCTGCTTGTTCTCTCTCTCTCTCTTTCTCTCTCTCTCTCTTTCATATGAATGAATGAAATCTTAAAAAAAAAAAAATGATGTAAATGAATGGAGCTTGCTGGCTGCTGGAAAAATAGGGAGTGACTGTGAGAGCCCACGAGAGGCAGGTTGCTTCTCTGCTCTCAGCTCACTGTTGCTGTGTGAGAACTGGGGCTCAGTGATGTCAGAGCCACTCATTTTCCAAAAGGATCTGGAAGACTGGATTGTCCTATAAAATCTCATTTTCAAATCTTGGGTCAGCATTCCGTAGACCATCGATTTGTGAGCTCTGGCTTTTGCAGGCTTTACTAAGTAAAATATGTGTGTTCTGGCCCATACTGTGGAGTGAGGGGCCTGTCGTAAGGCGGAGGTTCTTAAAAGTGAAAAGAATTCTGGTGGATAAGCAAGTAACAGCAGAGGGGTGAATGAGTAGTACAAGCCTGTGGTGTAAGGTACCATCGATCCTCATCGTTAGCAGATTGCTTATTTGTGAATTCTACTAGCTAACATTTCTTCCTAAATCCAGAGTCAGTACCTGTGACACAGTGATTCAGTATTCAGTAATTCAGTGTTGGCAGCCACTTTATAGAACATAACTACTGTGAATAACTGAAGAATCAACTGTAATTCTATTTACAGAAGGAAAAGAAAATTCCATTAGTCCCTTTTACATTTAATGAATTCTTTTTCCTGTTCCCTGAATCATCACTAACATGGTATTTTTGAGACTGAGGCTACAGACCACCTTTTAGGTGTAACTGATGCCATCTTGGTATATTTTATGAACTTTAGAAACAACTGAAGCAATACTGATTCACCAGAGAATTCCAGTTCACAAGGGTGCAGAGTAATATGGAAAGTTCTTAGGTCCCTCCCCCAGCCTACTTCTCTCTCTCTCTCTCTCTCCTCCCCTCCCCTCCCTCTCCCCCTCCCTCTCCCTCTCCCCCTCTCTCCCTCCTTTCTCTCCCTTTCACTCACATGCACACATACAATTGAAATACCTCTAAGGAACCCGGGAAGTACAGGGGAAAGAGGTTTGAGATCAAATAGTTCTAATGTGAACTGCAATTTTAGTTAAATTCCAGTTTGTTTCATGATCACATCTTCTCCCAAGAACCCCGGAATTTACTAGATAATATTTCACTATTATCTTGAATAAGTCAATAAATCAAGTCCATCATGTTTCAGATTTAATAGCTGCCTTATTAACCAAAATTGAGTATTAATAATAAAGTCAACATATTTACTGCCCTTTTTCAGGGGGATGGTTTTCATTATTCATTACTCAATTACTTTTGCAGTAAAAAGAAATGAGTTATGATTTGTTTTGGATGAGCTTGTTATTAAATTAATGGCTTGTTTCGAATGTTTTAACCTAAATGTTGTAGTTGAAAATATTAGTAAAACTTTGCACTTTACCTTATTCAGGATAATAAACCTGTTGTAATCAAAACATTAAAACTCACTCCATTTTTAATTACTGTAGGATAATATTGTGCTGTTACATGATACCTGGAATATGAAATTTTTAAAAAGCTGTAGTGATCAAATTATGCACCTCAATTAATTAGGCAATAACCCATGAAAGATCTATTGTTACCAGTGGGTGAAAACTAGTTTGCTATTTAATGACCCAAGCTGAAGTCAGGCTGAGCTAAGCTGAAAGAAGGCACTCGTTAACCACAGGAAGGATGAATTTTGAGAATTATAATTACCATATTAAATGGAATTTGGTGGTTTATTACAACCCCCTTTTGAAATGTAGCATTATAAAGAATTCCTGCCCTCAGCAAGGCAGGAAGCTTGATATCCTCCCCAGTTTATTTTATAATTACTCAATAAAATCCAGACGAAATTAGTTGTTACCAGTAATTAATGACTAGTTTAATAAAAAAGAAGGGAGTCTAACAGATGGTGATTATTTTTTTAATAGGGCCTGCTTGAAGGGATCATCCCGATAGTAAACCCGTAAGGGTAATTTGTAGCTAAAATGGCTGGTGGTTGCCATCTTACTGGTTCCTGAGGCTGAGTCTAATCCTTGCTTAAAAGCTGGGGCTCATTTTTTTCTTCATCAGCTAAAATTCTTTAGTTAAAGTAAATGGTGCTCTGGTTACTGCTACAAATAAAATGGGTTCCATTAGCACACCAGACGGGGAGATTCTAAAAGAGGAGCCCTGCGCGTCTAGGGAAAGTCAGAGGTTGGTTTTCTACGGTCCCGTTTTCTACGGGAACGCCGAGCGGGAGATGGGGTCACAGTGAACCAGACATAGGAGACACTGAAAGAACGCTGCGTGAAAATAGTCCATGTCATCTAGTGCTTCTTAAGAAGTGGTTCGTCTCTCTGGGGGACTAAGAATGGCGAGGTCAGCTTTGGCCACACCCCCTCTTATCCTTGGCTGGTGAGCAGAATTTTCCATTTTTAGCAAGGGATGTGAGGGCTGATTTGTGGCAGTCGTGCTGAACACGGGAGAGTCAGAAATGCAGTCTGGAAACAAAAGGTACACGGAATTCCTGCAGACATAAACAGCAGGAGCTGTGGGTGATGCGTGCGCACCGTTCTTACTATCCAGGACCGCAGGCCAGCCATACACAGCGCGCTCCTGCTTTTCTAACCCTCAGCTGATCGCTGACACTCTGCCCGCGGGCTGCTCCAGAATCATCTGTGCCCCCCTCCCCTCAGACTCCCCGTACCTGTTGTGGCAACCAACAGGCTCGGAGAGCAGGGACCGGCTCCCCCTCCGCGCCTCCCCCAGCCCATGGACCCCCACGGGGACTCGTTCAGTGGACTCACAGCACATGGAGTCCTGCGCTCGGGGACTGAAAATGGGGCGAGCGAACGATCCCTTACATCTGTTCAGAACTTTCCCATTTGCAGGGATTTTCAGGAACATTCAGTCCACTCCAGTTTGTTTTCGCCGCGTTCCTGCTTCTGTGCCATGTTCCCCGCCTTGCTTTGCCTCACTTCTGCCCATACCATTCTTTCTTTTTTACTCGACTTCCATGGGTCCTGGAAAGCCACTTTTTATTCTTCCAGAACTGGTAGTAATAAATGAGTGAATAAAACTCCCCTTTTACAGATAAGAAAACTGAGGCCCAGAGAGGTTTAAAATTTGAACACAGGCATATAAAGAGCCTGTGGTGGAGACGGATACATGTCTTACAGTTCCCACCTTTGTTTTTCTGTTTACCACCGCCCCTGCTAAGTAGCAACCTCATCAAGGATGAATGAGAGAAATTAAGCTTCAGTTCTAGTAAGAGCAGTGTAGGGCAGAAAGAAAGTGGCCCAAGTAGCTCTCTGCTTGCGTATAAGAGGAATGAGGCATCTGGAAGGCTTCCCACAGGTCGGACTGGAAGTACTTCATCTGGAAATTTCAGTCAGGCAAGAGATGGAGGGGATGGGAGGGATTTGAACTGAGCTCTGACCCAGCCTGAAAGAGACCAAGTTGTTTCCACTCTTAGCAGTAAGTAGGCTGAGCCCCCAGCATCCTCAGGGCCCCTCGGAGGCTGCCTAGGCCTGGCCCCCCAAGCTCTCTTCACCAGGGGGGGTCTCCACCTTCTCTCCCCCCTCTGCCCTCCCTTAAAAACATCGCCTTCTCCTCACCCATCCTACTGTCCAAACAGCACGGCCTCCTCCTAGTTTGTTTTTTTTTTCTTAATAATGTATTGCATTGTTGTGGTGGAAAATTTAACATAAAAAAGATCAGAAAAAGTCAATTTGGTTACTGAGAAAAAAAATCATATAAACTATTCTGTAATGACCTCCCTTTGGTCCCATTAGGCCTGATGAAGCACATTCTCGGGGACCCTCAGGAGGTGAATTAACTCTTTCAAAGGCACTAGGGTTCCATTCGGTGAATTACCCACTAAATGGCTCCCAGGTATCCTGGAAGGTATAATGTCTCCTTGCAAATTCCTCATGTTCTCCCAGGGAGTGATGCCAACACAGAGAAAATGTGGTTAAGTGCACAAATGGGGCAAAAGCCAACTGCGTGTAAATTCACCACGATTGGGAATACTATCCGCTACAATTGGGAGTGCACGGTCAGGGATGGGGGGAATGGGAGCTTAATTTTGGCATCCTCCAGTCCTTCCCGATATTAATAGGCAACACCGGCCTTCTGTTTGCACACTTCACACATTTTAACTCCCATAATTCTTCTCTCCAATTCTGTATTGTGCACTGCGAATACTCACCACGGCCCTGTTGTAAATTACATCGGAAAAAAGTAGGAAATGTTTTAATGGGCTTTTCAGAACTCGGAATTTCAAGGTTTTTGTTTTACCTTTAACCTGAATGTTAGCAGGCCCATTTATCACCTTGCTAATACCCTTCTTGCCCACCCCTCCTTCCTCCCCATGCATCACCCACCTACGATGGGGGTGAGGAAGTGGGGAGGTGGGTGGCAAATTCCCTTTTGAAGTTCAGTGGGAGTTCCAGACTCTACTATTCTGTAGGATTCTGTAGGATGAAAAAGTGTGGGGTAAACTGGGCCAAGATTTTTCTCACCCTCTCTAAGGGAAGATAGAGTTCGGACTCAGATCTTTCCAAACAAAAATTCCTTACTGTAAAGGCTTCATGAGCGGTCTTTGCACTCCCAATAAGGAAAAGGATTAGGCGTTTTCTCTGGGTGACTTTGGTTATGTAGTAAGAATACAGGATCAGATAACTTCATGAAGAATCCCCCCAGGCAACCAAAAGCGGGGGTTTAAGCAAAAACCATTGTAACGTACCCTTCACTGCAGGGACCTGCCTCAGAGTTTTTATTTCAGCAAGTTCTGGGGCTCTTCTTATCTAAGGAGGTTTGGGTACATTTCGAAATTGAATTTAAACCACTTCCTGCACATTGCATCAAAACCACGTGATGCGGCGTCCTGTGCTAATGTTCTACGGTATATAGTGTTCCCAGCTTTGAGCTGGAGGGGGTGGGTACTATGCCTTTCAAAGGGAGGCCATTTTTGCACAAAACGATAGAAGGAATGAACAAATGTACTTTCTCATTAAAAAAAAAGAAAGGTAGATCTTTCAATTATAACATATTTATTCCCCCAATTTCATCTAAAAATGTAAGAGGAGAAATTATCAAGCCTAAAAGAAGTATAGGAATTCTGTTTCTCGGTTACTCCAGGGGCTCCTCTTCCTGTCCTCTAAAATGTGGGATTTCCCCCGAGTTTCTCTTCTCGACCTTGGCCCCTGCTCTCCTAAACGCTCTCCTGCTTTCCTCCTCTGAGTGGATGACTCCTGGTTATCTGGGATGACTCCCGGATTACTGTGCTGTTTGTTTCCACCCCTTGAGGTCCCGCAACCATTTCAAATCTAGCATATCCAGAACTGAACGGTTTTCACTAGCAGCGCACTGTCCCGTAGAACTTTCTGTGATGATGAGAATGTTCTCTGTGCTATCCAATACGGGAGCCACTAGCCACGTGTGGCTATTTGGATTTAAATTAAATTTAAAGAGGCATCTGGATGACTCAGTCCATAAGTGACTTTTTCGGGCTCAGATCATGATCTTAGGGTCCTGGGTTAGAGTCGTCTTGTCCCTCTTTCTCTCGATCTCCTTCCCCCCCCCCCATGCTTGTGCTCCCTCTCAAATAAATGATTTTTTTAAAATTAAGTTAGAAATACAGTTGCTCAGTTTGACTAGCCACATTTCAAGTGTTCAGTAGCCCCACTTGGCTGATGGCTATTGGATCGGGCATCATATCTTTAATATTTTTATTTGTCTATTTCCTATGGCATTTTATTAACTGTGGGTCCTTGGGCAAACTACCTAATGTTTCAGAGGCTCAACTTTGTCATCTGTAAAATAGGACTGACAGGGGTGCCTGGGTGGCTCAGTCGATAGACCATGTGACTCTCGATCTTAGTATCGTGAGTTCAAGCCCCACGTTGGGTGTAGAGATTGCTTAGGGAAAAAAAAGCAGGAAGAAAAAGTAGAAAAGACAAGGCTGATAGTAACCCCTGACAAGTTTATGGTAAGGATTCAAGAAGGTAATAGGGCATCTAGTATAATACACGCCAAAAAGGCTCTTTTTGAATCATAGATCATTTCTCCTTACCCTTCTCTAATAGTAATTTCCAAATATCCATCTAGAGTGTAGATGATGAGAACACTCACCAGGGCCACTTTAAGAATAGGTGGGTTTATACATTGCAGGAAACACCTTAGAAAAAGAAACAAAAACCATGGGTTTAAGCTGCAGGCCTTGGTTATTGGAAAAGTTCTGAGCGATTCTGTGCAGTGGAGTTACTACAAGAGCACTCTGCGGGATCTAACAAGGTTCTCCTAGGTTGCTTGGAATATTCTAGATGGGACATTGGCTTTGTTTTTCAGGGCATAATGACAGGAGGAAAATCCCCAGGAGACCTGTTGGAGGGTTGAGAGGTGTCTCCTTAATGAAAATACCCAGGACTTTCAGTAGACACTGTGGGGGACAGCTTGGTTTGCATATGTGAGGCTGACAGAGAGGCTCCCTGCGCATCAGAAATGGCCGGGGTCCCGTGTGCTGGGAGAGCAGGGCCCTCAGCGCCTCAACAGGAAGCCCTCTGGCATGGACCAGACCTGCACACTCAACAAGTTTAAAAAAGAGGTTTGCATGGTTTATATCCTGGCTGCAATCCATTAAAGCTTTAATTATACTAATTAGGGATTTGGGATAATCAGGTTGGCCTGCTTGAAATGGGGGCCTGTCCTCTTTGTGAAGAAAAGGTTTGTGAAATAAACCAGCAGGATCAACAGGATTGTGGGGCACATGTATTTCTGGGAACCAGCTGATGCTAAGGATTAGTGCATGCAAATGAAGGCTGTTCATTGAAAGTCAGAAGGGCTGGAGGCCCCCCTCCAAGAAACACTTCATTAGCACTGAAATACAATGACATTCTTGAAAATTTTAAACACACACACACACAAATACACCTGAATTTTTCCCCCCAAATAACCTGTAAATTCCCCCATTTGGGGTGGGACTTGTGGGGGGAGGTGCCTAGGGGATCTTGTAAAATACGAATTCATTTCAAAGCAATCCTGAATAATAGTTTTGTGTTATTCTTTCCCCTACACACACACACACACACACACACACACAACACACACACACACAATCTAAGAGACCCTACAAATGCCATTATGATAGTCAAAGCACACCGTCTGACACTCTATGATGGGCTCCCCATGGCTGAAGGAGTTAGGAACCATTGGCTCAGAGCTTCCAAATTAACAAACCTTCATTGTGTCATTCAATAGTATGTGCTCTGTATAACAGTGCTCAGACTTTGCAAGCAAAATAGTTGGAGGGGTGTGAGAGAGAGAGAGACCCTGCAATTACGATGCTAACTGCCTTACTCGATTTTGAATCTTCATTAGGTATTTTCCAGGAACTATGTTGAAAATTTTCTTCTTCTTTCTCCCTTTTTTTCCTTCTATTTTTCTGGGTTTTTTTTAATGCCTATATTTTTCCAGTGGTTTTGTGAACACAGGATGGGATTTATATGACTGGTCAATAATCACGGCCTGCAAAGAGAGTAGGCGGGGAGAAAGCTTAAACCAGATGGCAAAATACTAATAATGAGACAGTTCATCCTATGAATTTCTAGTTTTGCCTGCTTTTGAAATCATCTTTAATAGAAAGTATAAGTTATCACCACCAACCCCCCCATCTTCTCCAGCTGCAGTGTTTACACACAGCCTGTGGCTTACCAAGTATCTTGAGCATTCACCAACTCATTGAGTTTGCATGAGCAGGAAGATGAGGAAGTTCTTTGATTTTTTTAAAAAAATAGTTCAGTCTCCGGTTGCGTGCATGTGCTTATCTGAAGAACCAAATACCTAAAGACACTTATCAGGTGCTGCCTCCTGAAAAACAGGGAGAATCAAACTCTAGTCCCCAAACAGCTTAACTGAGCTCTTGCAGCAAAAAGGAAAACAAATCGGGGCGCCTGGGCAGCTCAGTCGTTTAACTGTCTGCCTTCAGCTCCGGTCATGGTCTCGGGGTCCTGGGATCGAGCCCCACGTGGGACTCTCTCGTTCTCCCTCTCCTACCTGCTTTTCTGCTCTCTTGTGCTCTCTCTCACTCGCTCTCAAATAAAATATTTTTTTTTAAAAAAAAAGGAAAACCAATCGCTTTGAAAAAAAATCAGTCCCCAAGACCCCCAAAACTTGAGGTCTATAAGTGTATGACGCCCACAGATGTATACATTGTGAAGGACCGCCCACATACATAACTGACTGTGCCCCCAAAATGATTTCACTGCCTAAATGGACAAATCCTTTTAAGAAAAATAGCTGTTGACTCCACTCTATTCCCACCAGTGCTAATCCACTGACTGCAACTCTGTATATAAGTAAGTCACATACATACAAAAATAAATTTCAGTGAGCAGTTGGCCTCATCATTGTATTCATGAATACATGCAGTTATCTGAGTGTGTGTTTAACATGCTTGCCTTATTTTGGAGACCGCTCTTATCTTGGACATGGCTTTCTATCTCAAATATTTTTTTAAGTTTTATTCATTTAAGTAATTCCTACACCCGACGTGGGGCTCAGACTTAATACCCTGAGATCAAGAGTCACACGCTCTTCCGACTGAGCCAGCCAGGCACCCCTCTCTCAGATATGTTTATTGTCTGCCGTCTTTGCTCCCGGATTCTCTGAGAATGGATACAGTATGGACCAAATTAACTAGGATATTCCTACACTGAGATATTAGTCGAAATATCAGTGTTTAGAGGGGAAATTGTGTAAATTGGAGATGATGCACACCTTCATTTTACGCATTAACCCTAATCAGTGGATGGGACCGCAGCAGGCGTAGTGATGAAGAAGCTAAGGACGAATGCACAGGCAGGAGTGCTCTGATCGGTCAGTGATGCCGCTCCTGGGCGGAGTGGGTTCCAAATGGCACCAGAGGAAAAGCATGTGCTGTCCCTGGCATAAACAAATCCTGCCTATTTGAGCTCTCCTCTGACGTTGAGAATCCTCTACAATCTCCCCGACATCTCCTCCCCTTTCTCAACCCAGCATTTCATTAACCGGAGCCCTCTAGTGAACTCCATCCCCTGGTGCTGGATGCCTTTGGAGTCCCTTGTTCTCAGCTAAATGTCAGCTGTCACCTGGTTAGAAGAGCTCCCCTAAGTAGAAGTGCATGGCAGCGTCAGAGAAGGACTTCTCTTTAGAAATGGAGACTTTTGATCCTAGACTTAGCATATCTATCTAAGCCCATCTATGGACTGCATCCCCTCCCAGCCCCTGCAAGATGTCCTCTTATGTGGGGATTATCCAGTGAGATGAGTGTTAGATTTAGAAACAGTCTCTCACAGTTCCTGGGTGAGAGTCAGGTACATGAGGCTTACACCCATGGAAATACCGACTCTGAGTGGCCTCCTGATAGATGTTGAGTAGTCTGTTGGGCCAGCTGTTTTCCATGTATTTATCTAATGAGATCCTGACAGTAACCCGGATGAGGTAGGTGTTTAGAGTTACCTCTGTTTTATGAGTTAGGATCCCAAGGCTAGAGAGGGTAAGTACTTTACTCAAGTTCAAATACCTGGCAGATCAGATTAGGAGTCTTCCTCCAGAGCTGGAACTTTCAACTACTAGGTTGTGTTCACAGCCGTTGGTGATATTGGAACTAAAACTCCGGAGACCCTCTATTTTTCTTTACTTTTTAAATCTCTCCCTACTTATGGGGAGAGTTACGTTATCATCTCATTAGCAGTTTACACGGAAACCTCAAACAATTCGTTTAATTTACTACTAAGAGGAGGCAAAACAAAACAAAAAAAACCTCAAGCTATATGTAGTTTTGTAATACAAAATGCAACTTCTTTGTCGTGTTCATTGGTTTTGACACAGATGTCAAATTAGCAATGAAAACCATGTGTAAGAAACAGCCATAGTTTTTCCCAATTCGATGAAAGTGAAAAAGGAATGGAGAGGGTGATGGGGAGATGCTGCCAAGACGGGGCTATTCCAGTTGGCCTCCAAGCCAAAGATTTGTGCATGTAGTTTTCAGAAGTGGTTTTTATTCTTGGCGTTGATGATGAAAAAGACCACGGTTTACTCTCTTCAGGCTAAAGTAAATCAAAATTAATTGCTTCACTGATAATTTATGCTGACCTGTGGCTTAAAATAGTGGTTGCTGGAACCAGAACCAGAGCTCTCATTAAGATAGATTGACTTTATTACTCCTTAGTTGTTAGGGAAAAACCCGATATTTATTGGGAATGTACGGAGTAATGGTATGTAGGAATGGGATTTTGTCCGTTATTACAGTTACTCAGCTGCAGTACATGAATTTCATTTGAGTGCTAAAATTCCAGAAGAGATTATTGGCTTAAAAAAAAAAAAAAGAAAAAACAGTAATTTCTCACTACTATTCACAGAACAGCTGCTAGTCTTTGAATGATGCTGTTCATGAGGATGTTTCCATGGTGTACAGTCACCAAGTCGCCAAGGACGTGCGGGGCCGGGATCAAGGAGCCTCCAGCACGGCACAGCCCCCTGCACGCACACGTGCGCACGCGCGCGCACACACACACACGTGCCCTGCCATAGAAGGACACTTAGCTCTTTCCACCAGCTCTTAGAGAATCTCCGGGGTTTGGGTATGCTTATATTTGGCTTCTTTCATGTCATTCAGCATATGATTGCATATGATTCTTCCCACATGTAGAAGTTTCATTTGGTCAGCATTCCTTGAAACAATTTTTAGCAGTGGCTAAAATGATAGACAATAAAGGGAGATATTATTAATAACTTGTATCTAGAGAATAATTATAAACCATATATTATAAACAACATATTACAATGTACAGATGATATAATTATGGAATGATAAAATAACATTTAATATATCGTAGTTTCCTTGCATCTCAGAAAAAATTTTTTTTACTATTTTATTATTTTTATTATTTTTTACGATTATATTATTTGTCAGAGAGAGAGAGAGAGCACAAGCAGGGGAGTGGTAGGCAGAGGGAGAGGGAGAGGCAAACTCCCTACTGAGCAAGGAGCCCAACGTGGGACTCGATCCCAGGCCCATGGGATCATGACCTGAGCCGAAGGCAGACGCTTAACCGACTGAGCAACCCAGGCATCCCTGCATCTCAAAAATTTTTAAGTAAATTTATTCCAGTGTTTATTTTTATCACAGTCACAGAATAAAGAGCAATCTTTCTCAAGAAAGGATTGTTTTATTTAAGATTATGTCCTTCTGTTTAATGTTAAAATGGCTTTTTCTTTTCAACGAGAGGCTGGTAATGGTAGATGATGGTAGATAAAGCAATATAAAAATTGGCAAACCAATGTTATTAAATAAATATTTTTAAAGGCTTAGAATACCTAGCCTAGCTGCCATAGAAAATACAAAGTAACGGTAACTGCCTTAAGAAAAAAAAGGAAGAAGAAAGAATATGATTGTTAAAGATTTGTTTATTTATAAGTAAATAATCTCTATACCCACTATGGGGCTCAAACTCATGACCCTGAGACCAAGAGTCTTGTGCTTTTCCAACCGAGCCTGCCAGGTGCCCCGAGAGTAGATTTCTTTTAAATCGCCTCTTGGCTTTTTGTTTTTTTCCTCTTCCTTCCCTCTCTTTTTCCTTCTTGCTGTCCCCAAAAATAAAGTGAAAATTTATAAGAAAAATGAGCTACAGAATCTGATAGGAAATTGGCTTGCCCTCGATGTTAATTTATTTTGTGCAGATTAGACCGGAACATCTCAGAGTCCAGGAACAATATTCTGTATGTGTCAAATATAAACTTAAAGAAAAGGGGAAAAGAGTCTTACTTAATGCAGTAAATCTGTCAGCTTGGTTTGGTACCCAGGAATAAAATCTGATTCATTGGCTATGTACTTCACAAATTATGCCCAAAACCCATGTGAATATCAGATGAAAATCACACGCCAGAAAACGCTCCCTCACAAGTTAAGTGCTACACTGGTCTGATCAGATGATGTGGGTTTTTTCCTGCTGCTGCATTTAGTTTTATTATTTAGCATTAAATTTTTAATAGCGGCATGTTAAAAGAGGCTCAGAGTTTTGGTGACATTGCAGAAATTTTTATGAAGTTTCAAAATCCACCCTACTGGCCTCAGATTGTGAGGTCAAAAATAACTCTGGGTTGAGAAGTGAAGCGTATGCTTATTCAAAACCTTAGAAACCTCCTGAAATTAGCATTACGCAGGAGTCTAAATTTTGTCTATTTTTGTCTGCTCAGAAGAACAACATTCATATATTAAGTTCCCAGTGACCACCAGAAAAGGCCCCTCTGTTAATAAAGAGGCATGGACGAGCAATAACTCCACTCGTGGCTCACAGGTTATGTTTCACCGGCCAGCTGTTTTAACCAAATACTCCTTCAACTGCGTTGTGGCTTGAAGTTGCTGTCGAAATATGAAGACCTGCCCCGTGAATTTATTAGCAGATGTGTGTTCTGAAAGCCATCATTCCATGGCGACCTAGAGCAGCAGTCAGACCTTCTGACATGCGGGCCACACATGGTCACATGCTGAAACGTACCCTTTATTCCCATGGTCATTTCCCACGGCCTATAATCAAATGTCCTAGGGGTAGTTTTACTTCCTTACTGGTATTCTGTCCATCTTTGTCCGGGATTGCATGTAGCAGTACACAAAAGAAAAATTGGTAAGGTACAGTTTGGGTTCTCCACTGGAAAGATCAATTGCGTCCTTGGCAGGTCAGAGATCCCGTTGTCTGGAGCCGTGAGTACCAGATTTGGGCGGGCCTGGCACCTCATGGTCTACCTGCCAGCTCCCTGCGGCTCAAAGGCTTTGTGGGTTTCACAAACTCGTCTTCCCTGAAAAAGGGCAATGCCCAAAGGGCCATTGAGAAAGCGGAACAAAGCTTTGGACTTCCAATGAGGTAACTAGATATAGCGCTTTGTACAGGGGGCTGGGCGTGGACCAGTCAGGGCCCAGTGCAGCTTCTTGAATCTCCCAAGGCGAGGGTAGGCTTAAACGTCCTAGAAAGATGTCTTCCTGTCAGCTAGCTGTGTGGATGGTCTCCTGTCGTTTGTCCTGCTAGAAGGACCTTCTACGGCTTGGATCTTCCCAGAGAAGTAAAGAAGAGGAAATGTGGAGGTTTACAGATACACCCTTTCCCCCAACCCTGCTGTCCCTTAGGAGAGCGACCTTCTGTTTGTATTCTAGCTACTAAAACTTTCTTCTCCAATGTTCCTGGGATTGCAGCACCAGGGTAATAGATGTGAGCAGAATTGGGGTGGCTCTTTTCTTAATCAGAATTAATGATGGCAAGTGCTTATCGTCTTACTCAGTACTTCAGCTCAGAAATAACCAATTGCAGGGGCACTGGGGGGCTCAGTGGGTTAAGCCTCTGCCTTTGGCTCAGGTCATGATCTCAGGGTCCTGGAATCGAGCCCCGCATCGGGCTCTCTGCTCAACAGGGAGCCTGCTTCCTCCTTTCTCTCTGTCTGCCTCTCTGCCTACTTGTGATCTCTCTCTCTGTCAAATAAATAAGTAAAATCTTAAAAAAAGAAAGAACCAATTGCCGACGTAAGTGTCAGAGGTGAAAGATCTGTGGATTAGGACTTCTAGGACAATCTCGTTCATATCCATATGATGTACCAGGAACCTGACATTTATCAAGGTCAGTGTGCTAGGCCCTGTTCCAAGTGCTTTGCGTGTATTAACTCAGTCTTCACAACAACTCTGTAGGACAGGATCTGCTACTGACATGTCCCTCTATCCAGAGAGAGAACTTGAGGCCCAGAGAGGTAACTGGCCCAAGGTCTCACAGCTGGAGAGCATAGGGCAGAGATTACAGTCTAAATGGTGTACGCCCAAAGCCTACCACCGTCTTAACAATACACTCATATTTTTAAACTCAGGCTCTGACCTGTTAGTAGGTCAAGAAATCAGTGACCAGGGTATTTTGTTAAAATGAAATAGAATAGGAAGATGTCAGAGTATATCACATGTAGGAATCATTGTTTCATGAAATTTTTGTTTCGGGCAAATTACATAAAAATTCTTCGCGTCCAGGTATGTTTTACAACTTTTCTGATTTCAGAAATTTGTCATACTTTTTCCGGTTTCAGAAAGGTAATACAGTGCAAATGCTGCATACTACATAGCGCTCCCTGCGGAGTCTGGGGCAGCCCCTGGAATCAGCCACATTAATATCCGTGCAGTGAGGCATGTGATTATTCACAATAAATACAATAAATAGTATTTAGTGAATACTGCCTTTAAACAGTTCAATTCAAGGTTTGTCTCCCAAGGAATTCTGCCAAACTTATAAAAGTTTTCCAGTTTTCAGAGCTTTGGATATTTCAAAATTGCAGATTGCAGACCTAGTTATACAAAAGTGTCCAGGCTCCCAATATGACCTATGCTTCTATGGGTTGAGGTTTTTAAAAAAAAAAAAAAAAGTTTGGAAAGCACCGCACGATGCTGCTGCTGAAATCATTGACTGCTGGAGCTGGGAAGGAACCGAAGGGGGATGCGTTACACGTATCCGTAAAACCAGCACACTTCCATTTTAACAAGTAGACAAACCGAGGCCAGAAGGGAGAGCTTTGGGACTTCCGGAGGCCACCGGCTTCTTGGCCCCAAAACAAGCCTCCCAACACACAGCTCAGGCCTCCGGACCACACGCCCTCTCCAGAGTCTCATAACAACAACCAAACCACAGCATGCATCTCGTAGTTTGGATTCTTTTCAAGTTTCTCCGGGAGAGACCCAAGTTTCGAGTGGTCACTTCCATGCCTGCGTTTTCCAGAGCCAGGGAAAGCCGTGTGGTTTTTTCCCCAGCAGGACTCCCGTTCAGGTGCTTGGCCATAGAGTAGGTGGCAGTGGGGTTTCTGCCCAGGTTCCAGTGAAATCTGTACATTTCCTGAGTTTGTGGTTAAACTGGTCTCCCCGGACCAGCAGTTTGACATTTTCCCCCTGTGGTGTTACATTCATGTTTCCACATTTAACATGTCAGACTGAATGAACGTTGTGGTCTAAGGATTTAAAAGATTTATAATGGAGTCTTGAAAATTTACTTAAGGAATATGTACTTCCCCAAGCAATAACAAATATTACTACAAATGACCGTATTAAATTAAAGTAACTTGGGCATTTCTGATTTGTAAGAAAGTTAAAATTAATCTTATGGCAGTTTCAGTTTCAAAATGAAAACACGGCTCTGCCTGACCACAGATTTCCAGGCCGTTAGTCAACAGTGAAAGAACTCTCAGGTGACTCTTTTTTTTTTTCCCCCCTAAGAAATACTCAGTTTTCTCTCAGTGTAGAAAGGCAATACTCGAAGGAAAATACCCTGAAAAATCAACCGTACTTGTAAATGGAAACTTGAAAACTTCTGGTAATATTTTTTTTCATATGCTGGTGAGGCCGTAGACTATCATTTTATTCTTTAAATGGTGCATGTAAGTATGTACACTCTGTGTGTGTGTGTGTGTGTGTGTGTGTATTCCACAATTTGGTTTTTTTTCTTTTTTTTTCTTTCTTTGTTTATATATTCCACAATTTGAAAAAATGCTTTTAAACACAAGCCACAAACCCAAAAGAATGTTTACGTAAGTGTATTTCAATGAGATGGATTTTTATAATGTTTAAAAGGAAAGGAAGACTTTGTTATATATTCTGTATCCCTTCCCTGATTGGCTCGGTTAATAGGCAAGGAGTCTGGTTCAAATTTTCTTTCTACATTAAAATAAACAATAACTACAAGGTGTTCTGATAAATATTGAATAACTGACTTTTGGAGACAAAAAACGCCCTGATTGGTAATATCTGCCCGTTTCTGGGGTGTAAATACCTCCACTGCGGGCAGCTTCCAGCTGCCGTGATGTCATTGACCAGAGTTCGGGAGCGGTGTATGGTAGCACATCATTATATGACAACGACAGCAAACAGACAGGATATTCATGTAAATAACCGCCAAAACATAAATAATAGTAAAATGGGATAAAATCATTAAGAATTGATAAGCTTTGCATGTTACCTTTTAAAAAATACACTTGTTTAATTAGAAATTCACATAATTTAATTTTTAATAATCGGTATGTTCAACACCTGGCTCACAAGAGTCCCTGAAAATCTAATGATAGGCTCTCACTAGGCAGTTAAACCCACCACAGCACACTACTGCACGATTAGAACAGTCCCCATTGCAAGGCAGGAAGAATTCAGGGAGGCGGGCACAGCCAGGCTTCCCCCTATCACAGCCCCATGAGGCTGCAAAGCCAGGGCCCACCAGGAGTCAAGCAGCCCCACACAGCAGAACTTGGCCGACATGGAGAGAATGAGGCCTCCTGTTTCCCAACCCGCCCCACTTCCAACATCTAAACCCCCAGAGGGATTCCCTCTACATTTCCCCAAGCCCTGATTCCTTTAGGCCCTTTCCACCTTGAAGCCCAGGACTCTGGAGCAAAAGCAAGAGGGCCCCGAGCTCTTTGACATGCCCAAGGCAGCAGGGCGGAGTGGGAAGCCTTGCGTTCAGCCCTGAGGCTGAAATTCTCTCCTGCCCGCTCTGCCTTTCACCAGCAAAGTGACCTTGCACAGGCCGCTCGACCTCAGTTCCCAGTTAATGTGAAACATGAGGGGCTTAGACTAGGTGGTCTGTCTTACCTGGGTTTCTCCCAGCTCTAAAGCCCCCAGGTTGGCTGCTACTCCTGAGGGCTTCGAGAAACATGACCCATCATGTCAAAACCCATCGAGAAAAACTCAGACTGCAGGGAGATGTGGCTTCCCAAGCCTGACCTTCCTCTCAGCCGTGGGAATACAGGAGGACAATTCTGAAAGTACGCTGGGAGGGTCGGGGCTGTGGTCCTTCAAGGATGTGTCACAGGGCAGCTGCCTTCGAAGGTGGGAGGTAGATTGACCTGCCTTTCTGGTCAGAGCCAAACTCCGTGAGTCTCCAGCTCCCGGCTGCACTCACAGCCCCCCTCAGCCACATCCGCCTCTTTATAAACTTGTCTCCCCGAGGGATGCCTTGCCATTGGGAATCTGCCCATCTTTTGACAAAGATGGGGGGACATCTTTGGCGGGACATTGCTTTAAAACATTGGGGTTTGGAGTTTAATAAGTCTCAAAAAATAGGTAGAGTCATGATAAGTGAAGGAGGAAGGGGAGTTGGGCAGTACTGCCAGTGAGAAGCTGGTGAATTGTAGCCACTGCGTCCGAGGCGTGTACTCCCGTGTGTGTGTGTGTGTTGTCCCTGGGAATTAATCGTGCCGCTGTGTGTGTGTAGGTATGGCAGGGTTGCCGTGATTTATGAGTCGAGCTGTGAGCAAGTTCACAACCCGCAATGCAAGAGAGGAGGAGGGAGGGCAGAGGGAGAGGAAGGTTGGCAGAAGTGCTTTATGAGTTTCATGTTTAATGCTTTTAACATGATGTCTCGTTCTCACTTCTAGAAAGCACTTAGCAGATATAAGCCAAAAATAGATTGCTGTCCATAGCTGACCACACTCCTGTCGGGGTGGAGGTCGGGGATGTGTGGGCACATTGTTGTGGTTTTTTTATGGTTGTTGTTTTATATCTGAGCTATAGGAGAGTATTTCACAGGAAAGGGCATAAGCTATTGATACTGTTTCACTCCGGTGAGAGAAGACACAGAGAAGCCTGTCCCCCCCCCCCGCCCCCTCCCCAGGCCTGTCTCCCTCCTCTCCTACCTCCTCCTTTTGACAAGAGTTTCCATCTGACACTATCTGTGCACTGTCGGGCTGATTCCCGGTCAACCAAGCCACGATCCATTCCATAGATGGGGCATGACCCCGCAGCTTTCCGAGCTTTGAACGTGCTGTGAGTCCCCCCAGAAACTCGGAGTTAGGTGAGGTAGACAGAATATACAGATAAAACCACATTATAAAGGTTTGTATAATGATACCAGCTTCCATGTTTTGAGCCCCTTCCTGTATGACAGGCACGACTGCCTCATTTAATCCTTACAGCCGTCCTCTGAAGTCAGCGCTAGCATTACCCTGTCCATTAGCAGGTGGTTTTCCTCGATCACCAACATTCAGACTTACAGGATGACCAGAAGCCGCAGGGGACTCAGTCTCATCGGAGGAATAGTGGGCAGCCCTGCTTGCCAGCAGGGCAGCATCTGGCCACCTGCCGAGTCCTCACTGGTACAAGGTAGACGAGACGCCCCGCAGGCAAAGGCGGGGGCTGCCCCGGCAGACAAGGTGTCAGGTCCTGCCACAGTCCATGGGCACATTCCTCAGTTCCCTGCCTGGGACATCCCTACCTACAAGATCACCATACTTGGGAAGCCCAAGCTCTGACTTCCTATCCACCCTGTGTAAATGGCTTCTCGCTCTTCCCAGTCCAGAAGCGATTTACCAGTCACGGGTCAGTAGGATCATAGGGAGTGTTGACTGTGAGTGTAGCTGACACACCATTTGAGCAGATGACCTGAGCTTAACCAAAGATGAGATTCTCCGGCAGAAAGGGAAAAGATGCCTGTTGACCTTTGCCTACAGTCATTAGTCCCATTGTACAGACAATAAAGCCGAGGTTTATCAAACTTGCCGCAAGTCACATAGTAACACGAGCAAGGCTGGAGCCCCCATCTGCCTGGCTCCAAGCCCCATACTCTTGACTAAGGTGCAAGATGCACATTTTACGTTCTACTCCATAGAGTATCTGCTTTCTTTTACCATTAAAAAAAAAACTGATGTGGGGGACGCCTGGCTGGCTCAATCAATAGAGCATGCAACTCCTGATCTCAGGGCTGTGAGTTCAAGCCCCATGTTGGGCGTAGAGCTTACTTTAAAAACAAAACAGAGGATTGACTTGAATTACAGACATTGAGAACCACTGGTCTTTCTGGAATAGGCACTATGTCTATCCTGTGGTTTTGCCCACTCCCCACATACCATGTACCCCAATTGGAGAATGTTGGCACTGTGCTAGTTAGTAATTCTACTTAGAATAATAGAAGAAAGCACTAGTTCTTTGCTTTTCTCTGAGAGTCCATATTTTGAGTTGAATTTTGGGGGACATGGGGGTGGTGGAAAGCAATTTTAAGAAGAATAGAGCCAACTTTGCACCTGAAAATAAATGAGTACCTAGCTACCAGGTGCAAACAATTCTGGGTTTTTTGGTTGTTTTTTTTTTGGTATCATTCCTTTCTTTTTAAACCTTCTCCACCTTGTAGCACAAAACCTAAGAGCTCAAGGCAAAGCATGTAGCTTTATTATCGTTCAGTTCATAAAAATCTGGTTCATTATATGTCTAGATTGTATTGCAGCCGCCATTCAAGAAATGTGCCATCCATGTTCCAAGTGTAAAAGCAGACATTTTAAGACACTGTAACAATACTGTAACATTGTTTCATTGGGTATTTGATTGGCTAAGTTTTTTTTTACCAAGCATTAGAACAATCTGTTGACTTCTAAAACTTCTAGCATAATGAAGAAATTTTTTATAATGAAGAATGTGAAATGTGTTGGGTCATTAAGACCATGTGTTAAGTAGAATGGAATTAATTAATGATTAATTGTATTAAAATGGAACATAATGATGGGGACTTGGGTACAGGGAGGACTTTGAGGACCATGGCTAAGAGGACAAGGCAGTAGGCATGGTCGCCTGTTTCCTCCCCTAAATGCTTTAATGCACTCTGTTCACTAGACTTTCTGCCACAGTTTTCAAAAATGCAGTGGACAAAGCCTGCCTGCCGATAATACAAAAAAGAAAGTTGGCTGGCACCTGGCCCGGCTCAGTTGGTTGAACATGTGACTATTGATCTCAGGGTTGTGAGTTCAAGCCCCACGTTAGGCTCAGAGCCTACTTAAAAAAAAAAATGTGTGATGTCCGAAAAAAAGTTTGTTCTTTAGGTGTGAGATAGCATGCTGTAGATTGTTTTGAATCTTGTATTACATGAATTTACAAAATGTTATACAGTGAGATACTAATATTTTTAGAAATCTAAATAACAAGATGAGGATCTGGAGTAAGACAAAAGAGAATCTGTTTTCAGGAGGCTGCATGTGTTAAGCAGCCGTGAAGCAAACAATGAATCCTACCCACCCACAGATAAACGAGGACCTTTCCACCTGGGAGTGCTGGGGAACTCTGAGGATGGGTGGGCTTCCTAAGAGTGGAAAGACAGGAGAGGACCTTCCAAGAGAGAGGAAGTCTTCCAACCAAAGGCACTGCTGCGGGTGTAGACGGTCTGTGTGTACAAGATTCCCACAAGGAGGGTTTGCCTCTGGAAGTAATGGCGCCTTCCCATGAGGAACCTGAACACAGTGAGCTAGGAGATAATTTCATCCCATAGGAGAGGGGAGTCTGTTATAAGTCTTTGAGAATGTGAACAGGCCCCGTTCCCAAGGTGGGGCATCTGTCAAACTCGGGGGAGTTGTCATCATTCCTCATGCTCGAGATGGGCCCCGTTACTTACCTTCCATTGTTGCTGCAGATTCATGACAGACGCTGCCCGCCGAGAGCAGGAGTCCCTAAAGAAGAAGATCCAGCCGAAGCTCTCGCTGACCTTGTCCAGCTCCGTGTCTCGAGGGAATGTGTCCACTCCGCCACGCCACAGCAGCGGAAGCCTTACTCCTCCCGTGACCCCGCCCATCACCCCCTCGTCTTCATTCCGCAGCAGCACCCCCACGGGTGAGTGGCCTGGGCCTACGGCCTGGGGGGGCGGGGGCTAGTTGTTGGGGCACAGCGTGCGCGCGAGTGCCACAGATGATACGCTGGGGACAGAAGGGGGCCGGGGACCGACGGCGATTCGGACCCACTGCGTCTTTGACCCTTTACTGGCCTCTGTGAGTTTGTTGATTTAGTCCTCTGTCACTGAAGACATGTTTATAAGTTATTGTCTATAGTGTATGTGATAATGGCTTTATAGGTATTTTCTGAGCCTTTGCCATGTGTGATGCCTGAGGCGGATTTGCTTCAGTCAGGTGGAAGAGTAGAGGAAACAGGATTGCCGGGTGCTGATTATTGTTGGTGCTGGATGACAGGTACACAGGGGTTCAGTAGCCCATTCTCCCTATTTTACTTGAGCATTTTCCATAATAAATGTTTAAAAAAAAAAAAAACTTCCGAGTGCCTCCTACGTGCCAGGCACCGAGCTACCGTAATGAGCCAGAGGAGACCTCATCCCCTCCTGAAGGACGTGAGGCCCAGTGGAAGGCGTTGGTTCTAGGGGGCCAACAAGTACACCCTTGCCTTCCCCTCCCAGATGTAGCAGCAACTGGAAAATTAAACAGCAGCCAGAGGAAAGAGCAAAATCAGCTTTATTAGTGAATAAAGGCAAACTGCAGAATGGAACTTGGATCCATAACTGTTGGGCTTCTCTTAGTATGTCTTTCCTGAATTCAACTTATTTCCCAAACCGCCCTTCCACACGGAGGCCGAGCAGACCTGAGTGCCCCACGGGCCCTGAGATGAGCACGCACAGCCCCTTCTCCCCAGTTCAGAGAGCCACTAAGTTGTTGCCCCTCCAGGGGCAGGAATGAGTAAGGACAGTCCCAGGAGGCTGGAAAGATCCCTCCTCTTCTTTTTCCTAACTGAGAAGCAGGGAATCTATTTCCCTGCCCCACGGTCGGAGTTTAGACCAGGCAGTAAATAAATAGAACCTTGTAACCATGACAAGTGCTGTATGGAACTCAGTGATAGGAGAGCATCCTGACATTCAGGAAAGATAAGTAGGACTCGAGTTGGTAAAGAGTTTAGGAGGAACGTCCCACCAGGGAACATTTTGCAGAAGCTCTGTGAGGAGGAGGCCGGCTGACCCATGTGAGGTGAGACCAGGGCATTCGGCAGGGATTAGGGCGCTGTGGGTTGATCCTTAGAGCAAAGAGAGGCCCCCTAGAATCACACCATCATCTCTGTAGCGTCGGCCTCTTGACTATGGCTAAAAAAGCTGATTTTTCTCTTACGGTTTGCAGACCTTTCAGCCATCTCCTGTCAAGGGAGGTAGGTAGGTGACTACAGTACAGTAGTATTTCTCAAATTGTGTTTCAGAATATTTACTTTACAAAATAGTAGTTGAGGGAAAGGGATTTCCTAATCAGATGGGGAAAGTGATGGGTTAAACCAAAGTACACTGATTTCTTTAATGCAGGGCTTTAATATACATTGTTATTCTCCAACGGAAGGATTTGGTAAGTTTCCCAAACTTAGTTGACTCTGATTATGGGCCCTCCTTTCTAAGGGCAGTTTGGGGGACCCATGGCTGATAGACACCCTGTGTTTGGTCACGATTAGGCATTTCGAAGATATGATAAGCACGCAAGACAGACCGATCAGTTCCTGTCTGCACTTCTGCCTTTACAGATCACTAATAATACCCATTATACAGGTTCTTGGGTGAGTTAAATGTGAGAGCATGTGTATACACCCAGCATTCAATAAATGTTCATCCCTGCGGCCTGGAGTTTTCAGCTAGTTGCTTCAGGACCAGAATCAGCGTCTCTCTCCCGTAGAGGATGAGTTGGCTCATTTTTGTTGGGGATTTGTCCATTCCTTTAGATAGGCCACTGTATTTCCCTTCTATTTTATCCTGTGAAGATTTACTTTCCAGGATCTTTGTGTAATGTTTGCTATGTAAATCTAAGGAATGCTATGAGAACGTAGTGTAACTTTGCGATCCCTTTTCTGGTGTTTCTATGACTATTTATTCACATGTAATATGAATTATGGGGCCAGTTTTATACCGGAGAGTGTTTTATACCTGACTTAATGTGGACTGACTCGCGGCCAGCACCAGATAACCGTGACTTCCCCAATTAGTAACGGGTGCCATAGAACCCCATGAAAATAGACAGTTTAAAAGTGAGAGTTTATTATTTTTCATGTAAGAATGTTTGGGAGAAATGGAATCATTTCCTTTCCTTCAGACATAAAGAAATCTTTCTGACACCTTGCCTATTTTAACAATTTCCCACTGAGAGAATTAATTTATGTTGTGGTAAAGATGTATCATTTTCAGTCTGTCAAGATCATTGGTAACTTATTTGCTGCTTGAAGAACGTTCCATGTAAACATCAGAAATTAGGGGAAATGGTTGCTTAAACCTCTACCCTGTACAATTTTGATTGTGTACATTTTTCAATGTTTGAAATGTTATTTTACCTGTAGTTAGAGAGATCAGCTTATTTTGCCTGACTAATGTGGTTTCGTTCACTTTCATTGCCAAGTTGTAAATAATATTCCAAGTTTCTACCTCCTGAATTCACTCTTCCAAGTTCCACACTGAAGGTATATTCCAGGTCCAGAAGTAATAGTCCTCTTGTAGAAAATCTCATTTATAAAATAGTTCTTGAAGATATACTGTCTTGCCTAAATTAGAGCTCAGCTTTATCCTGGAGTTTCAAGTATTTCTCAGGTATTCTCGGACCTGATATGTATTTTGCAATTTCTAAATCCTAGGAGAATCCTTTTTTCTTATCTTTTTCTATTCTGTTTTATTTTTTGAATATATATATATATATATATGAAAGTATTCACTTAAGGAAAGTTAGAATGGCTTAAATCATGAGTTACCAAACCTTTTCTGTAAAGGACCAAATAGTAAATATTTCGTACTTTCTAGACCCTGTGGTCTCTGTTCCAGTGACTCAGTCCTGCCTGGTGCCGTGGCAGCAGCTGTAGAATTCTATAAATGAATGGGCATGGTGTGTTCCTTCAAAACTAGATGGTTTTGTAAAACTTTACTTATAGAAACAGGCCAGTTTGGGATCACAGGCCATAGTTTGCCAACCCCTGGTTTAAATCGTAAAGATACGTGATTTAAAGATCAACTTCATTAAATTCACTGCAAATAAAGTGTCAGAAGAATTCATACCCATCTCCTTAGAAGTAATAACGTCTAGAGTATAATCACTAAGGGGGAAAGATGACTAACATTAGTAGAGCATTTATTATATGCTTACTGTATACTTGGTGTATGTTTTTAATCCCAACACCAGCTCGACTGACACATTATTATTCCCATATACAGATTAAAGAAACAGAGGCTTGAATAAGGTTAATGTCACAAAGCCCCGCATCTGTCTATTCAAAAAGTGTGGTCTTTCCAGTGTACTTGCACTTGCCACGTTAAGACCTTTTAGAAAACTCATACTAGACCTCCAGCCATCTGGCTGCTCCAGTTACCAACTTGGCAGCTCCAAACCCAGAATACAACAGAATGTTAAGGTAACCGGAACTGTGATTCTCTTTCATTCACAGAACTCCCACCCTACCGTTCAAACAGCACATCGCTTTTGTTTAGCCCGGCTTTTCGGCTTTTCTGTAAGGATGAGCTGGAGCCGACTGCGGAGGGCCCATTGTTAAATATTCACGTTTGCAAACCGGTTGTTAGAAGGACCGCTTGAACTCGCTTACGGTGGGAATCGGCCCCGGTGAGAGTATTTACACGAGTGAGAGTGGCGAATGCTACCTCTCGGCACCCCACGCCGCCTCTTTACCACTATACCGAGGGTTTATCCTGGCAGTAGTGAACAGATTAATCTTACTTGGTCATTCAAGGGATCATGGTCCTCATGTGTCTCTGCGTAAACCTAAAGCAAGCCTCAGTCACCAGTAAATAATGGCCATTTCAAACAACGGATTGCTTTGCAGTCATTCACAGCAACGTTTAGGGGCCCAGGTAGAGACACGGAAAGGTTTTCACGTCACTGGTTTACAAAACCCAGTGAGATCATGTGCGGCGTGATCTCGATTTTATTTTTTACTCTAAAAAAGTTAACCGTGGTTACCTTAGTATGATAGGAAAATGGGTGTCATTTTCTCCTTTCTCTTTTTTTTCCCATTTAGTAAGATGAGTCTGTTTTACTTTTATAACTACAACTGTTTAGTGCATATAAAGGGAAGATCGAGACAGGATTATTGATGCCCCCTACCCTCCAAGAAAAGAGTTTAATGAATTTATTTTCTTCAAGTTAATTATCTTTTCTGGGAGGAGGAAGGAGGTCATCCTGTAGGAAAGGTCTGGGGTTAGCTTTTGTAGATTGTATTGGTTATAGTGCCTGTAAATAGTTAAGAAAGTAATTTCTCCCCCCCCCCCCAACCTCCATATTTCCCACTGATTCTGTTAAAACAATGACTCTCCATCACAATCACCTGGAAGATTTTTTTTTATTTAATTTTACGTAAACTGTATGCCATACATGAGGCTCAAACTCACGACCCCGAGATCGAGTCACCTGTTTTACCCACTGAGCCACCCAAGCACCGCCCCCACCTCCCCCAAACCTGAAGGCTCTTTAAGCCACTTTTTGCTTGGGCTCCATCCCTGAAACTCTGGTTCATTTGGTAGGTGGGGCTTGGGCACTTGGAATTTTAAAAAGCTCTCTGAAACTATATCATTCTAACCTATAGCCCAAGTTAGGAAAGCGCTCTTTTAAAAATGTGATCAATCTAGTTGTCATAGCCGCGTGTTTTCTTGCTTTGGGTTAACATATTTCCACCTTGCCCGGAGAAAGGTTACTGGAGTCGACTTGCTAGGACCGCAGAGATGGGTCCAATGGGACTGAACAGATGCTCGCTTAGGTCTTAATGGCGATGCCGTGGAAAGAATTGGCTGGATTCCTGGTTTTAATAGCATTTTGCACAGTCTCTCCTGGAAAATATTTGTGTACTTATTTTGGCCCACTCGGTGGGGGTGGGGGGGACTCCAATATTAAAGCAGAGAAAGACACCCAAGGAATTTAAACCAATTTTTTTGTGTTCTTGTTTAGGCTCCCTGTAATGAGTGTGAAGTTACAGATGATATCTATGAATGCATAATTTGAGTTTTTATGTTGTGTTATTGCCCTTCATATTTCTGTGTCTCCTGCTACTTGGCCTTGCAGTAGACCCTTAACACTCCTTTATGGCTTTTGCAATAAGTTGTTCAGGTTATAAGATTTCAAAATTTCCAGGAGTTACTGATCCACAGCAGGTCTTTTTAAAAAAGTATTAATTTTTCTCTCAGGATGGAAATTACTCTGCAATATAGACTTCTACAAAACTGATAAAATTTTACTTGACATTTAGAAACTATTTAAATGGAGTTGAGATGGACTCTCCCACCCCAGCCACACCTTTGTTTTTAGAAGACAAGGTAAACTTAAGTAGGCTTTGAAGCAGAAAATCTCAGAGAAAGATAACTAAGGTTAGGTCTAAACTAACATTCCTCCCCCAACCCACCCCAGGAGGAGGAGGAAATAGAAGGGAAAAACCTCAAAGAGAGAAATCCTATTCTTTTTTTTTTTTTTTTTAAGATTTTATTTATTTATTTATTTGACAAGAGACAGGGAGGGAACAGAAGCAGGGAGCCCGACATGGGGCTCGATCCCAGGATCCTGGGATCATGACCCAAGCCGAAGGCAGCTGCTTAACGACTGAGCCACCCAGGCGCCCGGGGAGAAATTCTATTATGTTTCATGGTGGAAAACGAGAAACGAAAAGCAAAATATTTCAGCATGACTGGATTTTGTGACCTACTTATGAATGCCTGAAGCCATGGTTTGGTCTTTCTCACAGGTTCTGCCCTAAAGAGTTGACTATCTAGACCGTGCCAAAGAGACATCCCCCCAAATCTTCCTATTAAGAAAGTGGACTTGATTTACGTTTCCCTTTTCACATAAGGGGCTGTCTTGTAGCTGGAGAATGACGAGATGTTGGTGTACTCTCTGGCCTGCAGGATCTATCTGTACTATCTGCGCAGGATCACAAACACACCCTTTCCTGGCCCGGGGTTTTTTTTGCTTGTTTGTTTATATACTAATTCAGTCTAATCATTGTTCCTCCATCGTCTTTTTTGATTGACTCGTAAAACCTTTATCCTGCTTCCTAAGGGTCACGCTCCAGTCCGGGGCCAGTTCTGCTTCCTTCCCCACCGTCCTATGTGACTACTTGTTTTTCATCTCCTCTTGCCTCCCAAAGTGTTGGTAGAGTACCGATGGCAACAACAAAGTAGTATTTCGATTTCTTTTCCATGACTACACAACTTATAAGACATCTAGATTCCTAAACAAAACTCTTTCTTGGCTGAAAGAAAACAGTCAACTCAATGGTGATCTGTAATAATAATAGATTAGATCTTTATAGCACTTTATAGCGCACGAAAGCATTCACATTCATCGTTATCAACCCCACTTTAAAGACAAAAGAAACCGAGTCTACTGACATGACACCTTGCCCAAGTTCAGGTGGTTCCCCAACGTCATAGCCGCTGTTTTCTGCAGCACCAGGACTGGGCATCTTCTCATCTGACATAATTTGCTAAGTCTTTTGTTATAGGTGTTGTGCCAGGTCTTGTGGGTCCAGAAAAGCATAAGGCATAGCTCTCGTGGAGGAGAGCTTACATCTTCTAGGAGAAGCCACTTAGACACGTGTAGGACAGGCATGTAATGAACGCGACATAAACACAGGTGGCCTAAATTACCGGCATGGGTGATTCATAAGACAAGAGGGACACAAACAGTGCCATTCCCTCTGCCTTTTTAGCACAGGTACAAGCTGTATATTCACACCCATAAAATGTCTTAGGTATCATACGTACATAAGGCAAACGTAAATTCCAGAGGAGCTGGAATGGGGTGAGATCAGTGGGAAAGTGACCTGGGGCAGACACTCCATGATCATTACCAAATATCAGCTTAGGGAATTTTAGTGATCAGACCTGGGTATGTTGGCAAAAGGTCTTAACGAATCTGGGGTTTTCTGGGTCCCCTTTCAAAACTCTGGAAGCGTAGAAGTAAAGCAGTGAGAGCCTTAAGCGTCAGAGGGATCTGAATTCAATTCTCAGTTCTGCTGCTGCTAGAAACAGTGTTGGCCTTAAATTTTTCCAAGTCTCCATTATCTGCACGAGGGAGGCAATCCTATCTCACCATGAGGATTAATGAACTGGAGAGCAGGCCTGCAGGATCCCCTTGTGTTAACACTCTCTCCTGAAACCACCAGCTCAGGAAGGACATTGGCTTTGGAAGGGCCCAGCTCTGCAGGAGACCATGCAGGGGTAGAGAAGCCCCGTATGTTCCGGAACTGTCGGCTGGCAGTGGTGGGAAGGGCTGATGCCGGCAGCCTAGTTAGGGCTTCTTGAAGTCACTGGAATAGCACGTTCCAAACAAAGAAAACACTTTCTGCTCTTACTGAATCCTGCCCTTTCGGGCAGACAGTATTTCACCAGCCCTGGCCAGGACTGCTCGTGCGTGTTTATTTTTGGTCTGCACTAACCTCAGAAAAGGCTGGTTCCAGGAATGTGCATTACAGGTGGTATTTGCTAATGACCTGCTCTGAGCAGAGGCCCATTTTCTGAAGGAAGGGGGGTCCTATCTGAAAACGAAAATGACACTCTGTATTATTAATATGGGGACATTTGCGATAACCACTTTATGACCAGGGATGGTAGAAGTAAAGAGTTAGCCGGTTCACAGATTTTTAGATCTTGTTTTGTTATTTTAGTGACCAGGATGATAATAGCTCTTTTTAATTGTGGAAATTCAAAGCACGATGAAAATAGAATATTGAATGGTTTTTTTGTTTTTGTTTTTTTAGATTTTGTTTATTTATTTGACAGAGAGATGACAAGTAGGCAGAGAGGCAGGCAGAGAGAGAGAGGGAGAAGCAGGCTCCCCGCTGAGCTGAGAGCCCAATGAGGGGCCTCGATCCCAGGACCCTGAGATCATGACCTGAGCCGAAGGCAGAGGCGCCTTCTGGAATATTGAATGTTTCTAACAAACGCACACACTCCTTATGAGCTCTGTCCCCTCTCTTGTTGAAGGAAATGGCCACACAGGCCCAGTCACCACTGCAGTCGGGGGAGGGGGGGAGGGGCATGGGGGGAGCACCCCTCGGCCCCACCCACTTCGAGCTGCTTTTTCATTTTCAGGGCCCGTTATGATGTGGCAGAACTAAACATCGCACTAATAAGATATCTAGGTTATAGGGCCACATAAAGGTGATCTCAAGGTCTTTAGGACCAGATGAATTTTGACTATAGCATCTTAGAAACTCCCTGCTCTCCTTTCTATGAAGGGCAGAGAACATCCTCAGCGTGCTGCCCTGAGGAGGGAGAGAGCATTGGAGGTCACTGTCCTTGACCCAGCTGGGGGGCGAGCCACACTCAGATCACATAGCTTGGGGCTCCAAAGCCAAAGTGAGGTTGGCCTGGCAATTCCGCTCCAGGAATTTACCCAAGGGTAGCGAAACCATGTCCACCAAAGACAAGTATAAGGATGCCCAGAGAAGCTTTATTCACAAGAACCCCAAACAGTTAATTCACTTTTAAGTAAGTGGATAAACAAATCATGATCTATCCATACAGTGGCCTACAGAGTTAGCAATAAAAAAGGAACAAAGTAATGTTACACTAAAAAAACATGGATGAATCTCAAAGAAAACCTTACACTGAGTGAGAGGAGGCAGAGTACATAAGAAATTCAACCACGGGCAAACCAGATTGTGGTGACAGACATCGGGAGCGTGGAGAGAGGCGTGTGTACACAAGAGAACTTTCTGGCGTGGTATTTTCCATATCTCGATTGAAGTGTTGGTTACCCAGAGGGATCCATTTGTTAGACTTCTCAGTTAAACACTTGAGCTCTGTGCACTGCACTGTGGATGTACTTGCCTGAGTTAAAAAAGAATCCGTGGCCCCAGGGCAGAAATGAGCATCGGGAGCCCACAGTGTTCACCGTGTGTGAGCCAGCAAATAGCGTTTCCTCTGCTGTAAACAATCCATTTAAGAACAAAGGAAGTAAATACAGGCAGTCAGTCCTTTGAGTATGAAAATCTCTGGAATTTCCTCTCCATTGAAGATGGACAGTAAGTGGAATCCCTTATTCTCAGGGTTCTTGGGAACACTGAGAATCAGTAGCATGATCAGATAAAACAGTTGCCATACGTACTAAATGAAGAAACAAAGCGGGAAGAAAAGAGGAAAGAAGGAGAGACCAAGCAGAACTAGTTGCCAAATGCTTGGTCTTAGGTCAGAGTTAGAATTGGTTAATGGCTAAAAGGATTCCTGATAGAAAATTCTAACATCTGGATCTTCCAGTTGCCTAAACATTTTGCTTCCCGTGAGATAAAGAGTGCTTCATTATGTTAAGAATTTTTCAGGGAAGAAAATTAAAGCGGCTCAGTTTTATCCTCTGAAACTCTAAATAAACCCAGTTTCTCTCCTGGACAGTCACTCAAAAGCTTATCTTCGGATGTCATATTTGCAGTGACAGAGCTCTCTGTGGAGCTCTCTCTGATTTATCTTCCAATGAAAGTATTCTTGAGGCCTACCATTTTAGCAATACCTTGCTTACCCATGGACACTTAGCATTTATAAACCAGAATTTCTTCTCTACTCTTAACTGTATTTAATCAAACTCAAGAAAAATAATAGGTCTACTATTAAGAATTCCCACAAGAAATCTTAAAAGTTGACAGTCCCATTTCACCTAGTGCTGGAAACGTTCGTAGCAAGGCTTTGGCTCTGTCGGGAGTAGCTTTCTCTTTGTCCCAGCAGGGGACTCTGCACCCGCCAAAACATACCAGGAGAGATCACGAGATAAAGTCATTTGAAAGGGCACACAGGAACACTGTGCTGTGCTCCCCCAGTCCCCTTTCCCCACCCCTAAAAAAGAGTGCGGTCTCTTTAAGCCAAGGTCCAGAGCTCACTTATACGCCAGCACCCATCAGTGCACACTTCTCAGTAATTTTCCTTTGAAAGCAAGTTCCGGAGCTGAAATCGAGTGCTAAAAAGAGCAACGGATTGTAAGCCTGGAAACCAGTGCAGATTCCACTGGAAACATGAATAAACAGACGCGTGGTGCTCCCGGACACCTCTACCACGAAGGTGATGGGGATTTAACACCTGATGAATTTGAAGCCCGGCCAAATGTCTGTGTTTCCAAAGAAGGCTTTTCTTTCCCTCCCATCTAAAATACAGCATATTAAAATCAGAGAAGCCCTTTCATCTTCACGGGTATCATGGCAGCAAACTTATTTTAATGTCTTTTCCATGTGGGTCTAGTTTTCAGAATAAAATGATCCCCAGGCACATCCAGCTGCGCAGCATTAAAGAATCTGCAGAAAAGCGGGAAAGCAGTAAGCTCCTTGGTGTCTGCGAGAAAGACAGTCAAGGTACAGAATCTCCCGTTCCTGTCCCAGGGCTTTGTGCAGACTTCTTAGAGATGCACTAAAAAGAAAGCGGTACCTGGCAGGAAGGGAGAAAGTGAGGCTGCCAGACCCTTTCTGGTGCAAGGACGCAGAGGTTTCTAGCAGCTTGCCACCGAGCTTAACTCGTGCCTCCTTGGAAAACTGGTGGCTGGTGTCATTTTATATCCATCAGACCAGCGGTGGATTGGCTTGATCTTAACCAGATCGAAGATGTGTCTCACGTTCCATTGGGCTCAATGAGCTGTTTGTTTGTTTGTTTGTTTGTTTGTTTGTTTAAACCCAGCCAGCCCAGGCTTTCTTTGGCATGGAAACACACATCAAAAATCATCCCTGAGAAACCGAAGTTGGTTGGGGGACAGCTGTGTAGGAATTTGAGATTTAACTATGCTGTGATGTGCTGTGTTTTCTACATAGGCACCCGATTATTAGTTGTTGTTTTTTCCCTAAAGGCAAAAAAAGGTCGCCGAGGTGTTCAGGTGATTGTAGGCCCGAGAACAAGTTGCTCAGAGGAACTGTTTTTCCTCTCCAATAATTTTGAATAAAGTAGATAAAGTAGCTAGAGAGGGCCTGCCATTGTCGGCCAGCCAAGATGTCTCTTTCCAGCCTAGGTCTGGGGGGATTTTTAGTTTTAAAATAGATACATTTTTCAGAATTGCCATAATAACAAGAAATACCAAATAATAAGAAAAACATATGTAAAGCAGATTTCTCTTGTAGCAAAGAGTAAAAAAGGTATTTTCTGTGGGAGATTTCTCAAGCTTTCTATAGGCTATGTAACTGCATGGTAAAAAATTCCAGTCACAGAGTTTGACAGGAAGACAACTGCATACATACAACCTTAACTTCAGGGGCGGAAAGGACCTCAGCATGCTTTTCGGTTGGCTGCTGTGTTCCCATTTCTGTCCACCAGGTGGAACCGTGTTTATTATTATTACTATTATATTGCAGATAAATAAGTAAATAAAAATGCGGAACGCATTATTTAGGCTGAAGTCCCATAAACTCACAAACCTAAGGACCAGTGCCAGGCACTCCATTCTGGGTGATGTTTTTGGGACATGATCATGATCAGGCCCCCATACCTTTAGGTGACTACTTTCTAAAATTCCATAAAGTTCTAGGCCATAATCATGTTGAAAATCTCATCCCATGGGGGAGAGGGGAAGTCTCCTTAAAATTCAACTCAGTAAAGTTAATTTTGGCAGAGCATTCACATGCTAGGAACAGAATTTCACTGCCATTAAAAAGAAATAGTCTTTGAAAAAAATGTTTAATTAAAGCCACTTGGTTTCAGTAATATATGTATGTGTGATTTAGAATATGCTTGGCTGTACCTAAAGGAAATTATTTTCTTACGACTAACAAAACTTGACGAATCATTAACTTTTAAAAGCATAAAATTAAAATGTTGCAGCCTCGTTCCGAGTGTCCTGCCAGAGGGGCCTGGCCTGGAGTTGGTTGTGACAGACTAGGTGGGTTCCTACTACCTCCTGTGGACAACGCGTCACAGTCTGGAGGTTGGTTGGTTTTTGAAGTTTTTGTTTCCTCCCCCCACCCCGGAAATGAATAAGCCCCTTTTGGAAACTAAAACCGTAAAATTAAAATTATGAGGTAACTACAAATATAAAAGTTGGGATTTTAAAATTCTCTTCAGAAATAAATTTGAGGTTCTGGGATAGCTATGTAAGAAGCTTGCATCACAGAGCCTGTGTACACCATTGGTAATTAATCCATGATACTTGGCAAGTACACAGCAAATTAAAAGTTGAGTAGAATCCAGTTAACACACGTGTAAATAATCTATAGAGCTATGTTTCCTAAAATGAATCATAATAAATTTTCCAAAAAGGATTTCTTTTTTTCCTCCCTTTCTTTGCTTTTCTACAAAGATCTGTTTCCTGGCGTCACCAGGAGAAGAAGGTTTGCCAGGTCTAGAAAGCTTGTCCTTTGTCACGTGGGAGCCCTTGAGCTAAGCTATCAGTGTGGAACAGTGAGGAGTTTCATCCCTTTAATTCTGTCAAGCAAGGAGGGCAAACTGGAAAATGAATTATGCTATATATAAACTTGAAAGGAGCTTCATGTTCATGGTTAGCAGTGACTCTTAAAAATAGCATCTCACAGCCTCCTAGAATTTCTGTTCACTTTGTCTGTATTTTCTATTATATGATTGTATATTTTGGAAAGATGACAGGAGTCAAAAGTGAATGGATATTTTCTCAGAACATTTTGCCTCTCTTGTCATCTTCCAGAAGATGGCAATTTATGGGTCCTTTGGAGCAATGTCAGGTTCTTGTCTCGAAAGCATTCTGGGTGGCCTGAATTTATTAACGTAATAAACTGTCTTGTTACTTAGGTGCCCGGTTAATAGTTGTCACTGGTTCTTCCCATTGACAGAGGAAGATACAAAACAATTAGTTCTCCATGCTGGTTCTTTACAGTCTTGTGTGTAAACTGTCTTCCCTTGGGTTCGTGATGCTCGCCGTCTGGAACTCTGTGGCTTGAAGTTAGTTCAGGTGACCCCAGCACGGTGTTACTAAGCCTGAGGCCTTGGGCTTCATGCCCATGTGGGCCAGTTAACTTGACTGCATCCCAAGACCGTGAGCCATGCCCTTGATGCTGGCTGAATGCCTAACAACAGGTAGTATGGTTCCTCGAAATCTCTCCGGAAAGAGATGGTGAAGCTATAGTGAACACAACGGGGGCAGATTGGTTCTCGAAGAGTTGCTTTCCTCTGGCTTGGCCCAAGGGGCTCGAGGTCTGTGAAAATAAGATTATGCAGAAAACAGTTCAAAGTGCCTATCTCTGAAGTACTCCAAACGGCCTCGTTCTAGCCGTAACATGTTCATCTTCCCAGTCTTTTTTTTTTTTTTAAAGATTTTATTTATTTATTTGAGAGACAGAGAAAGTGAGAAAGAGCATGAGAGGAGAGAAGGTTAGAGGAAGAAGCAGACTCCCCGTGGAGCTGGGAGCCCGATGTGGGACTTGATCACGGAACTCAAGGATCATGACCTGAGCCGAAGGCAGTTGCTCAACCAACTGAGCCACCCAGGCGCCCCTTCTTCCCAGTCTTTTATGTTCAGTTCCGATGTCTGTGGGATATTCAAAAGAATGGGAGACTTGGTAAAAGCAAATGTCCTAAAACTGGGGAGGCCTCAAACCTTGGTACTTGTTGCTCAGAAAGGACAGAGAATCTGTAGCTTGGGTGAAGGGATTCAGCTCCACTTGCTCCCTTTAAAATGATGGTCAGAGGGACGCCGGGGGGCTCAGTGGGTTGAAGCCTCTGCCTTCGGCTCAGGTCATGATCTCAGGGTCCTGGGATCAAGCCCCACATCAGGCTCTCTGCTCAGCAGGGAGACTGCTACCCCCCCCCTCTCTGCCTGCCTCTCTGCCTGCTTGTGATCTCTCTGTCAAATAAATAAATAAAATCTTTAATAAAAAATAAAAGGATGGTCAAAGGATCTTGGAACTCTTGACCTCAGGATCTTGAGTACAAGCCCCATATTGGGTGTAGAGATTACTTAAATAAATAAACTTAAAAAAAATAATACAATAAAATGACGGTCAGAGATGGGAGGGGAGCTCCATTCCCTCCCTCACCGCATAGGAGAGAGTGACAGGTGGGTGACACAGTGGTTTTGTTATCTAAGTCGTCATTCCTTAGCACCCCTGAAATTAGGAGGTACAGTTCCTGCCCCACACTCCTCCCGACAGGAAAGCAAAGGAGGCAGGCCAGCATGGCATAAAATAGCATTCGCTACAGGCAGCCATCATCTTGGCTGTTGTAATTGTAAGCTATCACCGGTATGGAAAAAAAGAAAAAATAGGGTGCTGCACACTCAGTAAGTGTAAGCATTGTCTGGGGAAACTTAGTTTTATGCTTGAGTATGTCGTGTTCTGTGTTGTGATATAAAATGTTTTTCACTGGATCGAGGTCAGAAAATTTGAAGAACAGTGTTACAGGCTCATACAAGTGGAATGACGGGCTCAAGCTCACGTCGCCACGTTGGGTGAAAGCAAAGTCCAAGCTTCCCGTTCCCACTCGTGTCCTTTCCGTCTCCATCATACTACGGCCGCTATGAAATATGAGTGTGTTTTCATATTCCGTTGTGTTAGATTCAGGGTTCTCCCCTCACGAGACCTCCCCGGACCGTAGCCATGCAGTGGGGCCTGCGGATCCCAGAACATTCCTGGACGCCAGTCCCCAGAACAAACACAAGGTCCTTTACTAGAGTTTAGACACAAAGAGGAAGAAAAATGCTTTTTCTCTATTTGCCTTTTGGGGGGGGGGGGCGGGGGGGGTGGATGCCTAGAAGTTTCTCCTTTGTTTGATCAATTATCCGTCCCCGGGAATAATTGAGCACTTAGCATGCAAGACCATCACTGGGTCCATCAGGATGACATCCTGGTGAGAAAAGGTACAGCCTGTGCCCTAAGCAACTCAATGGGAAGGAGAGGAGACTGTGTCACAACAGATAAAGCACCGGTGAGGAAACTGTCACCCGTGCCAGGTGATAAGAGAGCAGGGCAGGGAGGGGCCCAGGGTACAGAGAAGGCCCCGGGCAGGAAGGGGTGGAGTCTGGGGGGTTTATGGAGAAGGTGATCTTCTGCCAGGACTTGTTTTGCATTTGGATGTGACGCCCAGGCGACCAGGCCTTGAGTTCCCTTCCCAGAAGCCCGTTTTTCCTCCCAGAGAGATAGCTAACCAGAGTCCCAGGCTTTCTAGACCAGTGTTTTCTCTTGGCTCAGTCCTGGGGTAGGTGAAAATTATTTCTTCCAAGTATCACATACAGCCGCCTACCGCTATCAGCCCCGTAAAACCTGACGTGAAAATAGTTGTGAGTTCCTCCGGGTTTTAGCACCACAGCTAAGGTATTTTTGGAAGCATTTTCCCCCTATACGCAGTCCGACCACTGTATCCTTACACTCTGTTGTAACGGTCTAAAAATGCAGAGAAGGCCGAAACACCGTGCGTAGAAAACATAAAGCAGAAAAAAGGTCCGCATTCCCCAGTTTCTCCAAGCGAGCCCCGCCCTCCAGGCCCGAGGTGTGGGCAGCCTTCATTCTTCGTCCTCCCTTGTTACCTTGAGTTGATTTTTCTCACTAGGGCTCTTGTCCCCTTTTCCTGCCCTTGTTTTGACAAGGAAGAAAATAAATGTAGTCGGTGATAAAGCTGGGAGTACTGGCTTTCCACCCGCCGCCTCTGCCGAAGGCCCGCGTCCTCCCGGTAGCCTGCCCTTCGCCATGGTAATTAGTAGTAGGGGAATTTTTACGGTAACCTCCCCAAGGAGCAATTTCACCAAAGAGTAACCCTCTTGTCTAGACCGTACAAACCCATAAAGTCATCACTAGCTGGGATTTCCAAGCTACAAAGCAGCAGTAGAAAAGACTGCCTCTAGTCTTGAAGGGCTTTCAAGTATAGAGGGCCCATTGTGGAGACCGGCGGTCCCCGCAGGGCACCCTGTCCGGGAAGAGTAGTGGAGACTCTCCCACTGACTCGGGCAACCGAGGAGAGACCCCCAGCTTGGGGTTTCTCCTTTATTGGCATCTACGCAGCCTCGCCATCTCCTTGCATTGTAAACCCAGTCCACTATCTGGAACTTTATTATTACACTATACTTTCAAGAATGATCCAGCTGTGCCTTTTACTCTCTTGCTTGCCAAGGCTACTTATTAATTAGATAAAAGCAGTTTAATGCTTCACATTTTAAGAAATGAGGCTGGCCAACATAACCAGAGAGAGGGGGGGAGAGAAAGAAAAAGGGTTCAGGCTTTTAATCCAGCGTTCCTTCCACTTTAGGACTTAGCAGAGTATGGGCAGTTGTAAGGACAATAGTGTTAGTGACACTGGACAGTAGAAACGTGCCCCCTGGAGGGAGAAGAGCAGAAGGGGTAAGGTGTGTCCCGAGTCACCCGCCAGAGTCTCCCCTGAGTAGAGTAGAATCAGATGACTGAACTCTATTGCCAGTAGACTGTTCTCTTAAGAAATGATGTTTGTTTTTTTAAGTAATCTCTGTACCGAACATGGGGCTCAAACACATGACCCTACGATCCAGAGTCACATGCTTTACTAACGAAGCCAATCAGGCCCCCTGGAAATGCTTTTAAAACAGAGATCACCTAAGGATGAGGAGATGTGACTTATGGAATAGAGTAGTCATGGAAACAGTCAAAGACAGACCCTCTGATCCCTACCCCAGCTTGGCAAGGGGCATTAGAGTTAGCCCGTGGTGCGCCCGCCTGGAGGAAAGAGAAGAATGTTAAGAGCACCTGGGGGGCTCAGTCTGTTAAGTTTCTAACTCTTGATCTCAGCCCAGAGTCACGAATTCAAGAGCTGTGTTGGGGTCCGCGCTGGGTGTGGAGTCTACTTTAAAAAAAAAAATAACAATGTTGGTCACCCCTTGGGGATACCTAGAATGTCCTGTGCCCTTGGCTAAGCACATCTTTCACATCCCCATTTTATATTTGAATGGAAACTGAGAGGTCAGAATGTTAAGTAATTTGCCCCAGGGCACGCTGTTAGTAAATTTCAGGGCCTGGACCTTAACCCAGGGTCTGCCTTTCTCCAAAGCACACTCCTGGTTGCACTCCTCTCTGACCCCTGGGAATGTGAAATGTGATTCATTTGTGTGCCCTTCAGGAGTATTCAGTACACCCTCTTCCTCTAGGATGACTATTTTCCAGGATTAACTAGGAGAGATATCCTTGTTAATTCGCAGAACAAACACTTGAGTGCCTACTATGTGCCGGACAGATGTGCCAAAACCGCCATCAAAATGGTTATGGCTTATGGACAAAAGCCATAACCCCCATCCTCAAAGAGCCCAGAGACAAGTGGGGAAGAGACATGATGAAACCCACAAAAGACGCTAAGCTCCTTGATGTACAAGCTTGGCGTGTACATTGAAGGAAGGGACAATTAGCCCAGCCTTGGAGGGAGGAGTCATGGAGGACTTCTTGAAGGCAGCGATACTCACTCTGAGTTTTAAAAATCAGTACATCTTAGATGAAGAAAAAGAGGGTGTATGGTTTAGATGGGTAGCGAGGGAGAAAAATGTCTAGTTGGCAAGAGTTTGCCCTTTTTTTTGAAGTATAATGGGAGACCATTGGAGGATTTTACACAGGGGAATGTCATGGTTTGCCTTACATTTTTAAAAGATAATTCTGACTGATGAATGACTTGAGAGACAGGCAAAGAATGGCGGAAGGGCGGTTGATATCTCTTGCAGCCCTCCACGAGAGGTGGCAGCGCTCGGACCAGGGCACAGGGTGGAGGGACTTGGGGTGTTGGGAAGTAGAGCCTACAGGAGTTAACAGGAGGGGCGGGGGAGGGAAGGGCAGGAGCGACTCCTGGGTTCCTTGCCGGAGCAGCTGAGTGGGGGGTGGTGCCATTTCCTGGGCACGGTGGGGCTGGAACAGGTTTTCAGGGACAATATACAGTCAAGGAATCTCTCAGAACCAAGACACGATCTTAAATCACTGACTACCTCTGTCACGATAGACTGTATTTCAGTAGTTCCCCAATTTTTCCCGGTCTGGAAGCATCCTAAAATATAGATCCCCGGGATCCACTCCAAATTTAGTCAAACATGATGGGGGGAGCCAGGAATTGGGAGCTTCTAGCAGTTTCCAGGTGATTCTAGCATAGCCAGCCCAGGATCAGACCTCAGACCTGGTTTGCAAACAAACCGCTGCTGTTTCGTATTTGCCAAGGCCAGTCGTGATGACCCGAAGGCTATTTGAGCAGCATTCCTGCCTAGACACAAAACCCCTGCTCCACTGAACCACTAGCAATTTTTCCAGGTAAGTCATTCTAAAATTAAAGGAAAGGTTTGCTGACTGGCCTGAATCGGGCTATGCTTCTTTGATGTTTTTCCCTCCATGTCAGGCATATTTCTAATAAGCAGGGAACCTTGGAAGAATAGCCTTTTCCTAAGTGACAGGAATGTTCCCACATACTGGTGTTTTTCATAAGGACCTAAGGCTCAGATGTCTGTCTGAATGCTCTGATCCTCGTAAATCGGTGGATTGGCTCTGGAAATCCCATGAGCCTCAGCTTTCTTGAGAGATTTATGGCACTTCCCACTCCTGTCGAGGCCAGGAATAACATCATAGCTCCCTCAGCACTTCTGGTTCTCGTTCCTGAGGGGGGTGCGAAGGAAGGGAGACGTGTGCTGAACCAATACCACTTCGAAAGAAAACCATCTAGATTTTTCCAAAACCTAAAAAAAAAAAAAAAAAAAAGCTTCATGTTCTGCTAAGAGGGTGACAGTTTTCTGCCCTCCGGTCTCCCCTCCCTGGGGATTTTCCCATCACCTTCACCCAAGTGGGTCCGCGGTATGGGGATGGCACCTTCCAAGGCAAGGCCGTGTTTTAGGACACTTCCAAAACAATGTTAACTGATGGGTAGCAGTTAATTCCCTCTTGTTCTGACCAAGAAAAGGGACTAGTGAAGACTACTCTTCTAGTTAGAACCCATGCCTGGCAAATCTCTTTAACCAGATTACGCATTATATTGGTGAAAGCAGGTGTGAGTGTTTATAGCCCACACAAGAATGGCACCAGCGTCTCTGCATCTACCTTAGCAGCAGTGTGGCAGGCAAGGCACAGAAACTGTTCCACCAGCTCTCTAGGAGAGCGACAACCAAGGACCTGGGTCTAATGACTTCCTCGAAGACCCAGTCCTGAGTGCCGCGGGGAGGGGATGAAAGATGGGAAAGGAATCCCTGCCCTTCAGGGGACCAGAATCTAGTTGCAGAGGAAGACAAGTGTGTAAATAAAGCTCCTAGGATACCCTGAAGCTTAGAACCTAATATCAAGTGTTGTCATTGTCAAAGAAAGGAGCAATCCCTTCTATTTGAGAACAATCCAACTAAAATTTAATTACCCGGGGGAAGAGGAGCATTTGAGAAGAGGCCCTCAGGGTTGAGCGCAGGTAAGGGTTATGCGGTGGAGGGGGGGTTGTGTTATGGATTCCAAGCCTCCAAACCTTGCTGACGACAGGAAGATGGTGTGGGGACCATAGTGTGCGCCCGCCATCTTGGTTGGTTCGTTAGATTCGTGGCACAGCACACAGATATAACAGCCTTCGGTGCTGGGCTAGGGAATTGGTGTTTAACAGAGTTGGCAGCAGGGAGGCATTTTTAATACGAGAAGTAACTGATGCAATTGGAGAAGAGTGATATTATGGACCGCAGCTCTTTGGGAGCATGTTTATCTGGCAGCAGGAGGAGGATAGGATGGAGGGCTCGAGACTGGAGACTACTGGTAGACCAGTTAGGAGGCTGGTTCAATAGCCGGGGTGCACATATGGGAGATTGGATTTTCTTGATGAAATTTCTGCATGTCAAAGGGGAAATGACTTGATGTGGAAGGCTTTTCAACGCCGTTCTGTGTAACATACAAATCCCTCCAAGTTGATAGAAACCTGCCCCGCTTGCTCAACATAAGTAAACCTTGTAGACATTGGAATGTTTATGTTCAACCCAAAATGGCTCTGGTTTTTTACACAGCTGTAAAGTGTATTTAACTCCCAAATATAAAACACTTCTTGACTACTGTTTCATAGCTTCATAAAACCAGCCTCAATTGCGTAGGTGCTTTCCGCTGTCATCCCCTATCTTTCTGCGCAAATCTGTTTCCTGATATTGTTTTTCCAAGGGAAGAAAATGCAGCCCGGCATAAACTACCTTTTTTACAAGCAGCCGTAAGAAGAAAGCCCCAAAGACAATAAGGAGCCTCTGCATTTATATTTTTAACCCAAGATTACAGATCTAACTAGCAGGGAAGCAAGATCGCTTTAATTATTGAATGTTTTTCATTGTGGTCGTGAGTGTAAGTCAGTAACAGATGTTCATTTTCCCCCAGCTCAACTGTTTTTAATTCTTTCTTGAACATGGAGAGAGAAATCTTTAAACGTTTGCCAAAGTTCAATTAACATCCCTGGCTAAAGGTGGAAAATGCCCTACTTTGTTTTTTCCCCCCGCCATATACCTGCATTGGCCGCCTGTGCCACGAAGCACCGGGGAAAGGTTCCAGCTGGCACAGGTTTTATTACTGCAAAGTTAATTTGCAGAATAAGCCTTTGGCGGGAGGGGTCTGTTGGACTTTTTATATATTTATTTATTTACTCTTTTTCAGTTATAAATAAAATTACACTGTAAAACATTGCAGCTTAATTGCAGGAAACCCGGTGCATTTTTTTCGGTTGTTGTTCTGCAAGTGGTTAATAGCTCGTGTTTTGTTTATACGAAGCTGTAGAAATCTTGTGTAAGAATATGTTTACAGCCAAGGCTGTGTGACTCGGTTTATCATGTTTTTCCTGTGCTCTGTGGAACAGACCTGGCTGCTCATTATTGAAAGGGCTTTTTCTGTTGGAGAGTGGGGCTTGGGGGTTCGGGGAGGAGGGCGTTTATGTAAGAATGCAGAATGGCCGCCAGAGACTCCGGGGACTCGAGCTATAAAGCCACAGCAGCTCCTGGTGAGATGACCTTACTGCACCTTAGAAGTAGCTCAGCAGAATTTTCTGGAGTTGCGCTGGACAAGGCACAGTCATAGCCCCAGTCAGCTTTTCTCCCCACCTCTGATCCCGAGACAGGTGGGTCTGCTCGTCTAGTTCCTATTTGGCAGGCCGCTGAGGTAGATCCATGCTCATAATCATAGGACCCACTTCCAAAAGACGGGGACCACCATATAATTTATATTTGGGGGTTGGCTTTCTGAACTTTGACTCTTGAGAAAAAGAGTCCTAGAAAACCTTTCTCATGGACACCAGACCTTGACAATTATGCCTCTGAAACAGTCTGAAATGTACAAATGCCTACTGTGCAGGTGGCTTGGACTTTGATGATAATTCCCATTCTAGAGGTTTCCTTGTGTCTCCCCAAAGGTTCGCGGAATATCTATTCGTTAATCCTCATTTAGGCAACTGGAAAACACTTCCATTTTGGTCTAAGACACACAGATTATCCCTTTAGGAAATCTGTGGATGACATACAGCTTCTGGGACTTGCAAAGGGTCATTGGGTTTGTCTTTGGATAAAGTGCATTCTTACAGAGCAAAGCAACGCAAGGGAGGAAAGAGTAGACTCACGCTGGACAATGGGAGGTTGGCTAAGGGTTGTAATCATCGAATTACAAATATCACAACCCCTTTGGCACACAGGACTGCCTTTGCTCCTTCAAGGTCAACCTTTATGCCTTTGGGCCAGGATTAATTTGAAGAATGGGCCGTTTGGATTTAGTGTAGGCCACAATCACACACAGTGGAGGAGGAAGGTGGGGGCAGTAAAGTTACTCAGTGATGTGAGAACTTGGAATTAAGAATTCTCACCTTCATTTTCCCCTCAGGACTCAATTTCTCCCTAAACTATAGAGTAACAGTTTAAGAACAGAGTTTACACCTTTGATCCCTTGTATATTCAGGAAGCTGCCTCTGTGTATGTGGGTCGCGGTTGGGGGATACACAGGCTCCGTCCAGACTACCTGGGAAGCATTGCTAACCACCTGTAGTTCTGGAAAGAACTTCTTTCACCATCACCTCCTGAAAAGTAAACAGGCAGTCCTCCACAGTATTGGAGGACTGAGTATGTTTACTCAGCAAACTTCCGAGAGTAAGTTGTTGTGGGGTTTTTTTTGTTGTTGTTGTTTTTTTCCCCCGAAGTAAGTTTTAAACAGCTTTTAATGCTCAGGCTTTGGGAAGTGGGGGAGGTCTCTATCACCTGGCTTGCAGAGGTTTTTGGGTTTTCCCACTTTTTTGACCCACGAGGCCCCTGATAAGCCCTTAGAGGGGGCAGGGGACACCCAGACCTGAGTGCCGAACTCCCGGCCCAGCCTGGACTTTTGCTGGCTGTGTGACCAGGCACAGGTTAGCTCCCCAGGGCATTGATGTAGTCCTCTGTCAGAGGGGAGCTTGACATCCTTTCTAGGCTTGAAATGTTATCATTTTATGACTCAGCGATGATATTCTATAAAGGTCAAGCTTGGCCATTTTAAAATCAGTCAGAAAGTGTATATTGATGGTGTACTCAGGACATGTAGAAGAGAAGATAAAACCAAGTCCAGGCTCTCCTGGAACTGAAAACAGAGCTGAAAGACCTACCTGAAAGGGGCAGGTGAGGCCGGAGTAGGGCCAGAAGAGCAGAAGCCGAGGGAGATTTGAGAGTCAGAGTAGTGAAAACACCTTCTGTAAGGTCCCAGAGGAAAGGAGCTAACTGGGGCAGGGATAGTTTTTTAATGATTATTTTATTTTTAATTTTTTTTTAAGTAGGCTCCAACATAGGGCTTGAACTCACAACCCTGAGATCAAGACCTGAGCTGAGATCAAGAGTCGGATGCCCGACCAACTGAGCCACCCAGGTGTGGCATGGGGGGGTGCTTTTTAAATGAGATTAGAGAGGTAGGGCCGAGTACTGAAGGGTCTGGGAAAATGAGACACAGACATTCAAATTTTTTATTGGTAGAAATGCCATTTCCTATCTCTCAAAGAGAAGAAAATGGCAAAAGGACCATGACATGGTGGTCTTGTGTCACTCTGTTTCTATTTTTGTTTTTTACGGACAAAGCTGCCTTCCTGACACAAGTTTAAGATGGCGGGCAGGGCGTCTTCCTGGTCTGCCTGCTCCTGGGTAGGATTCTGGAAAACAGGCCAGAAAGCAGGCCACCAGGTCTCCTGTGGGATCACCACACACGGAAGTGACCCAAACAGAAGCCCCTGCGTAGGTTTGATGACGTGTGTTGGAAGCAGGGAGGAGGGGAGCGGCAGGCGTGGCACCATCCAGACACAGCCGTCTGAAGTCTCAGGAATGACGGCTCGGTCCTCAGCTGTTATACGAAAAATTCTGCTCCGGACTGGCCACAGGCAGCTCCGGCCGGCCGGGACTGAAGCAGCTGGTGACTCGGGAGTCAGACGTGTCAGTGTATCGTCCCCGCGCGTCCCCGCGTGAGGGTTTGGGCAGAAGGACGGGTCTTATTTCTGCTGCTGCTTGTCTGGGGCCCGATAGGTGTGGTTTGTTAGGGCCACGATGGTTCCTCTTTTCAGCCTTCAACAGATACCTAATCATGAGCCCTTAGTCTCGTTCCCGAGCCACGGGAAAGCCTCTTGTTTGCCGCCCCGTGGCGTATTTATATGGCTTCATTCTGTTAGACGTGACTTATAAACACACTGAGAAGCGACAGCCTGCGAATCAGGATTTCCAGTCTCGTGATGCCTGTGTCCGGAGAGACCCTGAAGCTGAGGAGGGCATGAGGAAGAGTCCCCCTCCCTCTATTCGGGGCAAGGAAGAAGGACCTCGTGTTCTCGGTGCCTGTGACCGTCAGCCCCGCTCTCCGCCAGGCTCGGGGGAAAGCCCTGTGTGTCCTGACCCAGTCCTCATCAGCGGTCAGAGACACTGCCGGCAGCTCTCCTTTCCCGGGAGGGGTCGCCGGGGCTTGGAGGAAGTGAAGAAGTCGCCTGAGATCCCCAAACAGGATGTCGGTTTTGGCCGGCGTTGATGGCTTGTGTCACGGCAACAAGGAGAGCTCCAAGCCACTTTTGAAATCAGCCGTGTCCAACTGAGAGAAGAATGTAGTCTTCTGAGGAAATGGCATCCTGCCTTCGTCTCACGACACATGTCCTGCTTCAGGGAGGGTGAGGGAGGCCGGCCAGAGGGAGCTGTTCCGCATTCTCGCATTCTCGTCCAGGGCGGAAGGCGAGGAACGCTCAGGGTGGGCGAGTCTCGAGGCGGTGGCCAGGTGGCCTCCGGCTGAGGTGAGACAGGTGAGACACCAGCAGAGGGAGAAGGGGGGGTGGGCAGGAACCAGCCACGGCCGTGTGAGCGCCAGTGGCCGACTTTGTTGACCTCAGCGCCTCCTGGGGTCTGTCCCTGACCCTGGGTCTCAAAAAACATCGGAGCCACAGCCATGGTCCCCATTGACTTTTCGGTTTCTGAAATCACCCGTCTGCTCAGCCAGCGAAGACGCCAATGACAGAGAGTACAGGGCGGCCGGATCCGTGATAGATCTGTTAGGTTCTCCACTGCTCTGCTGCGGGTTCTGTGGCAAGGGGAGCTGGAGCCAGTTGCCCAAGGTCACGGAAGGTCGGGGAAGGAGCCAGCCTTGGACCCACGCTGTCAGGCTCCAAAGGGTCCTCTTGTGACCATGGGAGATACTGCCGAAAAAATAGAAATAAAGGAGAACGTGCCATCGGGGTCACCGGACGGTCCCACTAAGACCTGGGCCTTCGAGAACCTGCCACCCCAGGGGTAGGGGAGCGGCTTGGAAAATAAGCGCGTGGGGAGGGACTGGCGCTGCGAGCAGGGAAGGCCGCACCTGCCGCTCACTCGAGCCTTTCTGTTCGTGCCTGGAGGGCAGGAGGTCTGCCGCCCTTTTATAACCTGTTTCAGACGGTCTCCCGGAACTGGGAAATTCTTGCCCCTGCAGCTTCTCCCAGTCTCTTTTGTCAAGGTTTGTCACGCACGTACCCGTGTCCCCGGATTTTAATGCGGCCCCGACGAGCGCCGAGCCGGCCAGAGACGTGCCGTGTGTGAAAACAACGTTCCCGGTGCTTTCAGGAAGCTGCCCCGTTATGAAGCCAAATAGCCTTAAAAATCAGAAGTACTCTCATAAAACTTGTTTTTCATGCAGCCCGGCTGTAGTCGCCACATGGGACGAAGTGTGAAACTCAGCTTTTATGGGAGATCTCTGAGACTTGTGTGAACTCTCAGTGACTCTCATGACACGATTCCCCAGAGGCAGGTCTTTTCCGTTGTGGTGCATTTTCATGTCATCTTTCGTGTCTGAGAGAAGTTCCTCCGATGCACGAGAAGCCGGCACTCGCTGGCTGACCCTCATTAATTCTCAGCTTGGTGATGGCAGCATCTTTCCCAGGATCCATCATCCTGTCCCTGCCTCCCTCCTTCCTTCAGAGCTTTCCCTCGGCACAGAAGCGTGCCCCCAGTGCACGCTGTGCACGCCGCCCATACAGCACCTTGTATTTGCGAGATGGGGGGAGGACACCACGGCGAGAGCCAGCTCTGGCCACGGCCTCAGTACTTAAAAGCAGGGGTGAGAGGCAGAAGGAGAGGGGGAGAGAGGGAGGCAGGTTCCCCTCTGAGCAAGGAGCCCAGTGCAGGACTTGATCCCAGGACCCCAGGATCGTGACCTGAGCCAAAGGCAAATGCTTAACCGACTGAGCCACGCAGGCGCCCCGAAGAGTTGATGTTTCTCAAAGGAGGGCATTCCCGCAGTGGAGGAGTCCACAGTGTGATCGTGAACCATCGAGTGCCCCCATCCCCACTGCACCCCTCCAGGCAAGAGACTGCCTTGTTCATC